>CM055121.1:496909296-497269296 GCA_029206835.1 Rana muscosa
CTAATGCCATACTTGAATTAAGTGTGTGTATATATATATATGTGTATATATATATATATGTGTATATATATATATATATATATATATATATATATATATATATATATATGTAGCGGGTATGTACTTTCCCGGGTGTAAATTTGAATTTGACAGAGACATAAGTGATGTGTAATTCCCTGCAGCCCAGTAGGTGGCGCTGTTGCCCTGGGCTGGGGTTGAATCATTGCTGTGTGCTGTGCCTCCTTTTTGTCCTCCCTTGGCAGCGGTATGGTGGGGCGGGGAACCCGCCGTGCTTGCTGGGAGAGGGTATAAAGGGGCCGGCCATCTTTGTCACAGGGTCGAAGTCCCAGGCACCTTCAGCTTGCGGACGGTGGTTCGTGTCGGTCCTCTGGGTGGCCTAGGCCTAGAGGACAGCCGGAGGTCGTGTTCCATTACAGGCACCTTTAGCCTGGGGTGAGGTACTCGGATGTAGGTCCGGAGCTCAGTGCCCAACACTGAGTTCCGCGAAGGAAGGAGATCCTAGGGAACCCCGGGAGTGGGTACCCGAATCCGTGAAGGCGCAATGGACCGGGGGGAGCTCCTTACTTGAAGACCCGGTGCAGCATACTGCCGGTGACAGGTGAGCCTCTCGTCGGAGACCGCCTGGAAGGAAATTCCCCTCGTGCGGAGACAGAAACCCACTTTCAGGAAGGAAAGTGGAGAACTACATTGTGTCTGGGCCTATTCGCATCCACACCTCCTTTTCTGTTCTGTTTCTACCAAGGGAGTTCAACTGATTGTGTTCATTCGAGAAGAATAAAGGAGTGTTGAACTTTAATGGTGTGGGGCTCATTTCCTGACAGACATTGTTCAAGGTGACTCTTGGAGGGAGGATCCAGGTGCACAGCACTGACCCGAAGGTAATACAAGAACGTTGCTTATACCGCACTGACACATGTGGTGGAAGCCAGGCGTGGTGTCCCCGCTCCCTCCCCTCTAAGATACCCCTAGACAAGAGAAAGACGAGACGAGAGTTAGAGGGGAGTGGAGGTGGCCGCTACACGTGGGGGCTCGGGTCCGGGATAGTGTTTGTGCACCACAGTATTGAACGTGTCTGTTGGAAGAGTTAAGCGAATAGGCAGGCCTTCATTGGCCGAAGTGCATCCCTGCTCGAAGTCGTGGACATGACCCAATGAAGGGAAAGGCCCGCGCAGAAGAGTGGAGAGAGGGGGAAGTTCAGCCGTGTGAAGTACTACACGTGGGGGCTTCTATTGCACTGTGCCACCAGGCACACCCCCATCGCTTAGTTGGTGGGCGTGACTCAGAAACAGAAGAGAAGAAAAGCCCGCAAACTGGAGCAAAGGGGAGGAGTCCAATACGTGTGAAGGACTACACGTGGGACATTGGCGCAAAAACTCGGCAGTGTGCGATGGATCAGCAACAGTTCGCCATGTTTGGACACACCTCGTGGACTCCAGTTTACCCTTCCACCACGACATTGACTGCTGCTTCTCCGGTAACAGATACGGGGATCCGACTAAAGCCAAGGGGTCGATTCGCCCTGTATTCGTGCATGGACGTTGAGGCCCTGGGTGTGATTTGTCCCGGGTGTTCGGGACTGGTGTGCCAGTTGAAGCTGTTCGGACGTTGTGAGGCCTGTGGGGAGTTCCTGTTCGAAGTGGATCCGGCGGTGGAGAGGCCGAGGACCATTTACCCCGGCCGGGCTTCAGGCAACACCACTCAGAGAGGAGGAATCACTGCTGTGAGAGTCACCCCTGCGCACACTGCAACGACCGCGGAGGAGGTCGTAAAACCCCAACAGGAGAAATCCGAGGATGCTGACTCGGTCACCAATGTCTCACAGCATCCGCCACCCAAGAGAAAGACCGGCATGGTAGCCCTGACCAGCGGTTGTGGTGGACCGTCTCGCCCGCTTACGCCCGGCCCGGATGGATCCGTCGACAAGAGTTCCGGACGTCCCGCTTCGAGTAAAGGCCGAGGTAAGCCAGGCGGAGAGATTTGGTGTGTGGGTGGAGGTGTCGGGAAGTCATGGCCTAGCGAATCCGCGGGAGGTGGTGGCTCCGTTTCTACAACCGGCTACATACCCGCGGAGTGTGACACCTCTGACCTGGAGTCGCTCTCGGACATGGGAGACGACGTTGCTATAGACGATTTGTTTGCCGGGAAGGGCTGGGACAAAGTACCTCTCGCTTCATCTCGGAGGATCAGAGATCCACCCATGTCTACAGGGGAAAGCACACCCCGGGTGGAGGCATCAGCGCCTGAAGAGAGGTCCGGTCCCCAGGCTGCTTCTACATCCCCGGCGCCATCTGTACCGAAGGCCAGGGAAAAGAGACTGCTGCTGCGGACACCTATGCTCAGATCAGATGTGATTAAGGTCCCACGCCACCCGGACTGGATAGTTTTGCCTGGTGAAGGGGACAAAGCTACCATGCCTCCTTTGGCGAGATTGCAACGGCTATTTGGTCAGAAGGTTGCTGCAGACTATGGATAGGAGTATCCATACTTATCGAAGGAACTGCTCTATGAGGTGGAAGTGTGCTGGGAGTGCTGGTACAATGACTTTGTGTGGACCTACCTTCAGGTTCCCCACGCCCGCAGGTACCTGGCATGCTCTCCAAAGGCTTCTCAACATTTTAAAGACTGCAAGGCAGAATGGATGTTGGGACGACACATCCATGCAGATAAAGTGTTGATCCGGCGCAAAGAAGGAGAAGATGTGGAGTATCATCTGGAGACCATGGATCAGCACTTGAAACCACTTGGTCTGCCACATCCCCGCTTTTACCTGTAGGAGAAAAGAGACTCCGTTCTTATCATGCTGCTGAACTTTCTGGGGCCAGTTGTTTTTGTGCCCAGAGGAATGAAGAACTGTTCCTGTTTGTTCTTCACTTTTCCTGCAAGAGATTATGGACTCTGGGGTAGATAGGGCCGAAAGAAAAGAAGAAAGTTCCACGAGTGCAGTTACCACGGTGCTGTCACCAGGTGGCAGTGTTGCGCAACGTTAAGACACTTTTCATGCACTCACTCTTTGGAGAAAAGGGATTTCTTCTCGGAGAAGTTTATTTTCCATTACACGAATACAGGTGTCAGGGTTATGTGTATTAATTCTTTCTTTTCCCTCTGCAGGAGAACATCCCATCAAGTTTACTGAGGATGGGGTGGGTCTTAGTCAGGATGGGTGGGAAAAGTCAAATGTGAATATGTGATTCAAAGTTATGAATCAGTGCTGTTGTTTCTCTTCTGTCTTTTATTCCCTTTCTTTACAGGGCTCAGACACAATGTTTCAGTTGGATAGTTTTTTTCAAAAGTTTTATATTTTTGTACAATTGTTAGTCGGTTTCTGGATTGGATTATGTCAGCCATTGAGGGCATGATTTACTCCAGACACTGGGGACCAGTGTCAAACCACCAGGGGGAGAGTGTAGCGGGTATGTACTTTCCTGGGCGTAAATTTGAATTTGACAGAGACATAAGTGATGTGTAATTCCCTGCAGCCCAGTAGGTGGCGGTGTTGCCCTGGGCTGGGGTTGAATCATTGCTGTGCCTCCTTTTTGTCCTCCCTCGGCAGCGGTATGGTGGGGCGGGGAACCCGCCATGCTTGCTGGGAGAGGGTATAAAGGGGCTGGCCATCTTTGTCACAGGGTCGAAGTCCCAGGCACCTTCAGCTTGCGGACGGTGGTTCGTGTCGGTCCTCTGGGTGGCCTAGGCCTAGAGGACAGCCGGAGGTCGTGTACCATCCCAGGCACCTTTAGCCTGGGGTGAGGTACTCGGATGGAGGTCCGGAGCTCAGTGCCCAACACTGAGTTCCGCGAGGGAAGGAGATCCTAGGGAACCCCGGGAGTGGGTACCCGAATCCGTGAAGGCGCAATAGACCGGGGGGAGCTCCTCACTTGAAGACCCGGTGCAGCATACTGCCGGTGACAGGTGAGCCTCTCATCGGAGACCGCCTGGAAGGAAATTCCCCGCGTGCATAGACCGAAACCCACTTTCAGGAAGGAAAGTGGAGAACTACATTGTGGCTGGGCCTATTCGCATCCACACCTCCTTTTCTGTTCTGTTTCTACCAAGGGAGTTCAACTGATTGTGTTCATTCAAGAAGAATAAAGGAGTGTTGGACTTTAATGGTGTGGGGCTCATTTCCTGACAGACATTGTTCAAGGTGACTCTTGGAGGGAGGATCCAGGTGCACAGCACTGACCCGAAGGTATTACAAGAACGTTGCTTATACCGCACTGACACATGTGGTATAAGACGAGACGAGACGAGAGAAAGAGGGAAGTGGAGGTGGCCGCTACATACATATATATATATATATATATATATATATATATATATATATAATGTAGCGGGGTGCCGATTTGTAGTGTGTTATAAAGGACTATGGTTATCTTGAGAATATCTTCAGCTCCCTCCGGAGTCTCTTTAAGAGATTGCAGCAACTGTTAATTAACTTTATGGAACAATGCATTGTGGAACTTATGGTACAGGGAGAAAAGGACTCGATTGCCATGGGTATCTAATAGACTATGGTACCCACAGTGCAGCTGTACTCCCAAGGTGCATTGCATTCTCGCACAGTTTTCTGGGGGAGGTTACTTAAAGGAGGGGAGGAGCTACACTCGTGCTTTCTGGACTTCGCCCTCAATCAAGCAGGAAGTCTGTGTGAGGCCTGCTGCCAGAGCATCTAGGCCAAAAGCCTGGGCCCACAGCTTTTGCCGAGGATCACTCTGCTAAAGGAGGGATCCTCTTCCGTGTGACCAGCTCACGCTTCTCAGAGACCGGAGTCATCCATCAACCGACATCCACTGCGGCTGTGAGAGGAACCAGAGACTGCAAGTTGCGGAGAGGCCGTGGATCGAGGCCTACTTTGGTGAGAGGGCACCTGCCGGACTTCATGAACGGTTTGTGTAGGCCTGTGACTTTAAGGCCCACCATTATTAGTAGTGCGCCACACGCCAGGACATAGCGCATCTCACAGAGGCCGCGCGGTTTAAAGTTGGCGTTTGCACCGCCATAGAGTTTAATTCACAAACATTGTGGAAGTTTAGTTTGCTTTCCTCTAATACCCCTATGTGCACCAACGTTTGCTAGCAAACACTCCTACCACTGAAGAAACTGGACACTGAACTAGTCAGGCCTGACTAGAATTAGGGGGAGCTCGCGAAACGAGGCTTAGCCAGCAAAACAAATCGTGGTGCCGGGCTGTGACGTCATCAACGTTGGCACATTGATGACGTCACAGCCCGGCGCCACGCTTTGTTTTGATCTCCGGTCACACGGCCGTGCTTTTCCATCACATCCCGGAGGCCAGACGAGTCTCATCAGCTACAGCGCTGCCTGCCTTCCAGCTCTGATGTTTCTTCTCCCTCATTTATTTATCTTGGAACCTATACCAACATCAGATGGACTTATTTCTACTGCATTTGGTATAAATGAACATTGGGCTCCAGAAGTATACCATGCTGTGCTGTGTCATCCCACACCTTTCCTTTTTGGATTTACTGTGGTGCCAGTTCTGATGGATTTGTTGTGACATGCAGTCCAACCCCCACTCTTCTACCCAAGCTGTGAATGTACATTCTACTCTGCATCTCTTCATGTGAGTGAATATTGCATTTTATTAAAGTTTTATTTGATACTTTCTCCGAGGCGCCCCTCTCTTTGTTTTATTCTAGCCTACTGGAAATCCGCTTCTGGCCTTATCGGTGGCTGCCCTGCCTGATCCATTTCCATATATGTACCTGAGAGTATAAAACTTGATTTTTATATATCTCTTTTTTCCCTGCCCCTGGACTATTAGGTATTATATCTAACCTATACACCGAGGTACCTGTGCACTGCGCCTTTTTTACTTGTTTTATATTCTTAGCCCCCAAGTGCATAACTTTACATTTATCACCATTAAACCTCATTTGCCACACAGTTGCTCAACTAGTGCATTGAGGTCGGCTTGTAATTGGCGACATCCTGTAAGGACGTTATTCCACTGCATAGCTTGGTGTCATCTGCAAAGACAGAAATGTTACTTTTGATCCCAGACCCAATATCATTTATAAATATATTAAAAAGTAAGGGTCCCAGCACTGAACCTTGGGGTACACCACTGATAACCTTGGACCATTCAGAGTAAGAATCATTAATCACTACTCTCTGAATTCTGTCTTTTAGCCAGTTTTCTATCCATTTACAATCTGATATTTCCAAGCCTGTAGACTTTACCTTACACATGAGCCGTGTGGGGAACTGTATCAAACGCTTTTGCAATATCCAAGTATACCACGTCCACTGCCACCCCTCTGTCCGAGGTTTTACTTGCCTCTTCATAAAAAGAAATCAGGTTTGACAACTTCTGTCTTTCATGAATCCATGCTGTTACTTAAAAATATTTTTTTCCAGCAAGAACTCGTCTATGTGGTCTTATTATTAAACTCTCCAATATCTTCCCAACTATAGAAGTTAAACTAACAGGTCTATAGTTACTTGGTAAAGACTTTGATCCCTTTTTAAATATAGGCACCACATTGGCCCGACACCAATCCAGTGGTACTACCCCAGTGATTAAAGAGTTCCTAAAAATTAACAACTTGGTTCTTCTATAGTTTCCTGGGTCACTGGGGAAGTTATATTGTCAGCCATCTTGAGTCAGGCAGAGCCAATTTAAGGCCCTGGCTCGCAGACTTGGCACGCATTTCACATGTGGATAGTGTAGGGACAGGTCACCCATCTGACAGGAACACTTATTAGCAGCAGAGAGAGGTTCCAGATGAAGGCAAGGATTGACACACGACATCCTTCCTGGAGACCTCCCCATTTAAGCACGGACTGGCCAGGCCGCATTCTGCCCTTCTAGGCAGATGCTGTCTGCACATCTGAGACCTGCTCTGCTACACATCACTGTTGCATTCTGTGAGTGTTCCTGGCCAGGTGCCTTCCAGTTGGGCTTATTGTGAATTGCCAAACTAACTTTAATATAAGTTCTGTTTTCTGCAACTAGATGCAGTGTTTACTGCCACTGCACCACCCCACAAGTATGCAATGAGGCGCCAGTGGCAGGGCAGTCAGTGAGCAGCATGTAGTGGCAGCCCAGGGCTGTATGTAGGAGCCAGGCAGTCAGTGAGCAGTCTGTAGTGGTGGGGCAGCTAGCAGCATGTAACGGCCGTGGCGCTCCTTTCCACTCTGTGCGATTGCCACAATCTACAGTCCACCACTAGAGGGAGCAAGAGCAGCCGAATTCAGAGCTAGAGGGAATCGCTATACCCAGAGAGATACATAGTAGTCGCATACAATGTTAGAGGAATGCACTGATCAGATTGGACGGATCATCCTCTTGATTAGCTTTTCAGTTCCTGCAGAGTGAGCAGTTGAAATTTAAAATGTGGCCCTAAATTCTTGTGTGTGAAAGCCAGCCAATTACACAGCAAGTGTACAGATGGCTGCTCAGTGAGTGGTCCTGAGGAAAGCAAAAAGACACCTGGTGGTGTTTTATACATTGCATCATGCCCGATATGACCCATTAATATATAAGAATCTTAAAAGCTTGTGAGAGTCCATTCTATATGATGTTTGTTAGCACAGTGGTGAATTTGGTGGTGGGAAGAAACACATTGTGAATTTAAAAAAACAAACAATGTGCATATGAGATCTATAGATGTGGAATACATTTTTAACTTCACACATTTATTAATACTTGTTTATAAAGTTATATTTGTGTAGCACCCTTCCCAAATGGTTGGGATGCTATGTGTAAATTTAGGGGTATGTCTGAGCCGTAGTTGGGCTCAGATCAGTTGATTGTTCTAAAATTGCTTCTGCTCTGGGTGTGATACTGCCTGGCAATAGTATTCCCTGTTCGCCTGTAGGTGGCACTGCCACCACCAGCCCAGGTTGAACTACAAGGGGTATATCATAACACCTTGGGTGTCCTTTCTCATCAGCCGTGCAGTGGGTGTGGTTAACCCGCTGTGCATGCTGGGAGAGGGTACATAAGGAGCAGACGCCATTGATTTGGGGTCCGTCCGTCCTGTGTGTGCGTGCCTCATGGCCCACATGGCACGGGGTGCGTGTGTTTGTAGCCTCGGGCACCTTCAGCCCGAGGCTACATCGCTACCTGGTAGGCACAGCTCTGCTGGCTTAGGCCTACACCTTTGGAAGGGATCCCAGGCTACCCACCTGCGGGAAGCCCACTCTTAGGAAAGGAGGCCAGGGGAGTATCTGCCCAAGAGGAGACTAGCGACGGTACTGCTGTCTCGGGAGGAGGCCTGGAGACTCACCTAAGGAGGGATTCTATTACTACAAGCCCTGCAATATGCCAATCTGGCATAAAGGTTCTCTCTATTGCTTGGCTGGGAGGTTCGGGACTTTGATAATCCTGTGGCAGAGGATTCCTGATCGCATCCCTAAGTTCTCAGATAAAGTTGATCCATGCATCATCCCGACTGCCAGGACCAGTGAGAGGGACTATCCGGGTGAGCAATACCCACTCAGGCTTGAGTGGCGATGTTGTGCCTTTAGTGCTGCGTACCTGAACCTTCCCCTGTTCTCTCATTTTCGTATTTTCCTCTCAAGTTCCTTCAGCAAAGTAAACAAAGCCTTATTGTTGGGTTTTACATTTGTGTGGACATTGGCCTTTCTGGAAACGTTCTATACCCTGACAACGGAAGCCTTGGAGGTAGTTTGCAAGACCCAACAAAACCAGCCGGTCCCTTAAATGGGGGTAAGTGCTACATTTTTAACACTATTAACATATGATATATTATTGTAGTGCCATTATTGTTTGTTAGATTTCACCTGCCCAAGGGGATATGGTTGCTCCAGCTGCTGGGGGTTATTCTATAATTTTCACAAAGGAAATATTGGGTGTTTGACATAATTTTGGGGAAAGGGAGTTACCGCTCCAGGTGAGTAGATTCTGTTAATCACTTGAATTTTCAGGAAACCGTGGGTGCTGGCGATGCACAAGGTAGGCAAACAATTGAATGAAAATGGACAGCCGCACGCCAAAAAACCTTTTACGGTTGCCTTTTATTGAGTAAGCACTGATATTACAGTGTGAAACGCGTCAACCGATTCCTTGTTTTGCTGTGACCTGTAGTGCACCTGTCTGTTTTACAATAAAAGGCAACCGTAAAAGGTTTTTTGGAGTGCGGCTGTCCATTTTCATTCACCAATTGTTTGACATAATTTTGAATAAAATCTGAGAACTAGAGCTCATGACATACATCCCAGGAGTCTTCATGTGCATTTTTTTTCTTTCATCTAGGAGGAGGGGCTTTCTCAGCTAAGCACACCCTCTCCTGCCTGCATGCCTGAGCTAAGGGCAGATAGGATCCAGGAAGTAAATGCTACATTCCTTTACTCAAGATTGCCATGGCTGGAATGACATTGATGGATGGAGGAGTTTGAAAGCACAAATTAATTTTTAATATTCAAAGCAGTTTGTGGCGTTCAGATACAGTTAAGTTCCAATTTAGATAGAAGACAGTCCCACATAATCAGAGATTGTTAGGAGGTATGGCTATACCAGGCTGTCTTATTGCCCTCTCTTACTAATCGTCTCCTTGCACAGTGTCTCACTTTTTTCTTGAGGTCCTGCTCTGGGCATTACAGCCATTCAAAAGCTTTCCGTTTATTACGGATTGATTTAACTGTATTCTAATGTAAATTGAGCAACTTGGAAACTTTCTTGTATCCATCACCTGACTCCTGCTTTTCAATCCCAGATTCACTTCACTGTTTGGAGTGTGCCTTTGTCTTTAGGTTTTAAGTTTTGCCATGATCTCTATATTCTTATAGCAGATGTAAATAAATTATTATATTAAACGTATGTATTAGAAACAGTACCAAGAAAACCAGCTGGATTAATTGGTACGGTTTTTAAACAAACGTTTAATAAAGATTAGAAGATTATACAGTTTTAATATTATTACCATTTTTTTTTTTTACATGTTTTGCCTAGGTCTAACATAGTAACCTCTTGAATAACTACTTTTCTATTACAAACCGCATAATCTACTGATTGATCTGTGACATGGACTACAGCCATTGGCATTTTAAGTGTTTTTTTTTAAGTGGGCTAGGCAGTCAATATACTGGAACACAGTCAGGAACTGAATCTTTCCTGGAAAACCTTTATATCTGTGTAGCGGGGTCTCCTTTAAGACTCTAGGACTGCATTTCCCAGAACCCCGTTTGGCACCCAGGGTGCAATGCTGCTACTGCAGAGACTTGTGGGTGGAGAGATAAAAGGAGGAGGCGAGGCTAAGCTCGGCCTCTTTGGACAACGTGCGGCTATCAACCGGTCTTTCTGTGCGGATCTGCTGGAGTATCAGGCCTGAAGCCTGGGGCATGGTACAACTTCCAAAGAGCCTTCCACCTTGTTGCGAGCCTGGGTGGCATCTGACTTTCTTCAAGTTGCTGACATTCGTCGGATCAGAGACCCGATCGTTCAGATGCTGTGTGCGGAGACACAGTGGTGGAAGTCCCGGACTGGGATCACGTCCGGAGTGGTGAGCGAGCACCTGCTCAATCTAATAGGCTGTACTGTTGCTAGGCCTAGAGACTGCCTTGACCCACCGGCCTTTATTTTCCATTTCACTGGAGACTAGTAGCGGAACTGAGTGAGTGGTCACCAGTGAACTGTTCTTTTTGATTGCCTACTCTGTGGATTACAAGTGTTGTTTCCTGTATGTGCACCACCGTTCAAGTTGCATGCGAAGAAAGGGTTATTCCAAGGACTAAGTTAAATCTGTGTCAGGCCTGACCGGGGGGAGAATATTGTTTGGTGCGTCACAGGGCGCATAGATACCAATAGCTGCACGTGGTGTGTGACCGCGCTCTGTGTTATTAGTGTATACTATATCAGAAGCTGCAGGGCTCTGTAAGCAAGTTATGTGTTATGTTTTAACCTATGCCTTTTAACCAAAAGTAAAACAGTTATACTTTACTACTTGCTATCAGTGTGTTATCATTACACATAGTGCTTGCCTATTAATATAGTTGAGGTGTGTGTACAATCAGGTATAGATTGTGGTAGATAACATCCCCTAGACTAACTGTGCCATAAGTGGGTTGAGTAGATTGCAGGGGGTTGGTGGAGCTGTACGCAGGGCCCGAAAAATCAAACCAGCGGCTCTCTTAGCTGGGGGTAGCGCTACATCTGAAACAAGAAAATAGAACACAAAAAGGAATACAATTTAAAAGCACCTCCAATAAGAGATGCAGTCTGGAATGTTTTATTTAAAATAACACATGCATCATTTGTTACGAGCAATATAAACCGTACATTCTAATCTCCAGTTCTTACAAAACGAATGTAGTCAAATCTCTCTTATGAGCACATGAAAAATATTAATACAAAAAAGTTAACCTTCTTATATTCTGACTGTGAAAGGCCACATATACTGCATGGCTGGCTGCCAAAGCCCTGGACACAGGCCACAAATAGTGTTTGGCTTAATGGCAATGCCCAGGAGCTCTAGTCACAAATACTGCTAGATTGGTGGCCAAAATAGTGCATGGTCACATATACACAATTTATTCAATGAATAAAAGCACCACTGCAAGTAAAGGGTGGCACAACTGTGGGTATGGGGATATTGCAAGTAGCTGTAAAGTACACAGAAAAAAACGACATCCTAAATACTTCACACAAAAAAGAAAAATATTTCAGTAGTACATATACCAACAACTTTGTTATCAAAATTCCATATAAAAATCATTAAAAAAAAAAAGTTAAACACAATGTCATCCCATACATTTGATAATTCACATACAAACTAGAGCACTGTACAAATATCTAAACAATTAATGCACAGGACATGCTGGTCTCATTCGTCTGAAAGCATCCTTACGGTTTGTTTATTTGCCCTGTGAACAACACCGCACCTGAAAAAAAAAAAAAAAAAAAAAAAAAAACGATCATATACTACAATAAAATCAGGTTATAATAAATGTTATATCATTTACATGGTTGCAGTATATTACACTGAGAATAACAGACAGAAGAGGGTTATATAGTATCAGAGGTTGAATCTGGTACATATCAGACTCCGATCAGAAAAAAATATTTTGATTTTTCCTTAAAGTGGATGTAAATTATTTTAATTATTTTTTTGCTTGCGGTCACAATGTAGTGTATAAGATTTCCTATCAAATGTGCCCAGTCTTGCCACAAAGAGTTAATCCAGCTCTGAGCAATCCTCTTGTCTTTTCTCAGTGAGATAAAACGGACAAACAGGAGAACTTTTGTCCGTTCTGCCCCCTTGCTTTGAGCGACAGGTTATTTACATATCTCGTGCACTAAGCCTGAGAGAGGCATTATTTTTTAATTCCCACCTCCACTCCTTTTCTGAAGTCATGTGGTTACTTTTCTGGATTTTGACTGGATGTTAGTGATCATAGCAGAAGTCAGTGTAAGGAATACACATGGAAAATGCATGTTGACAAGGGGAGTGTAGAGGTGGGCGGGGAGTCTACCGACATCTAGACTCCACCCACCGAGCTCCAGACAACAGATCCACCCACAGAATCTGCAGTTTTTCTGTTCTTATAAAAGACAGAGGGGAGACATTTGATAGATAAGGATACATGCAGGAGGAATGTATATCCTTATAGATCAGCACTATGGCAGTAGTATAGAAAGGATGAGAGTGGGTTTACATCCACTTTAAATATAAAAAATGTAAAAAGACCTAAAAACACTCTTTTGCTAATTTTCATACAGGATTGTAATATATTATTATGCAGGACAGACTCCCTTGTCTAAGGCATTTAGCTTGATATAAGCCACCTGTGCCTGCTGTCACTTATGCTGGCCATACAAAAACACAAATTTTTCCTTTGAAAATTTACATTTTAAAGAACATTTCATTTTTTAATCATTCGTGGGGTCAAAATCAATCACAGTAAGGCCCCTTTCACACTGGGGCGGTTTGCAGGCGCTATTTTGCTAAAAATAGCGCCTGCAAACCGAGCCTAAACAGCGGCTCCTTTCTCTCCAATGTGAAAGCCCCGAGGGCTTTCACACTGGAGCGGTGCGCTAACAGGACTTAAAAAAAAGTCCTGCTAGCCGCATCTTTGGAGCGGTGAGAGGAGCGGTGTGTTTACCGCTCCTTCCCATTGAAATTAATGGGATACCGCGGTAATACCGCCTGCAAACCGTGGCTGTAGCCGCGGTTTGCGGGTGGTATTAACCCTTTTTCGGCCGCTAGCGGGGGTTAAAACTGTACCGCTAGCGGCCGAATACCTCTGCAATCGCGACAGTATAGCGCCGCTATACCGCCACCGCCCCCACCGCCCCAGTGTGAAACTGGCCTTACGGGAAAATTCAAAGGAGCAGAATAAACTTCTCCCGACCAAAATTTCTTTTCAGTATCTGGTTTTCGTTCAGAAATTACATAAAATGTTAAAATGTAATGTTATTTTCTTCTACATAAACAAATAATGCATTCTGTATGCAGGCCAAATAATTGGCTGACAACTGTCAATCAAAGCAAGCGAGGAGAGAGAGAGGGGGGGCGGAGCTAAGCCAGCTTGGGAGCGAGCATGAGTGCCCCCATAGAAAGCAGCTTGCTATGGGGGCACTAAGTAGGAGAGAGGAGCTTGGAGCGCCAGCAGGGGGCCCAGAATAAAAGTATTGGGGATGCCCTTTGCAAAATCATTTCACAGAGCAGGCAAGTATTGCATGTTATTTAACCACTTCAGTCCCAGACCATTTGGCTGGCCAAATACCAGGCCACTTTTTGCGATTTGGCACTGCGTCGCTTTAACTGACAATTGCGCGGTCGTGCAACGTGGCTCCCAAACAAAATTGACGTCCTTTTTTGCCACAAATAGAGATTTCTTTTGGTGGTATTTGATCACCTCTCCGTTTTTTATTTTTTGTGCTATAAACAAATATAGAGCGACAATTTTGAAAAAAAAGCTATATTTTTTTACTTTTTGCTATAATAAATATCCCCAAAAAATATAAAAACTATTTCTTTTCCTCAGTTTAGACCGATACGTATTCTTCTACATATTTTTGGTTAAAAAAAAATATATAAAAATTGCAATAAGCGTTTGATTGGTTTGCGCAAAAGTTATATTGTCTACAAAATAGGGGATAGTTTTATGGCATTTTTATTAATACTTTTTTTTTTTTTACTAGTAATGGCAGCGATAAGTGATTTTTATCGTGACTGCGACATTATGGCGGACACATCGAACACTTTTGACACCATTGTCATTTTTACAGTAATCAGTGCTATAAATATGCACTGATTACTGTAAAAATTACACTGGCAGTGAAGAGGTTAACCACTAGGGGGCGCTGAAGGGGTTAAGTGTGTCCTAGGGAGTGGGCTGTGTGTGACACGACACTGTTCACCGCTCCTGATTACAAGAAACTGTGATCAGTGTCCTGTCACTAGGAAGACTGGGGAAAATAGGATTTTTTACTCACCGTAAAATCCTTTTCTCTGAGTCCATGGACCGACACAGCTTCTCTATTGACAAAGTGGGTATTATCCGTTAATTAGGAGTGACTAGGCAGAAAAACTTGTAAAAAGTGTTGCATCACACCTTCTACAGTACCGCCCAGGGGGCGGACCCTCTGGGTATACCCTCTCAGTCTGCATCTTCGCAGATCAGTTCGTCAAAAAGCAGTACAAACTTAAAAGGAGGGGTGGGTGCTGTGTCGGTCCATGGACTCAGAGAAAAGGATTTTACGGTGAGTAAAAAATCCTATTTACTCTTTCGTCCATGGACCGACACAGCTTCTCTATTGACAAAGTGGGACGTCCCAAAGCAGTGTCAGAGAAAAAACGAGGGGTGGTAACAGCATAAAAATAAACTTCACCCCAAACACAAAACAGCACTCCTCCAACGGAGGAGTTGCAACTCTAAACAGCCGCTTGCAAAACCTTGCGGCCAAAAGAGGCATCCGAAGATGCACCTACATCAATTTTGTAGAATTTTGTGAAAGTGTGAGCGGACGACCAAGTCGCCGCTTTACATAATTGGGAAACAGACGCTTGATGTCGGAAAGCCCAAGAGGCACCTATTGCCCTGGTCGAATGCGCCGTGACAGGAAAGGGGGGCGCCTGACCCTTTAAGGCGTAAGCCTGGATTACTATCTGTCGGATCCACCTAGAGATGGTGGCCGATGAGACTGCTTGGCCCTTCTTGGGACCAGCCACCGAAACAAACAGTGAGTCTGACTTCCGGAACAGGGAAGTAGCAGATAGGTATACTCTCAAAGCTCGGACAACGTCCAAGAAATGCAACGCCGACTCCTTAGGATTCGACGGCTGAGGACACAAGGATGGAAGTACAATGTCTTCGTTGAGATGAAAAGCCGAAACGACTTTCGGAAGAAAGGAAGGCTGCGGCCGCAGCACCACCTTATCCTTGTGGAAAATAAAATAGGGAGCCTTGCAGGACAAGGCTGCCAGCTCAGAGACTCGTCTAACTGACGTAACAGCCACCAAAAAGACCACTTTCTGAGAAAGTGTCAACAGGGGAATATCTCTAATATTCTCAAACGGTGCCTTCTGAAGCACCGAGAGGACCAGGTTCAAGTCCCACGGAGGTAACGGGGAACGGACCGGAGGGGCCACCTGTCGGACCCCCTGCACAAATGTACTCACGAGAGAGTGAGTCGCCAGGGGTCGCTGAAAAAAGACAGCCAGGGCAGATATCTGTCCCTTAAATCGTACTTAGGGCAAGCCCTTGGTCCACCCCATGCTTTAAAAACAGCAGGATTCTGGAAACCAAATAGGTGGGCGGATGCCATTTCATTTCCTCACACCTGGAGATGTAGGCCCTCCAAGTGCGGTGATAGACCTTCCTAGAGGACGGTTTTCGAGCACTTCTCATAGTAGAGATTACTGAGTCTGACAGGCCCCGGTCTCTCAGTACCTGGTTCTCAACAGCCATGCCGTTAAAGCCAATGACTGTAAAGCAGGATGGAATATGGGACCTTGCGATAGCAGGTCCTTCCGTAGTGGTAGGCGCCAGGGGACGTCTGCTACCAGACGTACTAGATCGTCGTACCAAGGACGCTGAGGCCAATCTGGAGCGATTAGGATCATTGGAATTCCCTCTGCCTCCACTCTGCGGAGCAGAAGAGGAAGAAGCCTTAAGGGAGGGAAGGCATAGATTAGCCGATACTGACCCCACGATGCTACCAACGCGTCCGTTGCGTCTGCCCATGGGTCTCTTGACCGGGCCACAAATCTCAATACCTTCCGATTGAGTCGGGAAGCCAGAAGATCTACGTCTGGTGTGCCCCATCTTTGGCAGAGGAGTTGGAACACCTCCGGGTGTAAGGACCATTCTCCCTGGTCCAGCATCTGGCGGCTCAGGTAGTCCGCCTGCCAGTTTTCCACACCCGGAATGTACACGGCCGACAGTGCCGGTACGCTCCTCTCTGCCCACTTCAGGATGCGAGCGATCTCCGATGCTGCAGCTGAGCTTCTTGTTCCTCCTAGATGATTGACATATGCCACTGCTGTGGCGTTGTCTGACTGGATCCTGACTGGACGCCCTTGCAGTCTCTGAGACCATTTGAAGAGGCACAGCTTGATCGCCCGGATCTCCAGGACATTGATCGGCAGGAGGGCTTCCTCTGGGGTCCAGCGACCCTGCGCCGACTGGACACCCCAGACTCCCCCCCAACCTGCAAGGCTGGCGTCCGTCGTGATCACTATCCAGTAAACCGGAAGAAATGACTTCCCGGCCATTACAGCCGGTGCTGTCAGCCACCATACCAGGGATCTCCTGACTAGGTGGCTCACTCGGATTTGATAATCCAGAGATGAAGGGCATCTGTTCCATCTGGACAGAACTTCCTTCTGTAACACTCGAGTGTGGTATTGAACATATGGGACCGCCTCGAAGGAGGCTACCATGAGGCCCAACACTCGCATGCAAAAACGGAGTGACGACCAATTCCTGGAAGTCAGCTGCCGTACTGCAGCCCGGAGGGTCTGCAACTTCTCCACAGGGAGGAATACCTTTGCCTCTGAGGAATCCAGAATCAACCCCAGGTACACTAGGCGTTGAGTGGGCACCAATACTGACTTTTGCGTGTTTAGTATCCAACCACAGTCTCGAAGAGTCTGACAGGTAATGGACACGCGTACCTCTAATTCTGAGCTTGAAGGGGCCTTCAGCAGAAGGTCGTATAAGTAGCCTGTGATAGCGATACCCCGCTGTCTTAGAAGTGCCAGAATCGGAGCGAGCACCTTGGTGAACGTCCTGGGTGCTGAGGCAAGGCCCAACGGGAGGGCCACAAACTGGTAGTGGTCCTTCCCGATAGCAAATCGCAGAAACCTCTGGTGTCTGGAGTATATGGGGACATGCAGGTATGCGTCCTTGATGTCCAAGGAGGCCAGAAAGTCCCCCGGATGGAGAGCCGTGACTACAGATCGAACCGACTCCATCCGAAAACTTTGTACCTTCACAAAGCAATTGAGGGCTCTGAGATCCAAGCTTGGACGAACCCCCTCCTTCTTCGGCACAATGAACAGATTTGAGTAAAAACCCCGTTCCAGTTCTGGAACTGGAATAACTACCCCGCGTTCCAGTAGACCCTGGACCGCCCCATACAGGGCCTCCCGACGGGTCGGTAGTAGCTGGAGATTGGAGGTGTTGAATCTGTCCGGTGGACAAGAGAGAAACTCTATCTTGTAGCCTGAGGAGATTACTTCGCAAACCCACCTGTCGGAGATTAGTGCTGTCCACTGAGTCGCGAATTTGCAAAGACGTCTCCCCACCCGAGAGCTGGGTGGGGGTGGACCTTCATGCGGACGCAAATTTGTCCGCAGGCTTATTGGGTATGCGGGACCAGGGACGCTTTTGTCCTTGGGCAGGCGCTTTATCGGCCTGGGGTCTTTTCCCTGTCGCCCTAGGGGGACGAAAAAACCACTTGTGTGCAGTAAAGGAGGGCCCTTGCCCTTGGCGTGGCCCCTTACCCTTGCTAATTTGGGGAAGCAAAGTGCTTTTACTTCCTGTGGCATCCTTGATGATGTCATCCAGAGAAGCCCCAAAAAGTCTGTCGCCCTTAAAAGGCAGATCCAACAGGGCTTTCTTGGAAGTCTGGTCCGCAGACCAGCCTTTTAGCCAGATCAGGCGGCGTATTGCTACTGCATAAACCGAAGTTTTAGACAGCAGGGGAATAGTATTCATGTCTGACTCGCAGACAAACCTAAGGCCCTGGACCAACAGGTCGGCCAATGTTATCTCATCAGGAGGAGCATCTCACTCCTTAACCCCTGGAGTAGCAATCTTGCCCATTCAGTAAGTGTGTGAGACACTAGGGCCCCCGCCAATGCCGGGCGTACTGCCGAGCCTACCGCTGAGTATAGGTAGCAAGCGAGTGCTTCAGCCTTCTTATCCACAGGGTCCTAGAAAACAGGAGCCCCTTCTACAGGAATTGTGGTGGCTCTATTAAGTCTGGACACCGGAGGGTCCACTATAGGGGGGAGAGGTCCATTTCTTCAGAAAACTCTCCTCAAAAGGGGTACCGTACCGCAAACCTCTTTGGGGCTGTAAAGACCCTCAGTGGGTTCTCCCATTCCTTGTATAAGAGTTTATCAAAAGACACACAAGGGAACACCTTAGCAGTGCGGGCAGGTCTATGAAACCCAAGTGGACCGGAGTCTCTGCTGCTTCTGCAGTATTTTCCAATTTTAGCATATCCCACACTGCAGTAATAAAGGTCAGATACCAAAGCCGTCTCGCGTACTGACCTGGACTTTGAGTCATTCTCACTGTCCGGTCACGGTCTGCAGTCTCTGATGCGTCAGAATCTGGGCCCCGAGCCGTAGCTGGACCTGGTTCTGCACCAGAATTATCCCCAGAAGCTTGCAGGGGATGGGGCGTTTACTACCCCCTGTATTCCCGTGTGCTGCTTCCACCCTGGCAGCAAACGCCTCTAGGATTGCAGTCATAGCGTTCATAGACACCTCAGGGGCACCAGCTGCTAAATCTGGTGTTTCAGGGGAGAAGACATCTGGCTCAGATGCCATGCTGACCACACGCTGACACTCACAGGGCTCCAGGCAAGATATCAATAGGCCACCCTCCTGTGCTGCAGAGAGGCCGGGTCACCCAGAGGACTCACCACCCTGGATAGGTACTGCTATGCTGCGCCTGTGATGCTGTCCCCCTGCTGCTGTGTCAGTCTGCTTCTTTTATCAGCACTTCCTGTGTGAATTTTCGCGCCAGTGTAATGCACCCTAGAGGCCGGAGGCTCTCGAAAAATGGTTGCCAAAAACGTCTGTATGGAAGATAATGTGGGCTCTAAGAAAATGGCCGCCGACAGAAGATAGAGGTCAAGCAGCCATAGCCCACAAAAAGATGGCCACCGAACGGCAATATCTGCATACAGGGTGGACAAACATGGCCGCCGATCAGCTGATAGGGGCCAGTGGGTGTGGCCGAACCACAGGAAGATGGCCGCCTGGCAGTCACAAGAGGCCAAACTTGGCATGGACCACCTCAAAATGGCCGCCGACAGCATGGAGGAGGAAGGACACAAACACAGGTAAGAAAAAATGACATTTCTTTTAAATGTTAGTTACAGCCAGCCCCGCTCCAGTGGGACCCCCTAGGTGACCCCCAGCACCCAGCAACCTTTAGCTAGAAGCCCAGGGAGGAGGGAAAGGCAGGGAGAGAGGGAAGAAAGGGGCCACAACCACTTACTTGATCTCTCCAGGAATGTCCAGCTAAATCACCCAGCCGAGGCAGGGGAGTTTTACTTACCTATCCTGCATGTATTCTGCTGGAAGACATTCCAAACAGATCATCGTCCGCGCACGGAAGGTGACTGTTGGCCAGGCATGCTGTGATTGGACCCAGAAGGGACGATCATATGTATGCCCTGGAGCATGACGCTCACCGGACAGGCTGCTGCGACTCGGCCGTAAGGTCAGTCGAAGCTGAGCGGTCCGATGCAAGCCTTGGAGCGTAAGCTCACCGGCCAGGCTGCTGCGACTCGGCCGTAAGGTCAGCCGAAGCTGAGCGGTCCGATGCAGGCCCTGGAGCGTAAGCTCACCGGCCACCCGTGGAGCGACGGGCATGTCGTGGAAAACCCAG
Source organism: Rana muscosa (assembly GCA_029206835.1). Classification (NCBI taxonomy): domain Eukaryota; kingdom Metazoa; phylum Chordata; class Amphibia; order Anura; family Ranidae; genus Rana; species Rana muscosa. The sequence continues at coordinate 496,929,379 of CM055121.1, forward strand.
CGCGTAGCTAGGGTCGGCACACGCTCGATGGCCGAAACTGGGGAGACTACAAGGATCGAGGATCCAGCCTGTCACCCAGTCGGCAGTTGATCGAAGATCGCAGGAAACAACAAATGTAGCAAAAAAATAAATAAAAATTATATATATATATATATATATATATATATATATATATATATATATATATATATATATATATATATATCTATATCTATCTCTTTTTTCCCCGGACCAATGGGCCCGAAGGGAGCCATGTCCTACTCCTTGCTAGACAGAAAAAAACTGATCTGCGAAGATGCAGACTGAGAGGGTATACCCAGAGGGTCCGCCCCCTGGGCGGTACTGTAGAAGGTGTGATGCAACACTTTTTACAAGTTTTTCTGCCTAGTCACTCCTAATTAACGGATAATACCCACTTTGTCAATAGAGAAGCTGTGTCGGTCCATGGACGAAAGAGTAATTAGCATTTCCCCGTTCTTCCTCTCCGTGAGACGATCGCGGGTATCCCTGCGGATATAGAGTCCGCAGGACCCGCGGTCGGAGTCACAGAGCTCGCGGCGGGCGGGAGCATCAACAATGCTGCTTCTTAAAAAGGGGACGTGTATACGTCCATCTGCCTGTCCATGCCATTCTGCCGACGTATATCGTCGTGCGATGGTCGGCAAGCGGTTAAAAAAATTTATAAAAAAAATAACTTGCCTTTACAATCACTCCAAGGCATGTTAGGGCATGAATAGAGATGTCACTGCACCAAAATGTTTTCTCTTCCTTTGCTTTTCTTTTATATCCAGCCTACTCCCTCCCCAGTGACCCTCTAAATAATAATTTCCCTTATAGTACTCTTTATATATTTCATATTTCCTAGTCATTACAGTATCCTTGTGGAAAGAAGGAATGAATATACTGTATTGATTCTTCTTTCTACTTGATAGATAATGTATACATTTTAGTAAAGCGACTATGTAAAGTAATTGTGATATATTTGAATTTTTGAACTCTTTATTTAAATAAAAAATAAATAAAATAGGAGTATATAAAAAATAAAGATGCCAGTGTAAAAGTGCCTGTAGAGGCACATCAATATTAAACTCCAACCAAAAAAAAAAAAAAAGAAGTCATAATATGCTAGTACTCTGCATATCAGTACATTGACAGATACAGCTATCATCATAGAGTCCTCCAGCACTGTGCTGTCACCATTCCCGCTGGTTAGGGATGAGCTTCGAGTTCGAGTCGAACTCTTGTTCGACTCAAACATTGCCTGTTCGCCGAACAGCGAACAAATTGGGGTGTTCGCGGCAAATTCAAAAAGTCTATGGGAGAAATCTAAAGTGCTAATTATAAAGGCTTATATGCAAGTTATTGTCCTAAAAAGTGTTTGGGGACCGGGGTCCTGCCCCAGGGGACATGTATCAATGCAAAAAAAAGTTTTAAAAACTGCCGTTTTTCGGGAGCAGTGATTTTAATAATGCTTAAAATGAAAAAATAAAAGTGAAATTTGCCTGGGGGGGGGGGGTGATATGCATGTAAAGTGGCGCATGTTTCCCGTGCTTAGAACTGTCCCTGCAAAAAATTTCATTTTTGAAGGAAAAAAAGTCATTTAAAACTGACTCGCGGCTATTAATGAATTGTCGGCTCACGGCAATACATACAAAAGTCATTGATTAAAAAAAAAAAAAAAGTGTGGGGGTCCCCCAGAATTCAATTACCAGGCCCTTCAGGTCTGGTATAGATATTAAGGGGAACCCCACCGCAAATTTAAAAAAAAAAATGCGTGCGGTTCCCCCAAATATCCATACCAGGCCCTTGAGATCTGGCATGGATTTTAAGGGGAACTCCACCCCAAATAAAAAAAAAATGGCGTGGAGTCCCCCCAAAAATCCATACCAGACCCTTATCCGAGCACGCAACCTGGCAGGCCGCAGGAAAAGAGGGGGGGACACGAGAGCGCCCCCCCTCCTGAACCGTACCAGGCCACATGCCCTCAACATGGGGAGGATGTCCCCATGTTGATGGGGAGGATGTCCCCATGTTGATGGGGACAAGGGCCTCATCCCCACAACCTTTGCCCAGTGGTTGTGGGGGTCTGCGGGCGGGGGGGCTTATCGGAATCTGGAAGACCCCTTTAACAAAGGGGACCCCCAGATCCCGGCCCCCACCCCTTATGTGAATTGGTAAGGGGTACATTGTACCCCTACCATTTCACGAAGAAAGTGTCAAAAAATGTGAAAAAAAAAAAAAAAAAAAAAAAAAAAAACCCACACACCTTGGAAAAGTCCTTTATTAAAAAAAAAAACATTCCAGCGGTAAAATCCAGTGTCCCACGGCGATCCGATGTCCAGCGCTGTCCGTCATTGGCTGAGCCTGAGCGGACCTGACGGGGGAACTTCCTTCACTGTGTAAATTTAAATTACACAGTGAAGGAAGTTCCCCGCTCAGGCCAATGACGTAGGCGGGGTCTGACATACCGAGGGGGCGGACCTGATGGGGAACTTCCTTCACTGTGTAATACATGTATAGACCCGCCCCTTCTCATGTTCCGCATCAGGTCCTCAGCCTTACACCTAGTCATTGGCTGAGCGGACCTGATGGGGGACTTTAGAAGGGGCGGGTCTATACATGTAATAGACTGCGGAGGAAGTTCCCCATCAGGTCCGCTCAGGCTCAGCCAATGATGGACAGCGCTGGACATCGGATCGCCGCGGGACACTGGATTTCACCGCTGGAATGTTTTTTTTTTTTTATTTATTTATTTATTTTTTTAATAAAGGACTTTTCCAAGGTGTTTGTTTTTTTGTTTTGTTTTTTTTAATTTTTTGACACTTTCTTCGTGAAATGGTAGGGGTACAATGTACCCCTTACCAATTCACATAGGGGGTGGGGGCCAGGATCTGGAGGTCCCCTTTGTTAAAGGGGTCTTCCAGATTCCAATAAGCCCCCCGCCCGCAGACCCCCACAACCACCGGGCAAGGGTTGTGGGGATGAGGCCCTTGCCCCCCATCAACATGGGGACATCCTCCCCATGTTGAGGGCATGTGGCCTGGTACGGTTCAGAAGGAGGGGGCAGCTCTCTAGTCTCCCCCCCCCTCTTTTCCTGCGGCCTGCCAGGTTGCGTGCTCGGATAAGGGTCTGGTATGGATTTTTGGGGGACTCCACGCCATTTTTTTAAAAAATTTGGGGTGGAGTTCCCCATAAAACCCATGCCAGATATGAAGGGCCTGGTATGGATATTTGGGGGAACCGCACGCATATTTTTTTTTAATTAGCGGTGGGGTTCCCCTTAATATCTATACCAGACCTGAAGGGCCTGGTAATTGAATTCTGGGGGACCCCCACGCTTTTTTTTTTTTTTTTTTTTTTAATCAATGACTTTTATATGTATTGCCGGGAGCCGACAATTCATTAATAGCCGCGAGTGAGTTTTAAATGATTTTTTTCTCCTTAAAAAATTACATTTTATGCAGGGACAGTTCTAAGCACGGGAAACATGCGCCACTTTACATGCATATCATACACACCCCTTAGGTACGAAATTTAAAAGGAATATTTCACTTTTGTTTCATTTTAAGCATTATTAAAATCACTGCTCCCGAAAAAACTGCAGTTTTTAAAACTTTTTTGCATTGATACATGTCCCCTGGGGCAGGACCCGGATCCCCAAACACTTTTTAGGACAATAACTTGCATATAAGCCTTTATAATTAGCACTTTAGATTTCGAACGTTCGAGTCCATTGTATTTAATAGGGTTCTAAAGTTCACGCGAACATTCTGTCTGTTCGCAGGTTCTGGTGCGAACCGAACAGGGGGGTGTTCGGCTCATCCCTGCCGCTGGTCCCGGAAGCTCCCATCTTTGTCCAGTTTTCCTCCTCCGGGTTCCATCTCTTTGGCTGCTTAGGACCCCTTTCACACTTGTATGACCTGAAAGTTGCACAACTAAAAGCAATGCCTGTGTAAAATGGAGGTCTTTGGACCTCAAGTCGGATCAAAAGTATTGCAGGGACTTCTTTGAAGTCACTATGACTTAAAGAAATCACACAGATATGGAAGGTACTCATTGTAAATCATGGCGTACGACTTGTCATGTGACTTTGCAGTCCCAAGTCGCACAAGTGTGAAAGCATTTTTTTTGCAAATTTGTAGTTCAACACCACCTTAAGATTCATGATGTCCAGTTTTGTAAACAGAATAAAAGCCCTTACCTGTTGGGTTATGTCTGATGAAAAACAAAAACGGTCTGTCCACTATAAACCAGGGGGGAGAAGATCTTGCTATTAAAATTGCAGCTGAAAGAGTTCAAAATATTGGACTATTATGAGTATTGTCACCGATAGTTTTCATTTCAGACACGCAAGTAACAAACCAACATTAAATTTAAGCTCTCCCTGTATGCCATTAAATGAAAATAGTGTTGCTAAATATATCTGTAGCGGCCTCAGCCCTCTCTCCCTTTCTCATACTCGGCTTGTCTTTCTTCGTCTAGGGGTTTCAGTGCTGGGGAGAGGGATGAGATACACCACGGCCCATGTCCTCCATAGCTGAGAGGTGAAGGCCAGAAAGATTGGGCCTTGTGCAGGTGTCCTAGAGTCAAGACCAGTACTTCGTCCCTGACTCCTTTGCTCCTAGTAACCAGAGTTCCACACAGTGAATAGGTCCAACTCAGTTTTATTCTTCTTGGCGTACAAACATACAGTTTCTGTACTGAATAATAATGGGGATAGATCGAGGCACAATCCTTTCCCTTCTGTTGCTAACCACTGTGGTATCACCAGAGGTAAATAGTCACTGCCACTGACTATGTGAGGTAGAACGTGAATTACCTTCGCTAACACGGCCCCTGTCAGGGGAAGGAAATCCGTCCAAGGGAGAAACCAGAGGCCTCTCTGTCACCAGCGATGCTGCGCCGGACTCTTCAGCGAAGTTCCGCACACCAGTCCTCACGAACTCAGACACGGGCACCCAAGGAGTTGGGGCCCCCTCGGATTCCTCCACCCTCGCGGAACTCAGTCGAAGGTACTGAGCCCCAGGCATCTACCATAGCACCTCACCCTAGGCTAAAGGTGCCTGAGATGGACTCCATCTCCGCTCCGGCTAGGTCAAGGGCACCTAGGCCTGGAACGCCAGCACCCAAGCTGAAGGTGCCCGAGTGCGGCCGAGTCCTCCGACTCCCACTCCGGACTCTGAACCCCGTGGTAAGGGCGTCCGCCACTTTTATCCCCTCTCCCTTTGCGTCACAGCGGGTTCCCCGCCCCGCTGTACCAGCTCCAGGGAAGGACAAAAAGGCACAGTCTTGCGGTGTGAGTTCAGCTCCGGCCCAGGGCAACAGCGCCACCTGTGGACCACAAGGAACCTCACACCACCAGAGTCCTCCAAGAACCAGAAAAAGGTCCCGGATCCCCTAGCAATTCGTGCATCTGGGTTACACTACCACCCAGATGCTTCCCCTAAATTCAAATACCCGCTACACTTAAAAGAAACATCAAATTCACATGTGACATGAACATATGTTAAAATATTATATGGAGTGGCTCCTTATAGCTGCTACATAACGGCTGTCAAAATCAGAATTTTATGCATCACTTATGTTAGTGAATAGTTTAAGTAATATAAGCTTATGTTATCATTTTTAAGTCCAAAATGTTGGAACACTTGCAGAGTGCTAGAGCGGATGGGAGCTGATGAAGAAGGTGAGGCCGTGCCTTTGAAACGCGTTCTGATTGGCCAGACAGCATGTGGGTGGCTCCTCAGTTTGCAGCCCTGGACCACTCCCACCCAGAGACACACAGCCGATGTCTCCATGAGGCTTATCGGTGCTCGTGGATCCCTCAATAGAGACTCCGGCAGCCCTCCTGTGACACTGCATGTGGAAGCTCCCACCCGTTCTAGCACTCTGCAAGTGCTCCAACATTTTTCACACAAGTTTTTAGTGCTGTTTTATACTTACCGTATTTACTCGAGTATAAGCCGAGTTTTTCAGCACATTTTTGCCCCCCTCGGCTTATACGCGAGTCTATGTCCATCTTCAACTTTGTGCACCTGATCCCGGCCAAACTTGGCACACATGTACAAGTGTGCAAAGTTTGTTGTCCAGGGGACCTACGGCCGGGGAGCACCGATTTTTCAAAGCCAGGCACCCCTTCCATAGACTCCCATGTTAAACGTCAGTCTAATCACACAGCGCCGGAGATCAGGTAGGGAGATTGGGCACAGTGAGGCATGCAGATGGACAACCTAGGCTTATACTCAAGTCAATACGTTTTCCCATTTTTTGGGGGGTAAAATTGGGTGCCTCGGCTTATTTTCGGGTCGGCTTATACTCGAGTATATACGGTATATACTGAATAAATTTCTAAGCTGTTTAAAGGATTGGCTTGGAGCTTTTCATTCTTCTTTTGCTTTCCTTTTGTTCACAGTGATCGGGTTCCCCAGCCCGCGCCTGAAGCAGCCTCACTCCCTTTACAGCCTCCATTTAGAGACTTTTTTAGAGACTAATTTTTAGGGGTTCATCCCCCTTAACTTTCAATCCACTCACCATTCACATGGTTGCACCTTCATGTATCAGCATGCAGATGCATGCCTTTTCATTTAAATTTTAAACTTTAATCTTTTTCATAAGATGGTTTAGCACTGAACATTATACCAATATTGTGTATGTGTTTCCTCCTAATGATAGAAAACTCAAATGAATCTTTCCCTTCCCCAGTCCGTTGGCATATCTGTCCCCACTACAAAGATACCACTCATCATCATTATACTTCTGACTACCTGTCACCAGGACAGGGACTGAGGGAAGTTCTGTCCAGATGGGACAAACTGCTAGAAAATAAAATGTCAGATTTCAATCAACTCTATATAAATGTTTGTCATGGCTTATAGCAATGTTGAATTATAGCCCACGCTAGACAATCAGTTAGCAGTCATTGCTCAGACTCTTCTAAAAAGATGAAATCTAAACTCTGGTTGCTATAGATTACTACACAGCACTGGGCTTATTTATAAATTACTACCCAATGTCTATTGCTCTGATAGAATTTAGAACCGTTGATAAAGTTAAAACAAATCTGAACTACCTATTGATATTGTGAAGGAATGTGATGAGCATAATGTTAAACTAGAAAATTTCTATTCTCTATGCATCTTCACTATACTATAAAGTCTATATTGCTTTTTCATGTACACCACTGCTGTAATTCTTCCTTACTCAAATCAATTTCTAACAACACCTCCTCCCACCGAAAAGAACAGAGAAGACAGAAAATGGCGTATACCCTCTTCTCCCACACATCTTTGGAATGCGGATATGAAGATAGGACCAGAGGACAGCCCAGCTTAATCATCACGTTTCTGTACTCTCTGTAGTGCAGCCAATCAGATGCGCTTATTAGTGTCACATTAACATAATAGTGACGTATCATGCTGTGTGTAAAAAGTTTAGTACTGCCTGGAATAAATCATTAGATACGGAAGTAATGGATCTGCACGGATGTGTCAGAGTTTTGCTTTCAGCATGCATGCAATGTTATCTAACCTTTACAATTCGGAACAGTAGTAGAATCCATAATAACCCCTTTGTGGTTAAACGACCATTACAATATCAGCTTTCTTTTAAATATAAGAATAATGTTGTAATGCAATAAAATAATTATCTTTCGGAAAGATAAATGTCTCTAAACAAAAAAAAGTGACACGTTCAACATAACAGGCTTGTTGCCTATTGTTTTTACAGTATATGGTCACTGGTAACTGCAATCTTTTAATCTATGTCAAGGGCATTCCTTTAACTCTAAAAGACTGATTCAATGACAAATTCTGTATTACCTGTGGCTGCAGAGGCCTTTGTACCATCTTCTTTCACCTCTATTTTGGCTTTCTGCAACATATGTGACACATAAATGTGTTCCGCCCCTAAAAAGAAATACAAACATTACAACATATACATTATCATTTGGGAAGACCAAAAAGACCAAAACAGTTTAGCAGAATATAGAGGCCTTTTTCTTTCTAGTTTACATGATTCAGTGAACAAAATTAATTCTAAGAAAGCAAATGTAGCGCCCTGCTCCCAATGAGTGGGCGCTATATGTTGAAATTATAGTGGTCTGGGTATTAGTTTGGCCCAGAGATATTTAAATTGTGGCTCCGTTTCAGTTTAGCTGGTTGCGCGATTTTCCCCCCCAGCGGTAGGTGTCGCTGTCACCGCTGGTCAGGGTTGGAAAGGCAACAGACTGGATGTGTTGGGTGCCTCTTTCCCAGAGGTAGCGCAGTGGGAGTGGTGAACCCGCTGTGCCATTTTTCGGGGCGGTTGGCGGTTCGTCTCCGATCCTCACCTGAGGGCCCTCCTGCACTCGGGGATGTGTTGGCAGTTCCCGCCTCGGGGCCACGTTGGCCCGAGGCATCGCAACTGAGATGTAGGCCCAGGAGTTGCTCTGTTGGAACGTTTATTCAAATAAACCCTTGAGACTACTGATCCAGGGAGATCCTGTGTCGCCTTGCCTGATGGAAGGGAACGAGCAATTGAGGACTCAATTGGAGGATGTTCCCGGTTCCTAAAAGACTACCACACAGTGCTGCTGGAGCGGCTGAAAGATCCTGGCACTGAGAGCTGTGTTATTTCTGAGAGAGCTAACCCAGTGAGGGGTTATAGGAGTCTGTGGCAGAGACTATTGAACAAATTCCAATACCTAGTCTGTGGCAGAGACTGTCTTTGATCGAGCTTCGCACCGGTTGCTAGGCCAGTGAGATTGGGCCTATCCAGTGGTTGCCGAGTCCAGCGTGGAGACAGTTGCTCCTCTGGAACTAGGAAGTTTCCGTGATTGGCAAGTAAGATACCCGAGTCCTCCCTATTCCTTTACCCCTCTGTTGGAACGTTTATTCAAATAAACCCTTGAGACTGTGTTGGTGCAGACATTTCTTCTGGAAAACTCTTCGGGGAGAACCCCTGGAGCCGAACATTTGGAACAGTGAGGCAACGTGCAGACACAAAACAAAAAAGTGATATTAAACCCTCAGTTTCTAAGCACTTTCAGCAGCTGATTTATTCACTTACAGAGTATGCAGCTTCTATATCTATGAATCCTTGCCTATATTCCAGTTTAAGCTGGTGCCATGGCCACTGCCTCAAGTTTCCCCGTTTCAGGGTGGTTCCTTTCTCTTGCAGAATCCTAAGAAGCCACCCTTTTATACAGGGACTAGAGCTGTGTCTCCCTACACTGTGTGCATCAATACAAACACACAACCCTGTAGCCTAGGATGGAAAGGCACTCTCCTCTGCTCCCCTCTCCCCAACCTAACATACTAGCTCCAGACTGCACTGTCCACTTAACTCTTTCCCATGAAGACCAGAAGTTCATGTCAGAAGCACTGTGACAGCAAGAGCCTGAAGCGTTGAAGGTTGTAAACTGCTAAGGCTGGGGTAGCAATTTTAAAACCTAATTTACTGGGGGGGTTTTTGATTTTATTTTTTTAATTGTGCCTAATGTTAAAAAGAAATGCTGAGGATTTAAACACCAATTTAAAGAAAACACAAAGATGGTGAAAAATAACAGTGCTGCAATTTGGAACGTGCCATCCCAATTCTAGCTTCACCACCTAATTAGATCAAGTATTGAAGAATGGGAGTTTAGACTTTCCGACTTTACTGATTACTTGTTTCAAATCATTGATTAGGGGGTCAAGCCTGGGCCAGGATCAGTGCCTTGGTGCCTGTAGTTTTAGAATGAAGTCAGTCAGTTTTTCTCCTCATAGGTTCACTTTAGATTTGCAAAGTAACTCCAAGAGCTGAAATGTTGCAGGTAAAATAGCAGTATCAATATTAAACACTAGATGGCGCAAGATTATATGATATTAGAAATGACCAAATACTAAACACTAGATGGCACAAAGTTACATATTAGAAAGAACTATTCAGAGGTAAAATTAATATTCAATAAAAGCAGAGGAAAAACGTTCAAAGTGTAGTATCCACTATACTGTGAATTGACTTAAAATGAAAAAGAAAAAAAAAAGGACATTTTACATTAGATAATGTTCAGGCAGAGCCATCTAAGCAAATTCCCAGCCTGACCAATGCTCTGGACATTGCTGATCCCACATTCACAGAGGCCACTTCTCCGTTCACATAACTACACTGCACCAGACTGATGAGTAACTCCAAATGCTACAACAGGTGATAAGTACGTTTGATTATTCTCAAATTTCAGAATGTGACATTTGTTAGAATCCTGTTATTTTGCCGCACCCCAACAAAAAATATTTGTATATGTAGCGCGCCCCCCCATATTTGGGGGCGCTATATGGAAATTTAAGGGCAGTCTGAGCCAGTACTTGGGCTCAGACCAATTATGTTTCAATTGTTCTGCTCTGGGTGTGATACTGCCCGGCAGTTTTGTTCTCCTTTGCCTGCAGGTGGCACTGTTACTGCCGGCACGGGCTTGACTACGGGGGTATCACAGCACCTTGGGTGTCCTCTCTCAGCAACGTGCAGTGGGAGTGGTCTGCCTGCTGTGCATGCTGGGAGAGGGTACAAAAGGGGCAGACACCTTTTGGCGTGAGGCGATTCCAGGGGGACCCCCAAGGTGTTCAGGGGGACCTCTGGTCCAGTGAGTGTGCCTCATGGCCCGCAGTATGCTAGTGTGCTTAGGCCTTGGGCACCTTCAGCCCAAGGCCCTGTTGCTGCATTGTAGGCCCAGCTCCGCTGACAAGGGCCTACGCTTCAGAGAAGGATCGCAGGCTGCCCGTTTGTAGGGGGCCCATCTTTGGGAAAGGAGTTCCAGGGGAAGAACAGTCCCGGCGGAGACTAGCAACGGTACTGCTGTCTCGGGGAGGGGCCTGGAGACCTGCCTAGAGGGGGATTCATCATCTCTGACATCCGTGCTCCATCCCGGTTGCTAGGACCGCTCTCCTAGGGACTATCCGGGTGAGCAATACCCACTAAGGCTTGAGTGGCGACAAGTGTAGATACTGGATTTAAGTGTTGCGTGCCTGAACCTTCCCCTACGTCTTTCAACTTTTCTGCTCTTGCTTTCTTCAAGTTAACTCAAAGTGGAAAAAGAATAAAAGCCTTGCTGATTAGGTTTTACTCATGTGTGGACATTGGCCTTATTCCTGGAAGATATCGGTGTACCTAGACAACGAAACTGAAGGATCCACTCGTGGGAGGTAATTGCTGCAGACCCAAAGTAACTAAATCAGTGGATTCCCATTTAATAACAAAATGTGAGTCCTGGGTAGCTAGCCGGGGTAAGGGGAGCTATATATCCAGCCGCCACTGCTTGTGATCCTGAAACAATATTCTTTTCAGAAATTCTCCAGCATACTAATAAGCCTCTAAAATGAAATGCAGGTTTTCATCACTTCAGCTGCTCAGTCACGACCATTTTTAACCCACAAGTTGCTCCATTACTACTGTTTATGTGCTGCTTTGTATCAGGGCCGGTGAAAATGAATAGTATAGCAAGAAGCTTTCATCCATAGTTTTGCTGTTACTTTACTTCCTTAGCTTACATTCCAAACTAAGGGTTTTAGTACTGAATTAATTTCTAACAGTTAAGAAGAAATGGAATTTTAAACACAACGGATCCTTTAAAAATGTCCATGAAAAAAAAAGGAAGTTTCCAAGCTAAACTTTTTACCCAATTCTTTAGTCCTACTTTGAGAACAGAAGAGGGAAGGTCTGGTGTCCCCAGTAACACACTTTGAGAAACAGGGTTTGTATCATTTAGGGTTCTGCAAGTACAGATTTCCTTCTGTTTCCATAAACACAGTGCTTGCATAAAGAGTTCTATCAAAGAAAGCAATCCCATAGATAGCTTAGGTTGGCAGTAGGGATAAGTCGAATGTACCTGTGTTTGGTTCGAGGTGGGTTTGCAGAACATGACTAAAGTATGGGTGCCCAATTCAAACCTCATTCAAGTCAATAGAGCCGAATGTAAGAGGAAAAAAAAATCAAAAAAAAATATACATTTTCTAGGCTAGCAGGCAAGGGATTGTTCAACAAATGGCACGCGGGGGCCCTGAGCACTGCCCTAGAGTAGTGGTTCTCAACCTCAGTCCTCAAGTACCCCCAACGGGGGTGGATCTCCCTTTACAAAAAGTCTCCGTCATTATGAGTAGCTGCTATTGCATCATCATACTCATGGCAGTCTTTCAGAATACTACATTTTTTGCTGTACCTTGCATCTCCGTTACTTATAATGCAAATGTGTATGTAGCACACGGATCCTTTTCCCCCCTCTCACCTCCTCAAGCAGGGGGATTAGACACACCATGCCACATGCCCGTGTCCTCTAGATTATAAAGGTCAGGCGGTGTTACATACTTGGGTCCTGCAGTTGAAAAGTCACATTCTTCTAGTTCTCCCCTCTATGTTTATAGAGGAGAGTCTTTAACTTTCCCCAATGAGGTCAATGTCCACACAACATATCAACTCCAACTTGAGTTTATTTTATCTTGCTTCCAGGAACCAGAGAGTTGAAGTGAGAAGAAAAAGGTTAGTAGATAGAAGTGGATTCAGGCACACTCTTGGCTTCGTCGCCACTCGGTCCCGAGTGGGTACAGCTCACCCGAATATCACTCAATAGCACTAGCAGCCGGAGTGATGCTGGAACAATGACGCAGTCCCCTCCAAGGACCAAGTCAAGGAGATCCCTCCTTTTTAAGCAGCAAACAGCTCCTCTAAGGCAGGTCTGTGAAGCTAGGAATCCTTCCCTCTGACAGGTCACCAGGCCTTCCCCGAGTTAGCAATCTTATCACTACCCTCTTGTTATGGGATCGATCCAACCCCGGTTCCCCTTCAGTCAGAGCGGTCACCCCTCCAAGGTTCCCTGGGTTTCCTCAGCTTCTTCTATGGACTCAGTCAAAAGGTACTGAGCCCATCCGAAACTCCGTAGTCTCGAGCTAAAGGTGCCCGAGACTCCTCGATCATGATGGGGCGCACCCCCCCCTGGAGCGGTAGCTCCCTCCTTGCATAAAATGTGGCCCCGGGAAATCACTCTCCTCCGGGCATGGGCCCCGGGAATTGCTCTCTGTGTAATGGCGTCTGCCCCTTATATATCCTCTCCCGGCATGCACAGCAGGCCAGAACCGCCCACCAAAGGCAGCCGAGAGAGGACATCCAATATCCACTCCATCACCTGTGGTTCAACCCCGGGTATAGGTGACAACACCACCTATACGACCAAAGGGGAACTGCACGCCAGATGACACAGCAGTAAAGCAGAGTCCAAAACAATCAAAAGACCCGAGCTAACTATTGCTCTGGTCACCCCTAAATGTAAGTATAGTGGGGTTAAATTTGGGGACCCCGCTACATGTACATAGAAAAAAAAAAAAAAAAAAGGAAAATTAGTTCATAACTCAATACTAAAAAAGGGAGATATTTACAAAGATAAATCTAAAAGATTTGAATAGAGCAAAGTAATTTAGAGACTTACTGGTAATTTTTGTGAAGTTAGCTTTATACGAGTCGAACATATCAGTGATGCCAAGGTTTTTCAGAGGTTCTTTTAGATTAGCGTCGGCCTCCACTGTGAACCTATTGAAAGTATTCATTACAAAAAAATAAAAATAAAAAAAGTTTAACATTTGTGGTACTAGCAGCTAAACATGCAAAGTGGCCATAAGAATTAGATGGTGGTATGTTTGTTTGTGGATGCACATTCCAATCACCAAATATATTATAAAAAAAAAAAAAATTATGAATACACACATCAAGCTTGTTTAATGCGATACTGAAAGTGAACCAGTGTGGCTAAACTATGGACAATAACCACTTGTTGCCCAAACCAATTCTAACGTTCTCACAAAAAATAAATAAAATAAAAAAAGGCAGATTTTTACATTTACTAGAAAATTACTTAGCACCCTAAATTATTATATAATTTCTGAACGCAAAAGGCCTTGGGGTGTTTGTTGCAATTTTTTATGTCACAATATTTGCAGAGCAAATTTTTAGAAAAAAAAAAAACACACACACGCTTTAATGAATTTTAGTGCACACAAGCAAAATAATACGCACTTTTTTGGTAAAATTTAAAAGATGACGTTACACTGAGTAAATAGATAGGAAATAGGTCACGCTTGAAAATTGTGCACACCGATGGAATGGTGACAAACTACAGTATGCTTTACAAGCCTTTACAGGCTACCAGTTTAGAGAAACTTTATATAGAGATCTAGGGGGTTATTTACGAAAGGCAAATACACTTTGCACTATAAGTGCAAACTACAAGTGCAAAGTGCACTTGAAATTGCACTGAAAGTGTACTTGGAAGTGCAGTCGTTGTAAATCTGAGGGGTAGATCTGCTGATTTTATTATCCAATCATGTGCAAGCTAAAATGCCCGTTTATTTTCCTTGCATGTCCCCCTCAGATCTACAGTGACTGCACTTTCAGTGCAATTTCAAGTGCACTTTGCACTTGTAGTACAAAGTGGATTTGCCTTTAGTAAATAACATCTGCCCTTTAAAGCAGCCAATCAAACCGTTTGATCAGCCGATTTACTAGCGGGTAACAGCCAGTAAAGGACTGAAACCAGAAGTAATTAAATCTTCATAGACTGTGGAGATAGGGGGATAGGTGTTCCTCCTCCTTCTCTATGGTAAACAGTGGCGTCTCCAGCTTTCATATTTAGGGGGGGCACATGGGGGGACAGGGACAAAAGTAGGGGGGCCAACTATAAAATGCAAATATATATATATCCTCGGGCCCTTTACTACGGTCCCACAACGGGCCCTTTCACATGTTCTGTAGTGAGCTCCCTTCCTACTATACTGGGGCCCCACCAGGGTGGCAGAAAACAAGAGATATATGTCACCAGCACACCAAGAAAATATAAGGGTCCAAAGCAGTGGGAGAACTATCAGGGTTGCAAAGGTTGTCTTGCCACCGGGCCCTGGTGTTCTGCCACTGTGGGGTTCCCCAGCTGTCCTGTCCCTGTTATTGACAGCGCTGGTCTGGCATCTGTCTCCTTGGCACCGGCGGCAGTCTATTAGGACTTTGTGCTGGTGACATTATGGGTGCATGCAGGGGAAGGCTGGCACTATTGGTTATAGAGAGCCGAGCCCCCAGCTGGTCACGTAGCAGCAGTAATGCTGTATAACCTTCTCTGTTGACATGCTGATTGGGATGTGATCCTAGTGATGCTCCCAGTCAGATCTAATAAACACAGTATTTATTAGCATCAAGAGTACAACCACATATATATATATATAAACTGTATGTTCAGCGGCCATGTGGGCTCTATGCCTGTAAAGTGTGGGCTTTGATCAATAAAATCACTGATATTTAACACTAGGATTTGACTAGGAGCATCACCTGGATTGCATCCCGATCAGCATGTCAGAGAAGGCGCCACTGCTGCTAAGCAACCTGCAGGGAGCTCAACTGTCTACAACCAATAGAGATGGGCTCGGGTGTGTTTAAAATCCCACATGCCCGATCTCCCACAAGGAAGCCGACACTCCACAGTGCTAATCACAGACAGTGAGACATTTCCTGATCTGTGGAGCTGCGGAGCGGGAAATGTCTCATTGCCTGTGATTAGCGCTGTGCAGTGTGGGCTTTCTGGCAGGCTCTGGCATGTGGAATTTTGAACATGCCCAGCCCATCTCTAACAACAAATTGAGCTGGCCCTCCTGTACATCAGCCCCATAAAGTAACCAGCACTGGGTTCCAATGTGCTGCCGCCGCTGCCATGGAGACAGAGACCAGCGCTGTGAATAGCCGGGACAGGACAGCAACTCTGGTTGTTCCAGCACTGGTCCATACTGGGAACATTCCCCCATCCACCTATAATGTGTAGATGGGGGAATTGGATAATTTCCTTTTTTTTTATTCAACCTAATAGTTGAATGAAAAAAAGTGATCAATGTATGGGCTGCCTAAGAGCTAAGACCAGCCATAGACAGTTTAAATCTCAGCTGGTTCAGCAGGAACTGCCTGAGATTTGAACCATTAATGAGCAGATTCTCTTATGATTATCACTAGTGGTTGCTATAGTCACTAGTGATAATCACTGTTTGTCGGGGGAATACAATTGCTGGGCAGGAGGGATATTCCTCTGTCAGCACTGTCTGTGTTGATGGGGGAATCATGCAAGTTTCTTTCCTGCAATCTGTGGATGTGTATATTCCCTGCCTAACTGAAAGCGAAAGTAAATTGTGAATGTCTTGAAAGAACAGGAGAGGGGGAGGGAGACAGATGGGGGAGAGAAGGGATGGAGATAATGCAGTTCAGTGATTACAGTGTACTGCAGTCTGCAGTGCACACACTTACCCATGGTCTACGCTAGAATCTCAGGCATCATTCACACACAGCCTGGAATGCTGCTGATTTTCATATTTCCCGCCCACACATCCCCTCTCTTCAGATACAGCACGCTGGGACAGTGTGGGCGGGACTGGAAGGAGGAGGAGGAGCTGTATTCCTCCCTGCTCGTATGTGAGGAGAGTGAGGGGGGTGGCTGGACTCGCTGGGCTGTGAAAGAGTGTCATAGACTGACACTCGGCTCAGCTTGCAGTCACCACTCTCGGAATTTATAGGCTGGTTCTCCTGTCCTAAGGACGGGAGAAATCAGTCTGTTTTTTCAGTAACTGAGATGAAGGCTTGGGCCCCCCTCCCCCCCTCCCACAGTGCTTGTGGAGTCCTTCCTGCAACTCGCTCTTCTCCATGCCAATGAGGATGCAGGGAAAGGAGCAGATTGAGCGGCTGTGGTTGTGTGAGCGCTCGCATTATGCAGTGTCAGCGAACAGAGGGATGGGGAGGAATCCCCCACAGGAGCTGACTGGGGACGCTCTCCCTCTCAGGAGAGACTATGTTACCCCAGCAGAAGCCCGAGCGAAAAAAAAATTATTTTTTTTTTTTTTTGGGGGGCACATGGTGGGGCACAGCATAATGTTGGGGGGGCCAGGGCCCCCTCTGGTCCCCCCTAGGGACGCCATTGATGGTAAACTGGCCTGACCATTCACATCAGTTCCAGGCTCTATAAAAAGGAACAGAAGAGCCCGGAAAAGGCGGCAGGGGAGGGGGCTAAATTTGTAAACCCCTTCTGCCTCCTGTAAAAGTGAACAGGTGACTATAAAACTGCTGGGATCACTTTTACATTAAAGAGCCAGCTGGAACAAAGGACACCAGGCATGGCTGCAGCAGTTCATTACATGTCATGCTGGCTATCAGTGATAGGAGCATTAGAGTTGTATATTTGTTTGTCTACACCTAAACCAAAGAACGTACTGGTAGGTCTTATTGTGGTAAGGGTTAAAGCTAAAGTTTAGTGTTTTTTTTTTTTTTTAATCAGCACTAGCTACAGCATTTACATGAATGATGAGAGTCCTGTGTGCTGGTGGCTGCTCTGTTCCTTGAAATCTTTAGTCCTGTGACCTCCTGGATACCCCCACCGCTGTGATCTCCAGTGATGTGGGGGGTTACCATCAGAAGTTGTACTATCCATTCCAACAAAGAAAAGCTTTTAAATCATATACTTGTCCTTCATTCATAAAGTGCTTTTCATTGCCCGGGAAAAAGAGAGAGGTTCAGAAGCGTATAGACTGAGGACATTAGAGGCAGAGAAACACGGTAAGAAATTACTGTATTTATTGGCGTATAACACTCACTTTTTTACCCTGAAAATGTAGGGTGAACTGTGCCTGCGTGTTATACGCAGGGGGCTGTGGAAAGTTTTTTCCCTGAAACGTCCCTCTTAAAGTAAGGGTGCGTGTTATACGCCAATAAATACGGTATTTAATGAAAGCTCAATTAAAAGGCTATTAAGTAGTGACTGTATGTGTATGGATTATTTTATATCATTTAGCATTGCTTTAAGTCATCTAATCTTAAAGTGGTATTTAACTTATAGAACTAAAATGTTCAAAAATTTGCTGACAGGGCTTTTAATGATACCCAATCCGTCTTTTTTGTCAAAATTCCTTCCCTCTGCCACAAAGATGTGACTAATGCACACACGCTGGAGTCATGTCATTGCAGCCTGGCCATTCAAGGGGCCAAAACAGAACCTGGACGGAGGACTGGGCTGAGATGGAAGTGCTCGGGACCCGCGGATACGCCGACAGCGCAGCACTGGAGGGCACCGTTTGACAATCAATACTGTAATAATGTACGAATATGCACTACATACTAGTACATTATAGCATAAACCACCCAAGCACCCATTTTTAAAAAAGGAGCTTAACCACTTAAGGACCGCCTCACGCCGATATACAATCGGCAGAATGGCACGGCTGGGCACAACGTACAGGTACGTTGCCCTTTAAGAACCCAGCCGTGGGTCACGCGCTCGCCGCCGGTCCTGAGCTCCGTGACCGCGGGACCTGATCGCCGCCGGTGTCCCGCGATCGGGTCACAGCTGAAGAACGGGGAGAGGTGAGTGTAAACAAACCTTTCCCCGTTCTTCTCCGTGGCATGTCAGTTATCGTCTGTTCCCTGTCATCGGAACAGACGATCAGTAACGTGTAGCCACGCCCCCCTACACTAAGAATCACTTCTTAGGGTACACTTAACCCCTACAGCGCCACATAGTGGTTAACCCCTTCACTGCCAGTGTCATTTTCACAGTAACCAGTGCATTTTTATAGCACTGATCGTTGTGAAAATGACAAATGGTCCCAAAAATGTGTCAAAAGTGTCCGATGTGTCCAACATAATGTCGCAGTCACGGAAAAAAAAAAAATCGCTGATCGCCGCCATAACTAGTAAAAAAAAATTATCAATAAAAATGCCATAAAACTACCCCCTATTTTGGAATTGCTATAAATTTTGCACAAACCAATCAAAACGCTGATTGCGTTTTTTTCACCAAAAATATGTAGAAGAATACGTATCGGCCTAAAATGAGGAAAAAAAACATTTTTTTTATATATTTTTGGGGGATATTTATTATAGCAAAAAGTAAATATTGATTTTTTTTTCAAAATTGTCGCTCTATTTTTGTTAAAAGCGCAAAAAATAAAAACCGCAGAGGTGATCAAATACCACCAAAAGAAATCTATTTGTGGGGGAAAAAAAAAGGACGCCAGACCGTGAAATTGTCAGTTAGAGCGACGCAGTGCCGAATCGCAAAAAAGGGGCCTGGTCCTTTAGCTGCATTTTGGTCCGGCGCTTAAGTGGTTAAAAAATTAAATAAATAAAAATACTAGTTTGGAATATGCACACCCTGAAAGTTTATGACCAATTGTAAAGGATTACAATATCTATAGCAAAACACAATAGAGAAGCCAAACAGATGTGCACGCACTTTCAGGGGTTCCAAACAGGTCCCACCCAACATAAATAATATGGCTAATTGGGAACATATACCCATGATTATAACAACATTACAATTAAACAGCTTCCACCACCCACATTTAGTTTACTCCATATGCTCATAAAGCAGTGATGAGCTGTATTACAGCAGCCAGTTAGCAGAAGTAGCAGGTCTGAGCAGCTGAAATCAAAATATTTAGTGCACTGCCTTGTCATTTAGACTTCCTTATATTATTTGCATCAATGATTTTGCATGAGTATCAGACTGTGCTGAACGATTAGTTTGGTTTCCTACACATTACCTGTCCAGTTCAAACAAACATGAAAATGGCATCCACATCCCAGTGCTATAGACACCTGTGGTCCAAGCTGGGTCCTCCTACCAAGGCTATGCAGCAAAGCCCAAACTGGACACCAAGGTATCAGGACCTAATTGAGGTGTCACCTTAAATTCACCTACATTTTAAAAACAATAGTTAATCAGGACCCACTTCATGTCACTGGGCATTCCCTCACCTTCACAGCAACAGGTTCTGCACTTTATCTGCCTATCTATCCTGAGTGGACAAGAAGACAGCAGGGTTTAAGGGGGTGTAGAATAAGGTAACCAGATTTTAAAAATTAAATCCGGAGACATATATTTTTTTTTCACTAGTAATGGCGGCAATCAGTGACTCTCTGCCCGTTGCCCATGCCGCCCGCCTCACAGCCTGTCAAGTCTTAATCTTGGTGCCCCAACTACTACTGGGTGGGGATCAGAGGAAGATCACTCCGCTAGGGAAGGCAAGGAGATAAACAGGCCTGTGGGACTTGAGCCAAGGCAGAACAACATGCAAGCGGAGCTGAATGGGCATGCACCCAAAACTGAAGAAATATTCCCTCCACTCCGACCAGCACATGATCATCAGAAAGGGGCACAGATAATGGAAAGAAATACACCCCCCTAAGCTAGTAGGAGTGGCAGAGCGGGGGTGTGCAATTCAGATTTTTTTATTTTATTCTGCACTGACTGTCTTTGAAATTGCCCTAGACCCTGTTCAAATCCAATCTGGGGACAAAACCGGGACCAGGGCCGTTTAAAATTGTTGCTTGGGTCCCCCAAATTCCTTTAAAGTTAAGAAGCGGGGGGGTGATGCCGCGGGACATTGTAATTTTTTTCACGGACACCAGCACATCAACTTGGGGGGCGTTAGACATTGACGTCGTTCGTGGGAGGGGGGGCGTTCGTGGGAGGGGGGCATCGAAAGGTATTACTGTGGATATGCGGGGGGGAATGTCTTACCTCCTCCATCCGTGCTGCCTCCTTGAGTCCTCTGGCTGGCTGTGCTGCCCTCTGCTGGGGCCCCAGGACAAGTCGGGCCCCAAGCAGCTGCTTGGTTTGCCTGTCCTGTTCCGACGGCCCTGCCGGGGACAAACTGGGTCCGGGGACAGTGTCCTCAATCCAGGCACTGTCCCCAGAAACCGGGGATGTCTGGTCACCCTAGTGTAGAAGTTAGCTCCTAACCTCAAAATTGACAATCTAGGGAAGTTTTTATTTTCTCCCTTCAGGCTACCTGTGCTTGTTTGTGGTTAAGTTTAGCAAATTAAAGCAGTATTAAACAAAATAACAAATATACTATTGCAGCTTATCAATTGCTAAATGTGGTGGCTACATTCCCTTTCCAGACTTTTTCCTTTTTCGCCTGGTAACCCAGCCAGTTACACACTTCCTGGCTCAAGGTGTCTTCACTCCTATGGAGGAGCTATTGAGACACCTTTGGACAGCAGCCTTTTCATTTTGGGGAAAGGGTAGTGAAAGCAAAATCTCCTGCCAACACTTTTTAAGCAGTTACAGCACCAGTTTTACACCCCCCCCCCCTCCCAATTGGGATAAAGATTTTGCATAAATTAATAAAAGCTGATCATTGTAAACACCCCTGTCACTGTTAAAAATAGTTTAGCTCAATCCTATACCTGACACTTTTGCTGGACAGCGTGGTCATTTTAGTATCTTTTAGTGAAGGCATTACCAACTAGCCCTGGGTCTCATCTCGCATTCTTGTCTTGGTAATTGCCACTTCACCTTGTACATGCTCCAGCTCCCTATATGTGTCCATGCTGTCAATCATAGTCACTGTGCCATAATTTGCCAATGATCTGCTAACTGCTCCAAAGTTAAGTGTGACCTATCCCAAACAGGTTCGTAACCCAGTTTGGGTCCTGACCCTAGAATTAGAAACACTGCTATACAGGGAAAAGTTTGCAAGGGTCACAAGACCATTGATTTGTGAAAGCTAACGGCACAAAAAAAAAAAGAAAAGTCCCTAAGGCCCCTTTCACACTGGGGCGGGGGGTGTAGCGGCAGTAAAGCGCCTCTATTTTTAGCGGCGCTTTACCGTCAATTTTGCGGTGCCATTCTGCCGCGAGCGGGGCGCTTTTACCCCCCGCTAGCGGCCGTGAAAGGGTTAAAAGCAGCGCTTTGCCGGCGGTTTAGCCGCAGTGCCCATTAAATTCAATGGGCAGGAGCGGTGGAGGAGCGGCACACACACACACACACACTTCACCGCTCCAAAGATGCTGCTAGCAGGACTTTTTTTACCGTCCTGTTAGCGCACCGCTCCAGTGTGAAAGCCCTCTGGGCTTTCTCATTGGAGAGACAGCAGCGGCTCTTTCAGGGCGCTTTGCAGGTGCTATTTTTAGCGTTGTAGTGCCTGCAAAGCACCCCAGTGTGAAAGGGGTCTAATGCATAAAACAGTATACAGCACAATGGTGGCAGATATTTGCAAATACCAAAGAGGTAGTCTGCCCATCTCATGACATGCAAGACAACCTCTTTATACACAAATAGTATTATTCTATAATTCCATACAGACCGGAATAGAAAAGCTAACATGGTCTAATACAAAAGTAGAGGTCCTTGTATGAACAACTTAGGGGTGGCCTATCAATGGCCCAGGATTGGAAGATAACTCATGGCAATTTCTCGGTTTCTATTTTGGGAGAGACTGAACAGGTGAGTAGTGTAGTCTAGAAATGGGAAAATATGACTCTTTCACATTATAGCCCAGTAATGGTATTGAACTACATTAGATTCTTCCTCCCTGTCTTAGTGGGATAATCTGCCTGTGGGTTTTTGTTAAAAATCGGCAAGCCACCATATCCCCCATACAATATTGGGCCTCAGGAGGTATGTTTATTGCATAAAGTGACATTTGAGACAAAACAGTGGTGGGCTAGTAGGAATATCAAGGAGAGCAGGGGAGGAAGATCAGTTTATGAAGTGGAGAAATCTGGATTACAGCCCCCGTGACACTACAGAAAAGTATCTTTAACAGTTGTGTAGGCACGTGCTTGAATGGTAGTGCTGTAGTCTGTTCAGTAATGAAAAGGTACAGACATTTTCTTTCAGTTTCCTTCCAGAATTCCCCAGAAACTCCCCTACTGAAATCTCAAGAAGACCTAAGATGGTCAAAATCTGGCCTGCCCCCTCCCTAGGGTTGCCAACTTGCTTGTACTTCACTGGCCTGGCCAATAAAAATGAGACTTAATGTCAAGGTTTTAAGAAAGCAGAGTTCTTTTATAGGTGCCCCTGACCTTCACTGGACCTCCTAATCTGCATCCGACATCTTTCTAAGTTGCACACCAAGCTGCTTCAAGCTTTTGCATTTCCATTGACTTGCATGGAGAGAAAGGCAGTTCTGTAATAAATCACAGCCCATTTTCACAGACCCCCAACTTTGTTACCATACTTACTAAAAATGCATTAAGCTTCTGTCAAGCACTTACTTGGGTAAAATGAGCTGGACTCTCTTCGGTGTCATGGTCATCCAACTCTGCAAAGTTTTCGTACTGATGTGAGGGATAATTGCAGAGAGAGGGGTGTTTTCATCAGTGGGCAGTGCCACCAGCATACTGACACTTCCACCATGATAAGGCAGCTCTATGACATTGTACCACAGGCCACTAGGAGTACTGGCTGACCCTGTATTTTTTCATTAAAACAAAAAAGAAAAGAAGAAGGTTATGGCCTCAGATTGAGAGGTGCCAATATGCATTCCTTACAAGCCTTCAGCAAAAATAAATTCTCTAGCATAAATAAATCCCTCAGAAGCATCAATATATCCCCCCCCCAGCAACAA
The DNA here is from genome assembly GCA_029206835.1 of Rana muscosa. NCBI lineage: Eukaryota > Metazoa > Chordata > Amphibia > Anura > Ranidae > Rana > Rana muscosa. The sequence goes on from CM055121.1 coordinate 496,952,751, forward strand.
CAATGGACCCCTGCAGCAGCTACAATAGACCCCTCTTCATCTAATACATACATACATACATACATACATACATACATACCACACACACACACACACACACACACACAATCTGTGAGCCAGTTCAGGTATGTCGAGTCTGTCGAGAGTGGGACACAGTGGACCTATCTCACATCAGGAACTGCCCTACTAGTTTACCATTAGTTGAAAGTTGTAATGTGGTTAAATATTACAAAAACATGTCAGCTGCTGTTTGGGGACTGGAGAATGATTAGGGGGGCTTTATCTCACCCAAAAATCACCACTTGGGGGCATGACTGTGGGTACATTGCACCCATGGCAGACAATGAAATTGTGCCCTTGTCAGGTTCCAGACCTGAAGGGCCCGATATGGAATTTGGGGGGGACCCCCACGCTTTATTTTTTTGGTTCGGAGTACCCCTTAATATTCATACCAGGCCTGGTAATGGACTGGGGGGGGGGGGGCTGCTATTTTTTTCAATGACTTTGATCTGTATTGCTGGGACCGACAATTCATTAATAGCCACGAGTAGCTTTAAATACTTTTTTCCCCTTTAGAAATTACATTTTGTGCAGGGACAGTTCTAAACACGGGAAACATGCGCTACTTAACAGGCATACTATAGACACCCCCCAGGTACGAAATTTAAAGGAATATTTTACTTTTATTGTTTCATTTTAAGCATTATTAAAATCACTGCTCCCGAAAAAAAAGCAGTTTTTAAAACTTTTTTTGCATTGATACATGTCCCCTGGGGCAGGACCCGGGTCCCCAAACACTTTTTATGACAATAACTTGCATATTAACCTTTAAAATTAGCACTTTTGATTTCTCCCATAGATTTTAAGAGGGTGTTGCATGGCTTTTCGAATTTGCCGCGAGCACCCCAAATTGTTTGCTGAACGGGCGAACAGCCAATGTTCGAGTCCAACTCATGTTGGACTCAGACATAAAGCTCATCCCTATGTGGAAGGAACAACAAAGTATATAGATTGAGGGGGTACAGATTAGAAAATGTACAGCATGGCATATTGAATGAGCTGTGGCAGAATTGGAAACATCCACATGGCATACGGAATAAGGTGGTGAGGACTTGGAAACCTAAAGCTTGGCATATGGAGTGAGGTGGGGTGGAATAGGGTGTGTACAGCATGACATTTGGAATGAGACAGTGTGGAATTAACAACATACAAGCATGGCATATGGATTGTAAAAGCAAAGATATTTTTGTAATGTAATATAATATTCTCTGTCCCGTTCAGACCGCCATCAGAGCGAACCCGTATCGATTGTAGCAACACCAACACCGATCAGTCCCACGGATGAGGAGAGGTATTTGTCTCTTTAGTTAAAATCTGCACCCCTTTCAGACGACCTGTCAGTGTGGACCAGGAGTGGATGCAGTGATATACAGCGCAAACAATTGCTGCCATCATGTGAACAAAGAGCTGGGGCAGAGGAACGTTTACAATACTCCCTTCCTTTGCCATGTTCTGCAGTAGATGATGTCATCAGTCAGAGCTGGGCAAAGAAAGTGGAGTAGTGCAACTTCCTCTGTCCCAACTATTTTTACATGCGACAGCAGTGATCAGCTATCCTGCCTGTCATTGCGCTGACAGGGAGTCTGAAAGGGGCACATGCCTCCACTGTCATTTACTGGCATATAGTGTAGTGTATACACCCAGGACAGACGTCTACCGGAGGTGCGAATACTGGGTGGTGGCACATACCGGACGAAAAAAAGAGCCCTGCACACTTACATATGTACACACAAAGAATTTCTATGACACTCTAATTTAGCGTACAGCAACGTTTTCTTAAGTTTTGAACATGAGCTACTGAGCTTTGCAAATAGGGTTTTTGCAACAGGAAGTAGGGAGAGTGTAAAACGTAGACAAGAGCTTGGAGTATATGCGAAAACAAATAAATGATTCCTCTGCAAAAGCTATGCATGCATCTACAGCCCCCATACTAGGCACCCTCTCAGTCCCACCTCAAAGTCCCTGAAAGTCAAAAGATGAAGAGGGAAGAAAAAAATAAAAAAAAAACCCCACACATCCCCAGCAGAATACAACTGTTACTCTAAACAGACTTTCAGTAAAACTAGCTTATATACCAAAAATGTAAAGTGTATATAAACCCAAACCATGAACTTCATTAATTTGCTTCAAGTTTTTTTTTTTTCCGTAAACCATTGAAAGCACATCTGTCCGACAAGTGCAGGTGTCCAGTGAGCCAATAACACTGTCTTTGCAAACTAATTAGTTAGCGTGTTCCTAGCTCCCTCTGTGGAATACACACCACCTTCCAATATTACAGAGATGAGGCGAGTCCCAGGTGTTCTATAGTTCCAAAGCACTTCCTGCCCCAAGTAGACAATGCTGCACTTCCATAGATACAGTACACCGAGTGTCACCCTATAACAGGAGACATGCTAATGGAAATTAGGGTAAAAAAAGCCTGCAAAATTAAAACCAATTCAGCTACTAAACTGGTCAGCTGAAAAATATTAAAACCGTTTTTTCATTTAGATATGCTTTAAGGCTGGGTTCACACTTGTGCGACACGACAGCCGTCCTACTTTGGATCCGACTTTGCCCTGCGACATGAAGCCGACATATGTCCGACTTTCAATGAACGGGGATCCGACTTGGATCCCCGCCAATACCAGGCACCGTGTTTGGTATGAATCTTGAGGGGGAACTCAACGCCAAATTTTAAATAAAAAACCGGCATGGGTTCCCCCTCCAGGAGCATACCAGGCCCTTAGGTCTGGTATGGATTTTAAGGGGAACCCCCTAAGCCGAAAAAACGGCATGGGGGACCCCCAAAATCCAAACCAGACCCTTATCCGAGCACGCAACCTGGCAGGCCGCAGGAAAAGAGGGGGGACGAGAGAGCGGCCCCCTCCCTCCTGAACCGTACCAGGCCGCATGCCCTCAACATGGGGGGGTTTGGTGCTTTGGGGCAGGGGGCGACCTGCGGCCCCCCCACCCCAAAGCACCCTGCCCCCATGTTGATGAGGACAGGGCCTCTTCCCGACAACCCTGGCCGTTGGTTGTCGAGGTCTGCGGGCGGGGGCTTATCGGAATCCCCCCTTTAATAAGGGGGCCCCCAGATCCCGGCCACCCACCCTATGTGAATGAGTATGGGGTACATCATACCCCTACCCATTCACCTGGTGAAAAAAATGTCAATAAAAAAAACACACACAGGTTTTTAAAGTAATTACACAGCTCCGGGGGTCTACTTCAAACTTCGGGGGTCTCCGGTGTCGTCTCCGCGCTCTCCGGTTCTTTCGTCCTTCTGCCCGGGCCTCCGCTATCTTCTTCCAGCTCTTTTGCTAGGGGGGCCCAGTCTTCTTCGTCGCCTTCTTCGTTGCCTTCTTCCCTCTCCGGTTCTTTCTTCCTTCTGCCGGGCCTCCGCTATCTTCTTTCAGCTCTTTTGCTAGCGGGGCCCGGTCGTCTTCGTCGCCTTCTTCCCTCTTCTCCTCTTCGATGTTGACACGACGCTTCCTCCTGCTGTAATGCTGGGTGTGCGGTGCGCTCTGATTTATATAGGCCTCTCGTGACGTCACAGTCACAAGCTCCGGAGCATGTGACTGACGTCATGGGAGCATGTGGCCACCCGGAGCATGCGACTAACGTCATGATAGGCCTATATAGATTGGAGCGCACCGCACACCCAGCATTACAGTGGGAGGAAGCGACGTGTCAACATCGAAGAGGAAAGAAGGCGACGGAGAAGACCGGGCCCCGCTAGCAAAAGAGCTGGCAGAAGATAGCGGAGGCCCGGCAGTAGGAAGAAAGAACCGGAGAGCGCCGAGACGACACCGGAGACCCCCGAAGTCGGAAGAAGAACCCCGGAGCTGTGTAATAAATTACTTTAAAAACCTGTGTGTGTTTTTTATTGACATTTTTTTCCACCAGGTGAATGGGTAGGGGTACGATGTACCCCATACTCATTCACATAGGGTGGGGCCAGGATCTGGGGGCCCCCTTATTAAAGGGGGGCTCCCGGATTCCGATAAGCCCCCGCCCGCAGACCCCGACAACCAACGGCCAGGGTTGTCGGGAAGAGGCCCTGTCCTCATCAACATGGGGGCAGGGTGCTTTGGGGTGGTGGGGCCGCAGGTCGCCCCCCTGCCCCAAAGCACCAAACCCCCCCATGTTGAGGGAATGCGGCCTGGTATGGTTCAGGAGGGGGCGCTCTCTCGAACCAACCTTTTTCTCCTGCGGCCTGCCAGGTTGCGTGTTCGGATAAGGGTCTGGTTTGGATTTTGGGGGGACCCCCATGCAGTTTTTTCGGCTTAGGGGGTTCCCCTTAAAATCCATACCAGACCGAAGGGCCTGGTATGCTCCTGGAGGGGAACACATGCAGTTTTTTTAATTTAAAATTTGGCGTAGAGTTCCCCCCTCAAGATCAGCAGAGCACAAGTCGCATGCCAAAGTCGGATCATGCAAGACTGCGGTCCGACTTCAATGATCGTCAATGGGCTGAAGTCGGATCAAAGTCAGACCAAAGTAGTACAGGGAGCATTTTCAAAGTCAGACCGACATGTGTCGGACCAGTTAAGACGGCTCCCATAGGGAAACATTGATTTTCACACGTCATGCGTCATGAGCTCCCAATGTCGGAGCGTTTGTCGCCCCATTGTGAACCCGGCCTAACCGATTTGAGAGCAGATAGCCCAGGTGGTACAGGGATGAGGAGATTAATTTACAGCAGCTAAAATGCACAGTATTAACCATAACCTTTAGCAGTCATCAAATCCTATATATGCCACCATCATTTTACTTAATTTAATTTTTTTTTATTTATTAGGATGCATTTAAAAAAATTCTAATTTAGTGCCCAAGGAGAAACCGGAATATTCTGGCAGTCTTTAACCTATTACAAATCTAAAGTATCTTGGTTCCAAGTACCAGTTGGGGTGTTTTGACATGTTATCGGGATAACTCCTGCGAGGTTCCTCAGTAGTACTCAAGTGGTGGAAGTCAGGGAGCAGACCTAGAATTTTAGCTAAGTACCGTATATACTCGAGTATAAGCCGACCCGAGTATAAGCCGAGGCCCTAATTTTACCACCAAAAACTGGGAAAACTTATTGACGTGAGTATAAGCCGAGGGTGAGAATGCAGAAGCTACTGTAAGTGGAAAAAAGAGGGTCAACAATGCCCATATGCATGCCTTATTGTGCCCATTCTCACTGTGCCCATTGCAGCCTCACTGTACCCGAGCCAGCGTACCTGTATTCTTGACAGGCTGCGGGCATCCATTTTTCAAAAGTCACGGCTTCCTCCTGGTCCCTCTCCGTTATAGGCGTTTGACACTGTGTTCCGCTACCGCCTATCACGGAGGTCCTCTCATCCTCGTACTCCGTTTCCCAGCAGACACTGTGTTCAGTGTTCCGCCAATCACGGACCTTCTTTCATCCTCGGACAAGAGGAAGTCCGTGATAGGTGGAACACTGAACACCGTGTCTGCTGGGAAAGTCAGAGGATCAGAGGACCTCCGTGATAGGCGGTAGCGGAACACCGTGTCAAACGCCTATCACGGAACGGGACCAGGAGGAAGCCGCGACTTTTGAAAAATGGACTCCCGCAATCCTTCAGGTACGACTCACTCATGTATAAGCCGAGGCGGCTATTTTCAGCCCTAAAAAAGGGCTGAAAATCTCGGCTTATACGGTAATAAAGGAAAGTTGCTGAACATCATTAAATTAGAACCTCAATCAAATTGAAAATCAGTTTATGGTTATAGATTTATTTATAAATGCTTTCCATTGCATCATGTTTTCCGCACAGCCTACAAACAAACAAAAGAAAAGAAAAGAAAAAAAAAAAAGGCACAGATGTGTTTTTTTTTTTGTTTTTTTTTAATTCAGACTATGATAAAATGAAATCAGGATAAAGTGCAACCACATAGAGAAGGGGAAATATAATTCTCTGCATATATGCTGCAATTTTTAGCAGTACAACACAAATCTGTTTTGTGGTGTGATGTAAGGTGGGTACATGCCACCATTCAGAGCACTGCAGTAACACGCGTGTAGTGGGGTATTGCCTTTTGGAACCCCAGAGACTGCAGTGCCCAGGGTGCATTGCCCCGCGCGGAGACTGCTGGAGCGGGTTGTTTGGCCGGGGGGGCGGGGCTGGGTTCGCTTTTTTTGGACACCGCCCGCCCAGCAAGTGGAACTCCTTTCCGAGCCTGCTGAGATAAAAGGCCTGAAACCTGGGCCTCTCTCCAAAGAGCCTTCCGCTCTCACCAAGGAACCTGAGGGACGTCTCTCCACACTGTTGCTGCCTCGTTGCCGGGAGGACCGGGGACTTGGATGTCGTGGGGCCTGTGTGCCGGGACGCAGCGGCGGAGGATGCGGACACGGGCTGGTCCGGTTGGGTGGGAAAGCGCCTGCTCAGGGAACTATGTGGGATCTCTAGGCCCAATGGCTGTTATCCAGAGTTGTCAATAGTGTTGCGCTGCGCACCGGAGAGACAGTGCATCGGAGTGGCTTTGGAGATTGCCTTTGGTTCACCAGGTTGTTCAGGCCCTTTTGCCCTGTGGATTACAGTTGTTTTCTTCAAAAGTGCACCACCGTTTTGCTGGCGAAGATCTTCCCATACAGAACTTCTACACAGTGCAGTCGGGCCTGACTTGGCGTGGACATTGCTGGGCGCCATTGGTATTGTGCACAGCGCTGTGTATCTGTCGGTTTATTGAGATAATCTTTTACTGCAGGGCTCTGCATATATATGTACACCGTTTATTACCTGCTCTCTTAACAAATCAAAGTAAAGTGCCAAGGTTTAGTATATTGATGTTTGTGTCATTTACTTTGCAGAGGAGACGGGTGAGAATAGCTGTGCTTTATTGCTGTGTGTGTGTGCTATTATAGGATTGTGTCCCAGGGAGTTACAGGCCACGCAATCCTAGGCAGGAGCCTCACCTGCCATGAACATAAAAAAAAACACCAAATAAAACAAACTCACACACACGATCGAGCTTCAAGGGTCATAGCTCGGTGACCTGGGGTCACAGAGACCCCAAATTTCAGGCGTAGCTGAAGTCCTACCCCACCACTGTTCAAAATTTGGGGCTCCTATGACCTACAGTTCCGGATATACAGGGCTCCTTGCGCAGCCTGTCAGAAGCTACATACAGAGTGGCCAGTTTAAATACAAGCTGGCACACTGTTTGCAGCTAGGGATGAGCTCGGTGTTCGAGTCGAACATAAGTTCGACTCGAACATCGGCTGTTCGCGCGTTCGGCAAACAACGAACGATTACGCACAATACACTGCGCCATCGCAGTGTAATCCCGGCGCTGTGATTGGCCAAGCATGCACTGTGACCCTGCATGCTTGGCCAATCACAGCGCCGGCAGCGAGGAGAGCAATGATTGGCCACAGGCAGGATGCCTGTGGCCAATTATAGCTGAGGGGGTTTAGTACACGCCCCACACTATAAAAGGCCGCCAGCGCAGCGGCCTCGTGTAGTGTGTTCCGGAGCAGGGAAAGTGAAGGATAGGCAGGGACAGTGTCAAATCTATTTTTTGCTAAACCTTGTGTGTAGGGACAGAGAAGGATAGGCAGGGAGATTGTCAGTGTCATATTCTTTGCTAAACCTTGTGTGCAGGGAGAGAGAAGGATAGGCAGGGGACAGTGTCAGTGTCATATTCTTTGCTAAACCTTGTGTGCAGGGAGAGAGAAGGATAGGCAGGGGACAGTGTCAGTGTCATTGTTGCTAAGCCTCCTGCACATTATACACCTGAAGTTAGCCCGTATTGCTGCTTTTTCCTGGTGTGTTACACCAACAGGCATTTGCGGCACTTACAGCGGGCGGAGTGTGCCTCCTGATCATATTACACCTGAAGTTAGCCTGTATTGCTGCTTTTTCCTGGTGTGTTACACCAACAACAGGCATTTGCAGCACCTACAGCAAGCGTAGTGTGATTTCTGCAAAATATACTCCTGAAGCTAGGCCTTATTGCTGGTTTTCCCATTTCCCTGCAAGCCATTAGAATGTCTGGAAGGCAAACAAGGAGAGGCAGACAGTCAGGAGCCAATAAAAGAGGGCAAGCAGGCTATGTGTCTAGAGACAACAGTGCTGGTCGTGGACGCGGTGCATCGCCATCAGCACGTGGCCATGGGACACGCTTGTCCTTCTTTTCGGCAACTGGACGTGTTGAGCCGCATCATGCCGAAGACTTGGTAGAGTGGATGACCAAGCCCTCCTCATCCTCTCTCACCCAGGCTCAGGGTACTGGCAAAGCAGCTGCCAAAAGCGTCCTCTTCCCTGGTATCAATGTCATCATCAGTCACTCCTTCCCTAGACCAACCATGTCCTCCTGAGGAGTCCACCGAACTGTTTGAGCACAGTGTTGGGTACATGCTCCAGGAGGATGCCCAGCGTTTCGAAGGGTCTGATGATGATACCCAGCTAGAGGAAGCAGTAGCGTGAGAGCAGAGAGAGGGGATGCTCAAGAAGGACACCAATCTGGCAGTCATGTTCCAGCAGCTGCAGCATACTGCCAGATTGGCTCCAGTGATGAGGAGGGAGGGGATGATGAGGTCACTGACTCCACGTGGGTGCCTAATAGGAGGAGGAGGAGGAGGAGGAGGAGGAGGAGGAGGAGGAGGAGGAGGAGGAGGAGGAGGAGGAGGAGGAGGATGAGGAGGAGGCACATCTCCAACGAGGCAGGATGCCCTCGGGGGGCCAGCGTAAGGGCAGCACACCGACGGAATCACACCGCAGAGCTCCGCCTGTGCAGGGCGCTGCCTCTGCCCGTTATTCAAAAAGTTCTTTGGTGTGGGCCTTTTTTGAGTCGAGTGCATCAGATCGCACAGCTGCTGTTTGCAACATATGTCTCAAACGTATATCGCGTGGCCAAAACATCAGCCGCTTGGGCACCACATGCTTGATCAGACATATGTTGACCTGCCATGCAGCTGGTTGGCAAGCCTACCTTAAAGACCCACACCAAAGAACAAAGCGGACCTCTTCTTGCACTGCATCAGCTGGGATCTCCAACCCCACTATACCTTCAGTCCTCTCTGAAATCTGCACTGAGAGGAATAAGGTGTAGAATTAGGTGTGTCACAGCCAAGTACTTGCGGGCACTCTGCTAGCAGTACACCGACGTCCGATTCTAGCAGGCAAATTTCCCTGCCCCAGCTGCTGGACCGTCGAAAGAAGTTCACTCCCAGCCATCCACATGCCCAGCGGTTGAATGCTAGCTTGGCTAAATTGCTAGCGCTTCAACTGCTGCCTTTTCAGTTGGTAGACTCGGCCCCCTTCCATGAGTTTGTGCAATGTGCGGTTCCTCAGTGGCAGGTTCCCAAACGCCACTTTTTCTCACGGAAGGCGATTCCAGCTCTCTACCGGCATGTGGAAGGCAATGTCTTGGCCTCGCTGGACAGGGCGGTCAGCGGTAGGGTGCATATTACCGCTGTCTCATGGTCCATCAGGCATGGACAGGGACGTTCCCTTTCTTTCACAGCCCATTGGGTCACTCTTTTGGCAGCTGGGAAGGATGCAGGACAAGGTGCAGTAGTGTTGGAGGTTGTTCCACCGCCATGCCTCCAAAATGCTACTACTGGTTGTGACACACCTCTGTCCTCCACCCCCTCCTCTTCTTCTTCCTCTGTGGCCTCTTCCTGTGCTTTGTCCTCGGAACGAGCGGTGCTCCGTAGGCGTTCAAGGGGCTACGCAATTAAGCAGGCAAAAAGATGCCATGCTGTGCTTGCGCTGGTGTGTTTGGGGGACAGGAGCCACACTGGGGCAGAGGTTCTGTCTGCTCTGCAGGGGCAGGCCGAGAGGTGGTTGATGCCATGCCAGCTTAAGCCAGGAATGGTAGTTTGCGACAATGGCACCAACCTCCTCTCCGCTCTGCGACAGGGACAACTGACCCATGTGCCCTGTATGGCTCACGTCCTTAACCTGGTGGTGCAGCGGTTCTTGGGCAGGTACCCGGGCTTACAGGATGTCCTGAGGCAGGCCAGGAAAGTCTGTGTGCATTTCCGCAGATCTTATAATGCCAGTGCTCGCCTGGCTGAGCTGCAAAAGGAGTTGAACCTGCCCAAGAACCGCCTTATATGTGACATGCCCACCAGGTGGAACTCAACGTTGGCCATGCTGAAGCGGCTGCACACGCAGCAGAGGGCCATCAATGAGTACCTGTGCGACTACGGCACCAGGACAGGGTCAGGGGAGCTCAGGTTTTTTTCACCACGCCAGTGGGGCATGATCAGGGATGCATGCACTGTCCTGGCACCATTTGAGGAGGCCACGAGGATGGTGAGCAGTGACAGTGCATGCATCAGTGACTCTGTACCTCTTGTCCACCTGTTGGAACATACGCTGCGTGGAATAATGGACAGGGCACTTGAGGCAGAACAGAGGCAGGAAGAGGAGGACTTCCTTGCCTCTTAAGGCCCCCTTTACCCAGACAGTGTTCCTTCTGTCCCACCCATCGCACAGGAAGAAGAGGAAGAAGAGGAAGAAGAGGAAGAAGAGGAAGAAGAGGAAGAAGAGGAGGAAGAAGAGGAAGAAGAGGAGGAAGAGGAGGAAGAAGAGGAAGAAGAGGAGGAAGAGGAAGAGGAAGAGGAAGAGGAAGAAGATTGTGTCAGCATGGAGGTGGAGCCTGGCACTCAGCGTCATCAGCAGCAGTCTTTTAGGGATGATTTACAGTCCCAAGAAACCAGTGGACTTGTACGTGGCTGGGAGGAGGTGGCTGCGGATCATGTCGTCCTTAGTGACCCAGAGGACTCCGGACCGAATGCCTCAGCTAACCTACGCTGCATGGCCTCCCTGATCCTGCAAAGTCTGCGGAAGGATCCTCGTATTCTTCGGATCAAGGAGAGGGACCATTACTGGCTGGCCACTCTCCTTGATCCACGGTACAAGGGTAAGGTTGCGGACCTTATCTTACCATCGCAGAGGATGAGACAACTGCGGGAGGCCTTGCAGAAAGGTCTGTGCAACGCGTTCCCAGAGACTGGGAGGTTATAAACTCCTGGTCCTGGACAACGAGTTGCTGAGGCTTCGGTCAGTCAAAGAAGGAGCGGTGGGGAAGGTGGCCGTCTGACCGATGCGTTCAGACAATTCTTTAGTCCGCAGTCCCAAGGTATGATCGGTTCCAGCAACCATCGCCAGCGTCTGATATACATGGTGCAGGAATACCTAGGGGCAAGGTCAGACTTGGACACCTTCCCCACCGAAAATCCTCTGGCTTACTGGGTCTTGAGGATGGAATCACTGGCAAGAGCTTGCACAGTATGCAATTGAGCTACTGGCTTGTCCTGCATCCAGCGTTTTCAGAACGCACATTCAGTGCTGCTGGAGGATTTGTCACGGATCACAGGGTGCGCCTGTCCACCGACTCTGTTGATCGACTGACCTTCATAAAGATGAACCAGTCTTGGATCACCACCAGCTACCAAACACCTGAAGCTGATATAACAGACTAATTTATTTTCAAATGTCACATCCCTTCAAGACTGATGCTGATAGACTGTCTATCCTCCTCCTCCTCAATGATCCAATTGATGATGATAGCTTGGAAGAACATTTTTGTTTTTGGGTGCCGCCACCAGTGGCTAAGGCCCAATTTTTCAGCCCCTGTTTAACAGGGGCATGTAATTACAATTTTTGATGCAATATTTTGCAACAGGGCTCATTGCTGTGCTCCAAGTACAGTATCTGTGAGGGGTTGCAATGTTGTGGCACCAGTGCCTAAGGCCCAATTTTTCTGCCCCTGTTTAACAGGGGCATGTAATTACAATTCTTGATCTAATAATTCACAGCAGGGCCCATTCCTGCGCCCACCAAGAGTAACTGTGAGGGCTCACAGTGTTGTGGCAACACCAACATGTAGGGGGCAAATTTCAGTATATACGGCAGGCCCCTACTTTCAAACATCCAACTTACAAACGACTCCTCCTTGCAAACGGAAGGATACAACAGGAAGTGAGAGGAAATCTACCCCTAGGAAGGCAAATTCTCTCCTGTAAGAGTTAATATGGGAAAAAAAGTGTCTCCTCTCCACTGATGCTTTATCACCAATTCTTGCTTTAATAAAAATTTTCAAAAAACATTTGTCATTAGGACGGAAAGTGAGGTGAACTGTTCTGAACAGGTGCACACTGCACAGACAGCAAAACAAATGTTACAGGGGTGATAACCCTTCCCTATGTTTTCCAAAAAGCTTAAAAATAGATTTCTTGGCTGGAGCTACACTTAAACAATGTACCTGTTCAAAATTACAAACAGATTCTACATAAGAACAAACCTACAGTCCCTGTCTTGTATGCACCGCCTGTATACGGCTGTTCAGAGTATATAGGGCCTTTTTTATTTTGTGTGCGGGGTTCCCCTTAATATCCATACAAGACCCAAAGGGGCTGGTAATGGGCTGGGGTGGGGGGGGGGGGGGGGGTGATGGGGTAGCTATGCGATTTTTCTTAAAGATTTTCATCCATATTACTGGGACCAGACATTACATTAAAGCCACAAGCAGTTTTAAATGGCTTTTTTTCCTTCAGAAATGTAATTTTGTGCAGGGACAGTTCTAAACACGGGAAACACGTGGCACCTCACAGGCATACTTTAGACACCCCCCAGGTACGATATTTAAAGGAATATTTGACTTTTTTTTTTTCACTTTATGCATCATTAAAATGACTGCTTCCCAAAAAACGGCCGTTTTAAAAAAAAATTGGGGATTGATACATGTCCCCTGGTGCACAACCCGGGTTACCAAACCCTTTTTAGGACAATAACATGCATAATAGTCGTTAAAATTAGCACTTTAGATTTCGAACGTTCGCATCTATTGTATTTAATAGGGTTCTAAAGTTCGTGCGAACTTTCGGTCCGTTAGCGGGTTCTGGTGCGAACCGAACCCGGGGGTGTTCGGCTCATCACTATTTGCAGCAGACTGAGAGGATGAGCTCCAAGTGCCTCTCCTTACTTCATGTCAGAGGCACCGAGCTCAATGGACAGCTTGGAGTCTTGGACCAATGGTAAAGTACCATTGGCCCAAGCTGTCCAATAAAAATGCTGCAGTGGAGACACGCCTCTCACTGCAGTGTCATAGAAGGGGACATGTGTCTAAAAGACAAATACTCTCTTCCAGCCCAGCCCTCTCAACTACAAGGCAAAAACATGGGTTTATGGGTATAAGATTTACCCACAAACCCATGTTTTTCTCACACCGTTAAGAGGGAGAATGAGAATCTTCTGCTGATGAAAAGGTACAATTTTAATCAAGCTAAATCATATAATTTATATGCTATATGTTACAACATAAATTTATATTTTATCCATTTACTGTGAAATGACTGGTTGGAACTTATATCTTTAAGCCACCTAACTTGAGTACAGTTTTTGAAAAGATAGTAAATTACCTTAAAAACAATATATAATAATACTTACGGTAATTAACCCCTTGCCACCCAGGCCAATTCTGACACTTCTCTCCTACATGTTATAAGTCTTTTTTTTTTTTTTTGCTAGAAAATTACTCAGAACCTCCAAACAAAAACACACACACTTTTTTTTGTTTTGTTTAAGCAGACACCCTAGGGAATAAAAAATGGTAGTCGTTGCAACTTTTTAGGTTACACGGTATTTGCGCAGCAATTTATCAAATGTGTTTTTTTGGAAAGAAACAGTTTCATGAATAAATAGCAAATAGATACCTAACATGTGACGCTTTAAAATTGCGCACACTTGTGGAATGGCATCAAACTTCACTTAAAAATCTCCATAGGCGACGCTGTAAAAAGGTTTACAGGTTACATGTTTAGAGTTACAGTGGGGGTCTAGTGCTATAATTATTGTTCTCGCTCTAACGTTCGCCCCGTTTGCAACGTGTGTGTGTGTGTGTGTGTGTGTATCTGGCTCTGATACTAACCAGTGCCTCACCAGCCACTGACCTCAACACACGTCCCTGCAGGACACGGTGCAGACACACACTGTGCCAGCATTTCATAGGCTGCTTAGCTTGAGGCAAGATTCAGGTTGTTCTTAAAGTGAAAGTAAATCTTCCCATCGTTTTTAGCCATGGAAGCTGCCATCTTGGCCTCTGTTTACACTTCAACTGCCATGATGCTGCACATGTGATCAGTTATGACACCAGCCATTGGATAGTTGGACAGTTTGGTTGAGAGTACAACCAATGAGAGAGTTACATTTCCGGCACGTGCCAGAACGTGCCGTTTTTTGAAAGTGTTAAATCGATGGGTTTACTTCCGCTTTAAGCAGGAGGCAGGCTGTGATTAGGAGGGGATGTGAGCCAGAGGTATGCTCTGATTGATCAGGGGGCGTGGTGGCTGAACAAAGTACCTAATACAGGCATGCTGTGTGTCTGCACATTTCTGAATGGCCAAATAAATGGATGAAGACTGACTGATTCTGTGCTTTGTGTGGTCAGTTTAGAACAAGGAAGTAAGGTGAATGACAGGATCAACCAGGTACTTTAGATGGAAGAAGTAGAAGTAGAACATAAAAATGATATAGGACTACAAATAAAATACACATATGTAAACATACTATTTCGGGGTAACAAACACTTTAACTTTTGAGGAAAAAAAGTCTATACCAAATTAAAAATACCCACCACTCCTGAACAGGGAAAGCTGGGCCAGCATTGGTACTTGAGAAGCCTTGCCATCTGGTCCATGGAAAGTTCGTTTTTTTGTATTTTCAGGCTGGAAACGAGATTTCCAAAGTCCCTTGAAATATAGTGCATTGACTACAACTAACCTAGTCAGGGAGCTGTCCAATAAATCAGACGACAACAGGTTGTCGATCATGCCTACAAGACATAAAATTCACATGATCATTAAAAGGATTACCAAATAGAGTGCATATAAGATGGCACCATCTATACTAAAAATACTATGGATCTAGGGCAGCAGATAATAAAAAAAGGTGTCACATGCACTGTATATATGCAGTCCCAAACAGGAACAGATTTAATACAATTAGGTAAAGAAAACTCATTCCAAGGTGTGCTGGGAATTAGCCGTTTTTTTTTTCTTCCTGCAAAGGATGTGTGCCAAATTTCCTTAAGTTAAAGGTTACCCTTTTTGCCTCGGTGCACGATTGGTCTTGGCCACAGCCTGCAGCATTCTTCAGATCCTCCAGCCAAAATCTTCCCACTAGCCATGCCTGCATAGTAATTCCTGGCATGCTTCTTTGGGTCTTCTTGAAATAGGAGACTTTTGGGAGATGCCCTCATAGAAGTTTAAAGGGATTGGCTATACAGAAGCAACCAGGTGCAAGAAAATTTCAGTAGCAAACTGAAAATTGCTGCAGGCTTTTGCCCATTGAACTGACTCAGGTATGGATGTGGTATTGGGTGGTTGTTTGTGGGCATGGGGTGGTTGGGGGAAGAGATGGGCTAGGCATAGGCTGTAGCATAACATTACTAAGTAAAGTTATCCTTTATCCCTTAATGATTAAAGTATTGCCATAATAATGCACATAGGTTATTCATACCACCAGGGCTTCAGCATTCCACACTGCTCAATGAACAAGCACACTTTTACTTGTGTAACTGTAAAAGTTCTGTACACATTCTGAACTAAACTAGTAGAAAAAACGCAACATGGTGTTCGTTAAAGCCAACAAAAAATATTTCTTGGTAAGAAAAAAAAAAAAAAAAAAAAAGGAAAAAAAAAAAACGCACACGCGCGCACACACACACACACACACACACACACACCATTTGCTTTGCACTGTAAATAGGACATGAAATTCCAGGTTACTAAATGAGCTTCTTTTTTTCTATGCTTAGCATTTAATCCAGCTGCCCCCTGTAAAAGAAACTAGTAGAACATCTGAGAGAGATACTCACCCTTTGTTTCATTCTTTACCCACTGGTTGATCATAGCAGCAGCTGTGTATCTATCCTGGAAGTCAACATTTCTTACATGGCTCTGAAAAATCTCTCTATTCTTGCTGACAAAGGCATCCTCCATCTTGAATCCATTGTTGGCAAACACAGCATTGGCCGTGGTGACAATGTCCTTATTCTTCTTTGCTACTATTGCCTTGTTAATTCGCTTTAGTATTTTACCAACCACTGCACACGACAAAAACACATGCATATTTATTAACATAAGAAGGCGTGTTTGCAAAAAATATCCAACAGAATACAATTTCTATTTTGTGTGACACTTGTAGATTACCATTTATGAACATTGTTTTTTTTTTTTTCACCTTTAAAGAGTAACTCCACTTTTGTTGAGAAATTTTTATTTTTTTAAATTCCCCTCTGGGTGATGTATGTACATTACAAGGATTTTAAACAAACCATGCTGCAGAATCCTACCTTTTGTTAGGCCCCTTTCACACGGGCTTTCCGACCAGGTCCGCTTGTCAGTTTTTCAGGTGGACCTGATCAGACGCTCCATTCACTCCTATGGATCGGTGGATGTCAGCGGTTACATGTCCATTAACACCCGCTGCTATCCGATCCGGTCTGTGAAATCCAGATAGATGGTTACCCTTTTTTCCCCCCCATCTGTCTGGCAGATCGGATGAAAATAGACAAGCGGTCCGTTTTCATCTGATCTCCCCATAGAGGAGAGCAGGGCTCTGACAGGTCGGTCTCTGCACAGTGAGCGAAGACAGATCTGTCATCCACATACTCAGCGGATCGATCCCCCGCTGAGCAAAGCGGAGTCCACAGGGCGGACTGCTAATGTGAAAGGACCCTTATTCTGAGGAAATCCCTGTGTTTGTGAACATGTGGGAAAGTGAGTCTAATGGGAGTGTTTTCATAAATATCAATCAGCTGCAGCACCTGCAGGGCACCAATTAGGAAAGCTGCTGGGCCTGCATCCCTTTAGACAGGATTTCCTATTGCGAGTATCTCACCAAATATGACATTTTTGTTGCAGGGTATGCTGAAAATCTGACTTGCATCTTAGTGTAGACTTCTGTAAAAATCAGTGAGCCAATCATACAAGCAAAAAAATTATGTTTCTGTGGGAGCGCTCTGTACATATTCTGTGTACAGAACACCTCCAGGTAGCCATATTGCATTTTGAGAAAATTACAGCGGCTGCAGATTGAAAAGGTAAAAATAGGATTTTTTGTACTCACCGTAAAATCCTTTTCTCTGACATCCATGGACTGACACGGTGTCTCTTTACACTTTACACGTGGGTTATGTCCCTGCTTGCAGGAGAAGACCTAGGCAGAATGTGAAATGTTATACATACATTCTAAAAGCCAGAGCTGAACAGCCCCACCCAGGGGGCCGTCCCTCCGGACATAACCCTCCCACTACAGTCAGAAGACTTCAGTTCGTAACAAAGCAGTACAAACTTAAAAGGAAGGGTGGGTGCCGTGTCAGTCCATGGATGTCAGAGAAAAGGATTTTACGGTGAGTACAAAAAATCCTATTTTCTCTTACCATCCATGGACTGACACGGTATCTCTTTACACTTTACACGTGGGATGTCCCAAAGCAGTGTCAAGAGGGATGGGAGCAGTATAAATGGAAAAACCAAAACTTCACTCCAATAAGGCAGAGCTCCTCAACGGAGGAGTCGCAACTATAAACAGCGGCCTGCAGCACCCTGCGGCCGAAGGAAGCATCCAAAGATGCAGCCACATTAACCTTATAAAACTTAAAAGGCATGAACAGACGACCAGGTCGCCACCTTGCACACTTGTGCAACCGACGCTTGATGTCGGGAAACCCAGGAAGCACCAATTGTCCTGGTGGAATGCGCCGTAACCGGAAAGGGAGGCGCCCGCCCTTTGAGAGCATAGGCTTGAATGACGGTTTGTCTGATTCCCCTAAAAATGATGGCAGACGAAACCGCTTGGCCCTGTTATGGACCAGAGACAGTCACAAATAGTGAGTCGGACTTCCGAATAGAAGCAGTAGCAGACAGGTACACCCGTAAGGCTCGTACCACCTCCAATATGTGCAGCGCAAACTCTCTGGGATGCGATGGGTGAGGACACAAGGACGGGAGGGCAATGTCCTCATGTAGGTAAAAGGTCGACACCACCTTTGGCAAAAAAGGAAGGTCACGGATGCAACACCGCCTTATCCTTATGGATGACTAAATATGGCGACTTGCAGGACAAAGCCGCCAACTCAGACACTCGTCAAACAGAAGTGATTGCCACTAAAAAGGCCACCTTCTGAGACAAGACAAGAGGGGAATATCCCGGATATTCCCAAAAGGAGGTTCCTGGAGGACCGAGAGCACCAAATTCAGATCCCACGGTGGGAGAGGAGGCTTGACAGGAGGGAGCACATGGCGAACCCCCAACACAAGGTGCTAACCAAGAAAATGACCCGCTAGAGGTCGCTGAAAGAAGACGGCCAAAGCCGAAATCTGACCCTTGATGGTACTCAAAGCAAGCTTTTGGGTCACTCCACACTGCAGAGGACGCAGGATTCTGGGGACGGAATACGTCCGAGGACGCCAGTCCAGCGCTTCGCACATGGCGATATAAGCTTTCCAGGTACGGTGATAGATCTGCCTGGAGGAAGACTTCCGTGTCCTTAACATTGTCAAAATGACCGAGTCAGAGACACCTCGGTCCCTCAGCACCTGGCTTTTAACAGCCCTGCCGTTAAAGCCAGAGACTGTAAGCCGGATAAAACATAGGACCTTGAGACTGAAGGTCCTCCCTCATCGGCAACCGCCAGGGAACGTCCGCGACGAGACGTACCAGATCAGCGTACCAGTGATGCTGAGGCCAATCCGGAACAATTAGGATCGCTGGAGTTTATATCAGGCGATAAGGACCCTATGGGGCCACCAACGCATCCGAGGCATCGCCCAAGGATCCCTGGATCTGGCCACAACCTCGACCCTTGCGATTGAGTCGAGAGGCCATCAGGTCCACATCCGGCGTGCCCCACCGTTGGTAAAGGAGTTGAAATATGCAAGGACCACTCTTCTTGGTCCGGTGTCTGGCGATTGGCGACTCAGATAGTCCGCCTGCCCATTGTCTATGCCCAGAATGTAAAATGGCCTACAGAGCCGGCACGTTTCTTCCGGCCCACTTCAGGATACGGACTACCTCGGAAGCCGCAGCTGAGCTCCGAGTTCCCCCTTGATGGTTTACATACGCCACCGCCGTGGCGGTGTCCGACTGGCTCCTGATGGAGCGACCCCGTACTCTCTCTGACCTGAGGAGAGACACAGTCCGATGGCCCGTATTACCAGAACAGTGATTGGTAAACGGGCTCGTCCGGAGTCCAAGGCCTGAGCCGACAGGATTCCCCAGACTCCACCCCAGCCCGTCAGGCTGGTGTCCATCATGAGTGCCGTCCATTGGATGGGAGGGGAACGACTTTCCGGACCGAAGAGCCGAGGATCTCAACCACCATGTCAGGGGCGCCCTGACCAGGTGAATCACCTGGATCTGAAGATCCAAGGACAACGGGGATTTGTCCCAGGTGGACAAGATCTCCTTCTGCAATGCCCTGGTGTGTGATTGGGCATACGGAACGGCCGCGAAGGAGGCCACCACGAGTCTCAGGACTCTCATGCAAAAAACGGATTGACAACCATTTTTGGGATGTCAGCACCCGCACCGCAGACTGAAGTGTCAGCAACTTCTCCAGAGGTAGGATACCTTTGCCTCCAAGGAGTCCAGAATCAGAACTAGATACTCCAGACACTGAGTCGGGGCCAGGACTGACTCCTGAATGTTCAGGAACCACCCGAGTCCCTGAGGGTCTAATTGACGATAGTCACCTTTCCTCTAAGTCTGATCCACTTTCTGCTCTTAGCAGAAGATCGTCCAGATAGCCCACGACAGCAATACCTCGCTGTAACAGAAGGCTAGAACCGGAGCAAGCACCTTGGTGAACACCCTTGGTGCCGAGGCTAGGCCAAAAGGAAGAGCCACAATCGATAGTGGACTTCGCTGATCGCAAAGCGCAGAAACTTCTGGTGACTTGCGCAGATCGGAACATGCAAGTAGGCGTCCCTGAAGTCCAAGGACGCCAGAAGAAAATCCCTTTGGTGGAGTGTAGCGATCACCGTGCGAATAGATTCCATGCGGAATTTCTGCACCTTCTCGAAGACATTCAGGGCCTTGAGGTCCAGGATAGGTCGAACCACGTCCTATTTTTGGGACGACAAACAGATTCAAGTAGAATCCCTGAAAACTCTCCTGTGACGGAACCGGCACAATCACTCCGGACCTGATCAAATCCTGTACAGCCCCCAAGAGGGCTGCCCGACAGGTAGGAAGGAGAGGAAGATTTGAGGGAAAGAATCTGTCTGGGGGCCAGGATCGGAATACTATCCTGTATCCTGAGGTGACCTCCTCGCACACCCACCAGTCGGAGATTCGGGAGGACCACCGATTCGTGACCTGCGAAGTCGTCCCCCCACCCCAGAGTCGGGCGGAGGCAAGACTTCACGCGGAGGTGGGCTTGGGAGCCGCATGTTCGGCTTACGCACCCAGGGGCACTTGTGCCCACCAGCCGCACTGCCGTCAGTCTGAGAGGGCCTACCCGTGGACTCTGACTGACGAAAAAAAAAACCTTTTGCTGGAAAGGAAGGCCCCTGTTTGCGGCGGGTCTCCTCACCCTTGCTAGTCTAAGGAAGAAGAGTGCTTTTACCTCCCATGACATCCATGACGATGTCATCCAGAGCAGCACCGAAAGGTCTACCACCTTTAAATGGTAGATCCGTCAGGAGCTTCCTAAGGCTAGGTCAGCAGACCAGCACTTCAACCAGATAAGACGACGCAATACCACCGCCGAGACAGAGGCCCTGGATATTAAAGGGGTCACGTCCAACGTGGCGTTGCACACATAAACCAGGCCCTGAACCAGTTGGTGGGCCAAAACAACTGTGTCTGGAGGAAGATTATGCTCCTGTACAGCTAGGTGCAACATTTTTGCCCAACCTGTAAGTGTTTAAGACACAAGGGTCGCCGCTACCACAGGCCGTAGGGCGGATCCCAACAAGGCAAACATGGCTCTGCTCACCACTTCTGACCTCCTGTCAGTGGGGTCCTCAAATGCAGGAGTCCCCTCCATCGGGAGAGTGAAGGCCTTGTTCAACCGGGCGACTGGAGGGTCGACCCTGGGGGAGAAGCCCACTTTTTAAGTAGGGCATCTTCAAGGGGTATCTGATAGACAAACGCCGCGGGACCATAAAAAAATTCTTCTGCGGCTTTTCCCAGACCTTATCAATGAACTGGTCAAAGAAAGTACATATGGAAAAACCTCTTTAGAAGGCCTGGCCTTAAAAGAACCAAAGGAGACTGTATCCGCCTGAGGTTCTGCATCCGCAGCATTTTAGCTTGAGAGTGTCCCTCACCGCAGTCATGAGTACACTAACAAGCGCCCTGTCATTTACTGACTCAGAACTGGAGTTTTCCTCATAAGGAATGTCCTGTTCAAAACCATCCAATACATTCAGAACTAGGGTCCTGAGCGGTAGTGGCTAGGCCCATATCTGAATCAGCGCACTGCCCTCATTAGCCCCTCCAAGAACAGTGTGACCCCCAGGCACCCCACACAGCACCAGCAATGGTGACAGAGAGTGACAATGAAATACAGGGGGAGACAGGGAAAATCCCCCACAGAGAAACACACAGCCTTTTGTACTCACCTGCAGGCAGGAGAGACTACTTACCCGTCCCCTGAGGGACCCACTGGTGTGTTTCTGACAGGACTATCACAGTGCAGTACTGAGTAGCTGTCGGCCCGGTCCACCGCGAAAGATACAGTCAGTCAGGAACTGTTCAGTCTTGAGAGGACCGTGGGAGCATGAAAGCAAACCCGGCCACCCCTGGAGTCATGGGGCCTGTCGTGAACTGAGTCTCACGCACAGAAGGCGAGGATCAGCACGCTCGATGGTCGGACAGGGAAGACTACGAGGATATCTTGTACCCAACCTGTTGCCCAGCCGACAGTTGATAGAAGATTCTCAAAAATAAAATAAAAAAGAATTCCAAAAAGGAATAAAATAGGTCAGGAGACTGGCTCCTGAGGGAGCCACGTCTTCTCCTTCTGCTAGGCAGAAAAAAACTGAAGTCTTCTGACTGTAGTGGGAGGGTTATGTCCGGAGGGACGGCCCCCTGGGTGGGGCTGTTCAGCTCTGGCTTTTAGAATGTATGTATAACATTTCACATTCTGCCTAGGTCTTCTCCTGCAAGCAGGGACATAACCCACGTGTAAAGTGTAAAGAGACACCGTGTCAGTCCATGGATGGTAAGAGAAAGGTAATTTTTAATAGCATGCAACAACAATATGACTTGTGTCACAATTGTATGTGCTATACTGCATTATTTTCTCTTTATTTGCCATTTTTTCCTCACGAAAGTGGAGTTATCCTTTAAATATGCCAATATATATTGTAATCAATTATTTAATACAGCCGTGCAAATATTTGACTGAAAAAATTCTGTTCCTGTTCCAAAGTATTTTAAAATGATTTCTTGTGGATTAATGGTAAAATTTTGTATCTCATAAAATAAGGATCTGCTTTTGGTAAACTTGGATCTTAGCGGTATAACATATTTGACTATATGGGTAAACTGAAGTAAATTTTTACCACATTAAAAAGTATTAAAGTCCAACTCTATCCAAACTGAAATAAATAATTTTGAGAGCCTCTGACAGACAATTGCAGCCCACTACTAGCCCCGATGAAGGGTGTACAGATCCCCAAAGGGAATCTTCTATAAAAAGTTTTTCTTTCTCGTACATCACGGGACACAGAGCGACATAGTCATTACTAATGGGTTATATAGATACCGTCAGGTGCTGGCACTGGCAACTTCCAAAACTGGAAGTACCCTCCCCTATATAAGCCCCTCCCATCCGGGAGCACCTCAGTTTTTTGCCAGTGTCTAAGGTGTTGGCCAAGAAGAAACATGTGTTTTTCACTGAGCTTGCGTACAGGTTCTTTTGGGCCTCAGTAAGCTATTCCGGATCCGACCAAAAAAGCTTCATAGCTAAACGGTCGGTACCCGGGCCTTGCAGAGAAGAGCAAGGTTTTGCCTGTAATGCTTCTCTTAGGAGAGCTGGACCCTGGGATCCAGAGCTCTGGTCATACCCACGACCAAGATGTTTTCTGTGCAGGGTGCTATACAGGTCCAGGGGAGTGGAATCCTTGGGAACCCGGTCCCTGAAGGTTTGATTACAATGCCTGCCGTGATAGGTGAAGTTTGGGCTTTTGTGGACCAAACAAAGTCCTGCGGCGGGGAACAGGTAAGTGGGGGCCCCCAGGAACTTGGTTCTATTGGGGGACCCCCAAGCCTAATTTGTCTTTCTGTCTGTTACCTAATGGTATTCCCGCAAAATTCTGTGCATGCCTGTAACTACTAAAAAAAAATGTAATAATTTTTAATGGTGGTCAAGAAAAAAAATAAAATTTTTTTTTTTTTATATATATATTTAATATATTAGACTGCGGTACCTGTGTTTGTCCACTAGAGGCCGCTGTGGAACGTTTGTCATGTGGACTAGTTTCTTTTCATCAGAGCGAGTCCAGGCAGATGGTGAGTTCTCTTATGGGAAACTGCTTTCTCTGCCATGTTGCAATGCTCGTCCATCCCCCGGCCTGCGGCAAAGGGGCCCTGGCTCTTGTCCCTGGTTTCCATTTTCGAAATTAGCGCCGAAGGCGCACGTGGCCGCGCGCGTGCGTGTGCACGCGCCTCTATATATAGAGGTGAGCCGGGAAAGGGGGCGGAGCCTGGGGGATGACGCTCTGTGCGCGCCGCAGCGCTTCTGCGCATGTGCGGGCGTCCCAGCATGTTAAAAACAACAATTTTGTGTGGTGAGCTGGCTATGAGGTACAGAGACAGAGCTGGCAACATTTAAAGAAGGCATACAGCAAGCGGTTGATACAGGCATCCCCTAGAAAGGCACATTAGTAGACACCAACTGTTTCTTATAGCAGCATTTATGCTAGACTATTGTCAGTAACTGGTGTATTTCGGCTGGAATACCTCAGCTTTGTGGCTTAGGAATATGCTGTCTAAAAACTCCGGGACTAGAAATTCCAGGAGGAATAGGGGGTCTCCATCGGGCTCTGAGGATCTTGGGCATGCTTTGGCTGCACCAGTCTCCCCTGAAGAATCAGAGGTTAGTGACCGTAGAGCACCCTCAGGAGTACCTGGTACTGTGGCTGTCCTCAGTTCACCTGCTCCTGTGTATGTAACAGAGGAGGTTTTTTCCTCAGCTCTGGGAGGGCTGGAAGAGAGATTGTCAGCATTGATCGCGGCTTCCCTGTCACAGGAGAAAAGCGCCCGATCTCCGTCTCCTCCCTCAGAGTGCCTGTTAACAGAGCAACAGTCCCATACAGGGATCGACCTACCTGAAGGGGATCAGGATGAGGTCGATTCGGTTGTAGAGGAATCAACAGTGGAAGAGCCGTTCTCAGCATCACATGCTGAAAGGTTATGGGTTCAGTCCCTGACTAATATGGTCCGATCAGCATTTAAAATGCCACTTGCGGAGCCATCATCCACTTCTGTCTCCTCGTTGGGGTCGCTAAAAGCTCCCCAGACTGTTTGTTCCTTTCCGATCCATCCTTTACTGGAAGGGCTCATTAACCAGGATTGGGAGCATCCTGACAAAATATTTACTCCCCCCAAGAGATTTCCGGTGGTCTATCCCATGGAGGATAAGTTCATCAGAAAATGGAGGGTCCCTACAGTGGACGCAGCCATCTCTTGTGTGAATAAATCACTGACATGTCCGGTGGATAATGTCCAAATGTTCAAGGACCCAATAGATAAAAAATTGGAGTCCTTATTAAAATCTGCTTTTTCTACAGCAGGATTGGTGACACAACCAGCAGTGGCAGCTATTGGGGTCTGCCAAGCAGTGAAGGATCAGTTGAAACAGGTCTTAAGAGACTTGCCAGATCAGCAGGCTCTTGCCCTAGCTGATCTACCTAGAGCCTTATGCTTTGCGGTGGACGCTATAAAGGATTCAATCCATCAGGCCTCCCGCCTTACGCTGTCTGTAGTACATATGCGCAGGCTTCTATGGCTCAAAAACTGGTCTGCTGAAGCTCCCTGTAAAAAATTGCTGGTCAGCTTCCCATTTCATGGTGAACGCTTATTCGGGGAAGACCTGGACAAATATATCCAGAAAATTTCCAGCGGTAAAAGTACACTTTTGCCGGTTAAAAATAGAGTTAGAGGTCCCTCTTTTAAGAGGCCTGCTTCTCCAGTCCCTAGGACATCGGCTGTGAAACAGTTCCGACGGCCTCCTCGGTCAAATCCCGGAGGTAAAAATCAGGGACAATTGCAGGGTAACAAGAAGCCCTGGAGCAGGAGAGGTACAAAACCTCCCCCAAAGTCAAATGCATGAAGGGTTGCCCCCACCCAATCGGGTGGGGGGAAGACTTCAGTTGTTCACAGAGACCTGGCGGGACACGATCCGAGACAGATGGGTGCTCTCCGCAGTAGATCTGGGATACAAATTGGAGTTAAAAAACTCCCCTCCTTCCCGCTTTATAAGGTCAAACGTGCCAAGGGATCCCCAGAAGAGAGGATCCCTCCTGTTGGCACTAGAACAATTATTGCTCCAAGCAGTAATTATAGAGGTTCCCCTGGAAGAATGGGGGTTCGGGTTTTACTCAAACCTCTTTACAGTCCCGAAGCCAAACGGGGACGTGAGGCCCATATTAAATCTAAAAGGGCTAAACAAATTCCTACATATCAGGACTTTCCGGATGGAGTCGATCCGGTCGGTAGCCACTGCCCTACAAGGGGAGGAATGGTTAGCCTCGATCGACATCAAAGATGCTTATTTGCACATTCCCATCTTTCCAGCCCACCAAAAATTTCTACGCTTTGCGGTAGAAGGGCGCCATTTTCAGTTCAGAGCCTTACCCTTCGGTCTGGCCACAGCACCAAGAGTGTTCACAAAAATTCTGGCCCCATTATTGGTCAATCTAAGAACACGAGGTGTAACGATAATGGCATATCTAGACGACTTGTTGCTGATAGACCACTCAGTGGAAAAACTAGAAGTGGTTGTTCACGAGACAATCAAGTATCTGGAATATCACGGTTGGATTATCAACCGAGACAAGTCAGCCCTAAAACCAGTCAAAAGTCTGGAATACTTGGGGCTAAGGCTGGATTCAGACCAGAGAAAAATTTTCTTGCCTCAAGAAAAGGGGTCGTCTTTGAGAGATTTGATCCACTTAGTGGGTTCAAAAAGACAGCCATCCATACGCCTGTGCATGAGGCTGCTGGGAAAAATGGTGGCATCATTCGAAGCAGTACCCTACGGTCAATTCCATTCAAGGAAGTTGCAAAGGGCCATACTGTCAGCCTGGAACAAAAAAGTTCAGGCTCTGGACTTACCAATGTCCTTGTCCCCTTCCGTTTGCAAGAGCCTCCGCTGGTGGTTGGTTCCCCAGAATCTGGAAAGAGGGAAATCCTTCAGTCCGATTTCCTGGAAGGTGGTCACTACAGATGCCAGCCTTATAGGCTGGGGAGCAGTGCTGGAGCAATGGTCTCTCCAGGGCAGATGGTCGGATGCGGAAAAGGCCCTGCCCATCAATCTCTTAGAGATACGAGCAGCCCGGTATGCCCTAGTAGCATGGACATCCAAACTCCAAGGGTCCCCTGTCAGAATTCAATCAGACAATGCCACAGCAGTGGCATATATCAATCGTCAGGGGGGCACCAGGAGTCGTGCAGCCCAAAGGGAAGTAAATTACATCCTGAGATGGGCAGAAAGATATGTCCCAGCCATATCTGCGGTATTCATTCCAGGAGTGGAGAATTGGAAGGCGGACTTTCTAAGTCGCCAACAATTATGCCCAGGGGAATGGTCCCTTCATCCCGAGGTTTTCCGGACAATATGTCAGCGGTGGGGAACACCGGATGTAGATCTGCTAGCATCCAGATTCAACACAAAAGTGGACAGGTTTGTCTCTTGGACAAGGGATCCCCTAGCTTGCGGCTCGGATGCCCTAGTGTTCCCTTGGGATCAGTTCAAGCTGATATATGCATTCCCACCGCCACAATTGTTACCTCGATTACTCCGCAGAATCAGGGTAGAAAAGAAACCAGTGATTCTGGTGGCTCCAGCGTGGCCCCGAAGAGCATGGTACGCGGAGATTGTAAAAATGTCTGTGGGGAGTCCTTGGACCCTCCCACATCGTCCGTACCTGCTTTCGCAAGGACCGATATACCACCCTTCCTTACCAGCCCTAGGTTTGACGGCCTGGCTATTGAAGCCCACATTCTAAAAAAGAGAGGGCTCTCTAATGCTGTGGTATCTACCATGATCAATGCCAGGAAGCCGGTATCCAGGCAGATCTACTATAGAATCTGGAAGGCGTACATCGCCTGGTGTGAGGCCAAGAAATGGCATCCACGTAAATACGTAATAGGTAGGATTCTGGACTTCCTACAATGGGCTGTAGATAGGAAGCTTGCCTTGAGTACTATCAAGGGTCAGATTTCGGCCTTGTCAATATTTTTTCAAAGGCCCTTGGCTTCGCATTCACTAGTCAAAGCCTTTATACAAGGAGTGATGCGTATTAGTCCTCCGGTTAATATTCCCATATGTCCATGGGATCTAAACTTGGTTCTGTCGGTTTTACAGAAACAACCATTTGAACCATTACAGCATATTTCCTTGGTGCTTCTCACCAGGAAATTGATTTTTCTAGTAGCCATTTGTTCGGCTAAAAGAGTGTCGGAATTAGCAGCTATGTCCTGTAAAGAGCCATATCTGGTTATCCATAAGGACAGAGTAGTATTACGTCCTCAGCCAGCCTTTCTTCCTAAGGTGGTATCGAGGTTTCATTTGAACCAAGATGTGGTTCTTCCTTCTTTTTTCCCCAGACCTACTTCGGTAGAGGAAAAGTTATTGCATTCTTTGGATGTAGTAAGAGCAGTTAAAGCTTATCTAAAAGCCACTGCTCAGATTCGCAGAACGGATACTTTGTTTATTCTGCCGGAAGGCCCCAGAAAGGGTCAGGCAGCGTCAAAATCTACTTTAGCCAGGTGGATTCGACAGGTCATAATACAAGCCTATGGCTTGAGAAGGAGACCGCCTCCGTTCAAAGTTAGAGCGCACTCCACGAGAGCAGTTGGAACTTCATGGGCAGTGCATCACCAGGCCTCCCTGGCTCAAATCTGTAAGGCCGCAACATGGTCTTCAGTACACACGTTTACTAGGTTCTACCAGGTGGACGTTAGAAGTCAGGAGGATGTCGCCTTTGGGCGCAGTGTGTTGCAGGCCGCAAAAGATCCTCATGTCTGATAGCGCTCAGCTTATATATGGTGTATCCCCCCCCCTCATTTGGCATTGCTTTAGGACATCCCATTAGTAATGACTATGTCGCTCTGTGTCCCGTGATGTACGAGAAAGAAAATAGGATTTTTATAACAGCTTACCTGTAAAATCCTTTTCTTGGAGTACATCACGGGACACAGAGCTCCCGCCCCTCTTTGGGGACACTTATTGCTTTGCTACAAAACTGAGGTGCTCCCGGATGGGAGGGGCTTATATAGGGGAGGGTACTTCCGGTTTTGGAAGTTGCCAGTGCCAGCACCTGACGGTATCTATATAACCCATTAGTAATGACTATGTCGCTCTGTGTCCCGTGATGTACTCCAAGAAAAGGATTTTACAGGTAAGCTGTTATAAAAATCCTATTTTTTTAGATATAGGCACTGCCCCTTCCATGATTAAGTGGGGTGCTTGCATTTTTGGTTTTTATCTCATATACAACATTTACACAAAAGGGCAGCCTTTGCCAACACACATAAGCACCCAATTTCTCGAATTGACAAAACCAAAAACACCTTTTTAAAATAGTGAGGCGAGGAAGATGTAAAGATTCAACAATGTTTTTATCCTAGTCTTTTACTTCCTATTCCAGTTATGACCGCACCCCTCATTACCTAAACAACTGTAGCGGGTGCTAAATTTAGGGGAAGTGTTGGGTGGTAGTTATACCCAAACACCCTAATTGTTAGAGTTCTTGCAACTATTTTTGTCTGCAGGGAGAGCATTGGTGTATAGTTCCCTGTGGCCTGTAGGTGGCGCTAACATAGGAGGCCAGGGTCGAACCGCTAATCCAGTGCTGTTCCTTGTGTGTCCCCTCTCAGCAGCCGTACGGTGGGTGTGGTAGGCCTGCTGTGCATGCTGGGAGAGGATATAAAAGTGGCAGACACTGCCTGTTCAGGGTTCGTTGTCGGGGGTCCTACCCCAGGGTGTATGTACCTGTCCGTCCTGGGCACCTTTGGCCCAGGGGCAGAGGTCGGTGGATCAGTCCCAGGCACCTTTAGTCCTGGGGCTGCAACAAAGGCCTGGGCCCAGCACCTTCGGCTGGAGGCCACCAAGGATCGAGGAGTCTCAGAGTGCCGCCTTGCGAGGGAACCTGTATCCTAGATGAGGAGGCCGGGGGAGGAACCGTTCCGAGGGACTGGTGCAGAAGTCATGGTGAAGGAAGGGTCCGGGTAACTCTCTGGAGGGATGTCTTCTCCTTAACAGAGGCCAAGTTCGGCAGGTCTGTGGCAGAGACCAAGTTCGGCAGGTCTGTGGCAGAGACCAAGTTCGGCAGGTCTGTGGCAGAGACCAAGTTCGGCAGGTCTGTGGCAGAGACCAAGTTCGGCAGGTCTGTGGCAGAGACCAAGTTCGGCAGGTCTGTGGCAGAGACCAAGTTCGGCAGGTCTGTGGCAGAGACCAAGTTCGGCAGGTCTGTGGCAGAGACCAAGTTCGGCAGGTCTGTGGCAGAGACTTTGGGTAAAGTTTGAGTACCATATTGGCTGCTAGTCCCAAGCTGGGGAGACTATCCGAATGGGCTGAGTCTGCTTGAGAATCGGAGCAGTGAATTGGGTTACGTTTGTGCCTGGACCTCTTCCACACCTTAAGCTGTCCTGTTCTCCCTCCAACCTTTCCCGTCAGAGACTGTGTTTACAAGAAAATAAATTCTACGTTGGAGTTACAGCTGGTGTGGACATTTAAGTTACTATGGGGATACAAGGACTTGTCTTTATTTAATATAGAGGCGAGAAACATTCTCTGACTGGAGGACCCATCAACAACACTGCTCAACCTCTTCACACATGAGGGTACGGGCTTGTGGCGCGGTGTGCCCCTCTATTCCTGCGAGGAGCCGAACAAGGCAGGTAAAGAGAGGGGTGGGTGCGCTAGACAACTATCACAGGAAAAAAAAAAGCGAAGAAAAAAAAAAAAGAAGTTTAGGATAGGGTGGAGTTGAGCAATTAGGACCATTGTCAGAAAATTTGTTTGCCCCATCATTGACGACAGCTGGGTATTAGTGCCCCATTGTTGGTGTAAGTGGGAGAAATAGTGCCCCATCATTGGTTTCAGTGGGTGGAAGGGTGTCCATCATTAGTATCAGTGGGAGGAATTGTGCTCCATTTTTGGTGTTGATGGCAAGAATTAGGCCCCAATTGGTGGTGTCAGTAAGAGAAAATGTCTCAAGGGCCAGATAAAGGCAAGCAAAGGGTCACAGTTTGCAGACCACTGCTGTAGAGAAAAAAAGTCATCATTGGTTTATATTAGGGGCACAAGCATAAATTGCCATTTGTACCAAAAGGGTTTAGCAATGTTAGTGTCTATGTTTTTACTCATTTGCATACCATTTCTGGGCAGGCAGGACACATCAGAGTGGAGCTAGATGAAGAATGCGTGAAGCGGTTTCTTAAAGCCCAGCTCCAGCCAAAATTTAACTTTTCTGTTTGGGATTGAACAGAAAAAGGATAGAGTCCAAAATATCAAGATGCGTTGTTCAGACCTTGGCTATTCTTGTGATGCAGTGCAGCGACACAGACATGCTTGAAAGGCCATACAATCACCTGTTTGTCAGAAGGTGTCCCATGTAGTGATCATTTGATCTGCAAAATTTGACATTTCCACACACAAGACCATGATTGCCATAAAGAACTGTAAATGCAAAATTGCTATAATTCAAACAATAACAATTTCAAAAAAGTGAGAAAAATAAAAGAAACAGACCATTCACTTTATAGCGCATTGCTGTTGTCAACTGCTTTTTTGTCTTCCCATCAGCCCCCAGTTGAAGCATTCCCAATACAGAAGCAATTCCATGAGGGGATATGACCACATTGTCATGAGGTTTAGTCTTCACCACCTGATTGAACACCTGAATTCCAATGTCCGACCCAAGTTCCTCAAGAGATATAGGACTAATCTGGGACTGCGCTGAAGTCCAATATAGCACCACAAATAAAGCCAAGAGGAGCCTCGTCATGATCTTTTAAAACGCAAACTTAAACACCTGCAAGGAGGAAAGGAATATTTTGTTACAACATAATTCTTGCATGCCTACAGCAAAAAACTTTATATAATTTACCCATTAAGGATGAAAATAAAATGGTATCTTATATAATATAGCACTCTAAAAACAAACAAAATAAACCAACAGTGGCAGCATTGTGGCCTAAAAGGTCATCAGTGATGACTTCCTACCAAGACCGTAACCTCATGGGAGTTTCTACTTGTATTTGGCCAGATTTTATTCCCCAAGCCAAAAACTCTTCAGTTACCTGGTTTCAAGCCAAACTGGCATTGGAGGATGTGTGGTTGTGCGATTGTTGTAAAAACATTGCAGGCATGTTTAAAGGAACAAATATGCAGTGTTTTTCAACCTTTTTGGAGTCAAGACACCCTTTAAAAATCGAAGCACCCCACTCTAAAAATAAAAAAAAATTAACTAATCGTTTTACATAACACAGCAACACTAACACAATGTCAGACACCCAACATTAGAGGGGATTTATTTTTCCAAAGCAAAATACACCTTTGGGGGCTAATGTGACCCCAGTGCTGATGGAGGGAGTGGAAGAGGGGTAAACAAGGATGCTGTACAGGTGCCTGATATCCTCATTAACTGACGACATCACTGATTGTTAGGATGCTGGAAGGTTGTAATGGTGCACAATGAAAACCCATGGCTTTGTAAAACTAAAAAAAGGCAGGCTTCATCCACCCGCTGGATTGCATACAATTTTTGGGCATCTTTTAGTAATTTTGTCAAGGCACCCTTGAAGAAACCTTAAAGGTATCCCAGGATGTCTGGGCACACTGGTTGAAAAAGGCTTGTCTAATGTACTGTGTAGCATGCTGTAGGCAATATCTGATTTAAAGCATCATTAAACCCAGACTAAGAACAACTCTCATTACATGTGTAGCATCCTGGTGTTTAGGCAGGGTTGCTAATAAATTTAGTTTGTCAGGTATTAATCATCCTGGCTGATTGTTAGAAGATCCACCGATTCCTCTCAAACTATCGATTGCTGTACCTTTTCTCTTCTGTCACTAGGTGGCGCTTGCTGGTGGAATTATATTGACAAGGGTGTAGCAAGGTCAGACTATGGATGGATAGGGTGTCTTTGGTCCCTTGGCCTGCTGGGAGAGCCCATTTATTTGGGTGGAGTCAGGTGATCGGGGTTCTGTGCCATCTGGACGGCTGTCTGGGTGGACGTGTGTTATGTTGACCTGGGTTGCTAGGCCAAGCCAGAGGCCTATCCCAGGAACATCTGGCTGCTAGGCTAGAGAAGCAGCATAGGGTTGGGACTGCAGGATTGGAGTTCAACCGAGTTGTGAAGGTTCAGCCGGACAGGAAACCAGTTGTGGTCGGAGGTAGAGGGGAAGCTGTCGCCACTAAGGGACCATCTACCTTGTTACCGGTGACTACAGCGAGTGATTTGAAGCCAGTACCAGAGCAGTCTTCTTACCAGCCGGGGACAGTGAAGAAGGGGGAAAGCTTCAGAAGGTGCCAAGCCAGGGACCCAGCTGGATAGCGGGGGTGACGCTTGAGGAGTATACAGGGTGCTAGCTGTGGAAGAGCTCAGGAGATTCAGTGGCGATTGGATCTGGAAGTCTAGTGAGAAACTGGGAGCTCAGTGAGTAAAAGTCTACCGTGAGAGACTGTAGAGCAGAGGTCTCAAACTGGCGGCCCTCCAGCTGTTGTAAAACTACAAGTCCCATGAGGCATTGCAAGGCTGTCAGTTACAAGCATGACTCCCACAGGCAGATGCATGATGGGATATGTAGTTTCACAACAGCTGGAGGGCCGCCAGTTTGAGACACCTGCTGTAGAGTAAGAGAAGAACTATTCAGTGTTGCCAATAGTCAAGAACAAATACCGTTAGTGACCGTTACAAGATTTGTTGCCATAGGAGACAGCAGTCCTACCTATACAGAAGTGGTATCTGGCTGGAGACTTTCCGCTGTATAGCTGTCTACCTATAGAATACCTGTAAGACAAAGGCATAATGAGCTAGTATGCGTAATACTCACCTGAGATCAAGTGCTGAGAGTTCTGGGCATTGACTCTTTGGACTACAAATCCCCATCGAAATTGTTCAGAAGAAGGAGTGGAGAGGATTTAAGTTAAACTGCCCCAGGAAAAAAAGTCTTCTTCTTGGCACCAAGGAGAGAGGTAAGGGGAGCAGAGCACCTCTATCCGAGTATTCACCGGCTAGCAGGGATGTGAGCCTGAGAGAGTAAGGACACCTGGGGGCACCGCAGCACTGCCCACATCACAGATCCTGCACCGCTGTCGCAGAGAGGCTGGAGTGTCCACTCACCCTCTACTTTCTACTGCTGATCACCAAAGGCTTTCAGGAAGAGACCGAGTGAACTCTACAGTGAACATCCTGGGAACTGGTAGGAGGTAGTGATGAGCCGAACACCCCCGGGTTCGGTTCGCACCAGAACCCGCGAACGGACCGAAAGTTCGAACGAACATTAGAACCCTATTAAATACAATGGATGCGAACGTTCGAATTCTAAAGTGCTAATTATAACAACTATTATGCATGTTATTGTCATAAATAGGGTTTGGGAACCCGGGTTCTGCACCAGGGGACATGTATCAATGCAAAAAGAAGTTTTAAAAACGGTCGTTTTTCGGGAGCAGTCATTTTAATGATGCATAAAGTGAAAAAAAAAAAGTCAAATATTCCTTTAAATATCGTACCTGGGGGGTGTCTAAAGTATGCCTGTGAAGTGCCACGTGTTTCCCGTGTTTAGAACTGTCCCTGCACAAAATGACACTTCTAAAGGAAAAAAAAGCCATTTAAAACTGCTTGCGGCTTTAATCTAATGTCTGGTCCCGGTAATATGGATGAAATTCTTTAAGAAAAATGGCATAGCTACCCCATGACCCCCCCCCCCACCCCATTACCAGCCCCTTTGGGTCTTGTATGGATATTAAGGGGAACCCCGCACATAAAATAAAAAAGGCCCTATATACTCTGAACAGCCGTATACAGGCGGTGCATACAAGACAGGGACTGTAGGTTTGTTCTTATGTAGAATCTGTTTGTAATTTTGAACAGGTACATTGTTGAAGTGTAGCTCCAGCCCAAAAATCTATTTTTAAACTTTTTGGGAAACATAGGTAAGGGTTATCACCCCTGTAACATTTGTTTTGCTGTCTGTGCCCCTGTTCAGAACATTTCACCTCACTTTCCGTCCCAATGACAACTGTTTTTGAAATGTGGTGTTTTTCTTGAAACAAGGATTGCTGATAAAGCATCAGTACAGATGAGACCCCTTTCTCCCATATTTATTCTTACAGGAGAGAATTTTCCTTTCTAGGGGTAGATTTCCTCTCACTTCCTGTTGTCTTCTTTCGTTTGCAAGTAGGAGTCGTTTGTAAGTTGGATGTTTGAAAGTAGGGACCTGCCGTATATACTCTGCAGAAATAGGCCCCTTAGTTGTTGGTGTTGGCACAACACTGTAAGCACTCAGTTACTCTTGGTTGGTGCTGGAACGCCCTGCTGTCAACTATTATATCAGGAATTTTAATTACATATAATTGTTGAACAGTGGTAGTAAAAATTGGGGCTTTGATGGTGGTGCTGGTGCCACAACACTGTAAGCCCTGACAGTTACTCTTGGTGGGTGCAGCAATGGGCCCTGCTGTGAATTATTAGATCAAGAATTGTAATTACATGCCCCTTTTGAACAGGGGCTGAAAAATTGGGCCTTTCGTGGTGGTGGTGGCGGTGGCGTTGCCACAAGACTGTAAGCCCTCAGAGTTACTCTTGGTGGGTGCAGCAATGGACCCTGCTGTGAATTATTAGATCAAGAATTGTAATTGCATGCCCCTGTTGAACAGGGGCTGAAAAATTGGGCCTTAGGCACTGGTGGCACAACACTACAACCCCTCACAGATACTGTACTTGGAGCACAGCAATGAGCCCTGTTGCAAAGTATTGCTTCAAAAATTGTAATGACACGCCCCTGTTAAACAGGGGCTGAAAAATTGGGCCTTAGGCACTGGTGCCACAACACTCCAACCCCTCACAGATACTGTACTTGGAGCACAGCAATGAGCCCTATGGCAAATTATTGCTAAAAAAATTGTAATTACACGCCCCTGTAAAACAGGGGCTGAAAAATTGGGCCTTAGCCACTGGTGGCGGCACCCATAAACAAAAATGATCTTCCAAGCTATCATCATCAATCGTATCATTGAGGACTCGGAGGAGGAGGATAGCCAGTCAACATAACAGCACAGGCACTCAGCATCAGCATCAGTCTTGAAGGGATGTGACATGTTAAAATCAATTAGTCTGTTATATCAGCATCAGGTGTGTGGTAGCTGGTGGTGATCCAAGACTGGTTCATCTTGATGAAAGTCAGTCGATCAACCGAGTCGGTGGACAGGCACACCCTGTGATCCGTGACAAATCCTCCAGCAGCACTGAATGTGCGTTCCGAAAGAACGCTGGATGCAGGACAGGCCAGTAGCTCAATTGCATACTGTGCAAGCTCTGGCCAGTGATCCATCCTCAAGACCCAGTAAGCCAGAGGATTTTCGGTGGGGAAGGTGTCCAAGTCTGACCTTGCCCCTAGATATTCCTGCACCATGTTTATCAGACGCTGGCGATGGTTGCTGGAACCGATCATACTTTGGGGCTGCGGACTAAAGAATTGTCTGAACGCATCGGTCAGACGGCCACCTTCCCCACCGCTCCTTCTTTGACTGGCCGAAGCCTCAGCAACTCGTTGTCCAGGACCAGGAGTTTGTAACCTCCCAGTCTCTGGGAACGCGTTGCACAGACCTTTCTGCAAGGCCTCCCGGAGTTGTCTCATCCTCTGCTCCCTCTGCGACGGTAACATAAGGTCCGCAACCTTACCCTTGTACCGTGGATCAAGGAGAGTGGCCAGCCAGTAATGGTCCCTCTCCTTGATCCGAAGAATACGAGGATCCTTCCGCAGACTTTGCAGGATCAGGGAGGCCATGCAGCGTAGGTTTGCTGAGGCATTCGCTCCGGAGTCCTCTGGGTCACTAAGGACGACATGATCCGCAGCCACCTCCTCCCAGCCACGTACAAGTCCACTGGTTTCTTGGGACTGTAAATCATCCCTAAAAGACTGCTGCTGATGATGCTGAGTGCCAGCCTCCACCTCCATGCTGACACAATCCTCCTCCTCCTCCTCCTCCTCCTCCTCCTCCTCTTCCTGTGCGATGGGTGGGACAGAAGGAACACTGTCTGGGTAAAGGGGGCCTTGAGAGGCAAGGAAGTCCTCCTCTTCCTGCCTCTGTTCTGCCTCAAGTGCCCTGTCCATTATTCCACGCAGCGTGTGCTCCAACAGGTGGACAAGAGGTACAGTGTCACTGATGCATGCACTGTCACTGCTCACCATCCTCGTGGCCTCCTCAAATGGTGCCAGGACAGTGCATGCATCCCTGATCATGCCCCACTGGCGTGGAGAAAAAAAACCAAGCTCCCCTGACCCTGTCCTGGTGCCGTAGTCGCACAGGTACTCATTGATGGCCCTCTGCTGCGTGTGCAGCCGCTGCAGCATGGCCAACGTTGAGTTCCACCTGGTGGGCATGTCACATATAAGGCGGTTCTTGGGCAGGTTCAACTCCTTTTGCAGCTCAGCCAGGCGAGCACTGGCATTATAAGATCTGCGGAAATGCACACAGACTTTCCTGGCCTGCCTCAGGACATCCTGTAAGCCCGGGTACCTGCCCAAGAACCGCTGCACCACCAGGTTAAGGACGTGAGCCACACAGGGCACATGGGTCAGTTGTCCCTGTCGGAGGGCGGAGAGGAGGTTGGTGCCATTGTCGCAAACCACCATTCCTGGCTTAAGCTGGCGTGGCGTCAACCACCTCTCGGCCTGGCCCTGCAGAGCAGACAGGACCTCTGCCCCAGTGTGGCTTCTGTCCCCCAAACACACCAGCGCAAGCACGGCATGGCATCTTTTTGCCTGCGTACTTGCGTAGCCCCGTGAACGGCTACGGAGCACCGCTGGTTCATAGGACAAACCACAGGAAGAGGCCATGGAGGAAGAAGAAGAGGAGGGGGTGGAGGAGAGAGGTGTGTCACAACCAGTAGTAGCATTTTGGAGGCGTGGCGGTGGGACAACCTCCAACACTACTGCACCTTGTCCTGCATCCTTCCCAGCTGCCAAAAGAGTGACCCAATGGGCCGTGAAAGAAAGGTAACGTCCCTGTCCATGCCTGCTGGACCATGAGTCAGCGGTAATATGCACCTTACCGCTGACCGCCCTGTCCAGCGAGGCCAAGACATTGCCTTCCACATGCCGGTAGAGAGCCGGAATAGCCTTCCGTGAGAAAAAGTGGCGTTTGGGAACCTGCCACTGAGGAACCGCACATTGCACAAACTCACGGAAGGGGGCCGAGTCTACCAACTGAAAAGGCAGCAGTTGAAGCGCTAGCAATTTAGCCAAGCTAGCATTCAACCGCTGGGCATGTGGATGGCTGGGAGTGAACTTCTTTCGACGGTCCAGCAGCTGGGGCAGGGAAATTTGCCTGCTAGAATCGGACGTCGGTGTACTGCTAGCAGAGTGGCCGCAAGTACTTGGCTGTGACACACCTAATTCTACACCTTCATTCCTCTCAGTGCATGTTTCAGAGAGGACTGAAGTTATAGTGGGGTTGGAGATCCCAGCTGATGCGGTGCAAGGAGAGGTCCGCTTTGTTCTTTGGTGTGGGTCTTTGAGGTAGGCTTGCCAACGAGCTGCATGGCAGGTCAACATATGTCTGGTCAGGCATGTGGTACCCAAGCGGCTGATGTTTTGGCCACGCGATATACGCTTGAGACATATGTTGCAAACAGCAGCTGTGCGATCTGATGCACTAGCCTCAAAAAAGGCCCACACCAAAGAACTTTTTGAATGACGGGCAGAGGCAGCGCCCTGCACAGGCGGAGCTCTGCGGTGTGATTCCGTCGGTGTACTGCCCTTACGCTGGCCACCAAAGGGCATCCTGCCTCGTTGGAGATGTGCCTCCTCCTCATCCTCCTCCTCTCTCCTATTAGGCACCCACGTGGAGTCAGTGACCTCATCATCACCTCCCTCCTCATCACTGGAGCCAATCTGGCAGTATGCTGCAGCTGCTGGAACATGACTGCCAGATTGGTGTCCTTCTTGAGCATCCCCTCTGTCTGCTCTCACGCTACTG
The DNA here is from genome assembly GCA_029206835.1 of Rana muscosa. Taxonomy (NCBI): domain Eukaryota; kingdom Metazoa; phylum Chordata; class Amphibia; order Anura; family Ranidae; genus Rana; species Rana muscosa. The sequence continues at coordinate 496,991,206 of CM055121.1, forward strand.
CCTTCCTCTAGCTGGGTTTCATCATCAGACCCTTCGAAACGCTGGGCATCCTCCTGGAGCATGTACCCAACACTGTGCTGAAACAGTTCGGGGGACTCCTCAGGAGGAGGACATGGTGGGTCTAGGGAAGGAGTGACTGATGATTTGTCTGACATTGATACCAGGGAAGACGACGCTTTGGCAGCTGCTTTTCCAGTACCCTGAGCCTGGGTGAGAGAGGATGAGGAGGAGGAGGAGGGCTTGGTCATCCACTCTACCAAGTCTTCGGCATGATGTGGCTCAACATGTCCAGCTGCCGAAAAGAAGGACAAGCGTGTCCCATGGCCATGTGCTGATGACAATGCACCGCGTCCACGACCAGCACTGTTGCCCCCAGACACAGAGCCTGCTTGCCCTCTTTTATTGCCTCCTGACTGTCTGCCTCTCCTTGTTTGCCTTCCAGACATTCTAATAGATGGCCTGCAGGGAGATGGGAAAAAAGCAATAAGGGCTACCTTCAGGTGTCCTTCTCTGTCCCTTGAAACAAGGACTTTGACAGTGAAAGAAACTGACACACTCTCCCTACCTACAGTTTTCTGTCCCTAGAAAAAATGTTTTTTTTAAGCACAATTTAGCACAAGGAGAATTCACTCACTGTCCTTCCAGGTCCCTGGAAACAAGGACTTTGACAGTGAAAGAAACTGACACACTCTCCCTACCTACAGTTTTCTGTCCCTAGAAAAAATGTTTTTTTTAAGCACAATATAGCACAAGCACAAAACACACTGACACTCTCCCTACCTATCCTTCTCTTTCCCTAAACTAAAGGAATCCAGGTTAAGCAAGAAAGAAATAAAAGTCACTGTCCCTGCCTATGCTGCTCTATCCCTGCTCCGGAACACACTACACTAGGCCGCCGTGCTGGCGGCCTTTTATAGTGTGGGGCGTGTACTAAACACCCTCAGCAATAATTGGCCACAGGCATCCTGCCTGTGGCCAATCATTGCTCTCCTCGCTGCCGGCGCTGTGATTGGCCAAGCATGCGGGGTCACAGTGCATGCTTGGCCAATCACAGCGCCTGGATGACACTGCGATGGCGTAGTGCATTGTGGGCCGTTCGCGTCACTCGAATTTGGCGCGAACGGCCCAAATCGTTTGATCTTCGTCGAACGATCGAACAGCCGATGTTCGACTCGAACACGAAGCTCATCCCTAGTAGGAGGGCTATCTGCCTATTATTGACACTGCTTGCAGAGACAGAGCAGGTACCAAGTGTACCTAATCCATACTGCACTCTATACCATATTTCACACCTCGACAGCACCTATACCACATTATACCAAACCTTTTCTGGGCCACATCTACCTTGCACCTGTACGAGGACTATACCTAACCCGCATTCAGGTTAACTGTTAAGTGCAGAGATGCTCTTAAAGGGCTCCGACAATAGCCAGCTGAAGAACATCTCAAAAGGACTGCCACTCCCATAATTATTCTGCAAAGCCCTTGATCCCCTGCCCCCGCCGTTACCATCCTCTTTTTTTTTTGGACAGTGTATACCCAGTTGGTCTAGGACTAGCGTTGCCACCATAAATGTGGCAGTTTTGTTCCAGAACTTGGCAGCTTAAACTTTACTGCAGCTTACCGCTGCACTTGGTGACCTTGCTACTGTTTATGCCGATCTGGACGCCAAATGTCATCCAATGCATACTCCTTACCGTTTATAACGTTGTATGCTTAAGGCCCCTTTCACACTGGGGCGGGCAGGAGCAGTGGCGGTATAGCAGCGCGATTTTCAGCGCTGCTATACCGTCGTTATTACCGCGGTATGCGGTCGCTAGGGGGGTTAATTTAACCCCCGCTAGCGGCCGAAAATGGGTTAATACCGCCCGCAAACCACGGCTATTGCCGCGGTATTACCGCGCTGTCCCATTGATTTCAATGGGAGACCGCGGTAAAGGAGCGGTGAACACACCGCTCCTTTACCGCTGTAAAGAAGCGGCTAGCAGGACTTTTGGAGCGGTCCTGCTAGGGCACCGCTTCAGTGTGAAAGCCTTCGGGCTTTCACATTGAAGGCACAGGGCAGGATTTTTTCATGCGGTATAACAGCGCTATTAGCGCTAAACCGCATGAAAAACGCCCCAGTGTGAAAGGGGCCTAATTGTGTTATTACCATGTTTAGAATTGTATGCTTGCCTAGTTACCAACCATATTGGGTGGCAATATAATAATGTTGCCTTTACCACCTGGTTTGGTGCTGGTTTTCTTTGATAAAGCACTACTATTGGGTACAGAGTATTACTTTCAGTGATTTCCTGTGATATTGTAGGTTTGTCTACTCAACCTGGTGCGTCAGAGGGGCTGAGGTTTTTGGAGACAATTGAGGGCTCATCCTACCCAGTGGCTACAGGGGTAGCGTCACATTTTTGATATTTATAGTTTTCATTTGAACTGCTCTTCTGGAATTTTTTTTTATAGTCGTGTGACTGGCACAGCACCAATCTTGGCTCCGCAGACACAGACGCATACTGCAGATGTGCTCTGCTGATGTAAGGAGTATACATCAGCAGAGTAATAGAAGCCCCTCCCAAGGATCTTTCCCTGCAGATGCCAAAGAACAGGGAAACCACACAACAGCGCTGCAGGAACATAAACCTATATATTATATAAAAATTAATAATACAGCAGTGGCACGATGTATACGATTTATATGAATGAGTTCTGGCAATTAACACTTATACGTTTAGTATCACTTTACCAGCGTAAAAAAAAAAAAAAAAGCGATTTCAGCTCAGTAAACTCAAAGCGGTGTTCCATCCGCGTTTTTTTTTTTTTTTTTTAAATTTTTAAGTCAGTAGCTACAAACACTGTAGCTGTTGACTTTTAATAAGGACACTTACCTGTCCAGGGAGCCTGCGATGTCGGCCCCCCAAGGCCGATCCGTCCATCGGATCGGGTGCCGGCGCTGTCATCCTAACGAAGGAAAAACAGGCAGTGGAGCCTTGCGGCTTCACTGCCCGTTTCCTACTGCGCCTGCGCGAGATGCGCGGTGCTTCGTGAATGGGAGGCTGTCTTCTGGGACACACACAGGTTCCAGAAGACAGCACGCCCCATTTCCCAGGAGGCAACGCGAGGGATGGAGAGAAGGAACAGCTCAGCGGAGAAGGAAGTGGCAGATTAGGACGACTGCCCAGCAACAGCCATTTCTGGTAAGTATAAAAAAATAATAATTTTTTCTTCAAATGTTTAATATATTTTAAATAGGACTGTTAAATGTAAAAAAAAATAAAACAACATTTAGGGTGGACCTCCGCTTTAACTAACCGGCATAGTAGTATAGACCTTTTATTATTGCTATAGTGTACACTTTTCTCTCTTTTCAACAAAAGAGTACTGGAGAGAATCAAATGCTTGTTGTTTGCTAAGGATAAATTGGAAGTTCCAAATGATGACGATGTTTGCCAAACAAGGAGTATAGCAATTCAGATTCACTGCAGCAGGAATTATGCCAGTACAGGAAATAGAAGGGAGGGAAGAAGCCTAGAGGGTTTCTAATCAGCTGAGAGAGAAAGGGGAGCCAAAATCCAGGAAGTTAGTTGGATGTTGTAATCCTAATTGCTTACAGCCAGTACACAAGGGAGGCATAGAGCCTGCACTGCATTTGGAACATAGTTGTTATTTTAAATACAGATGATGATAGGTCCATATCAGATGGACATTTGTGCACATAAAAAAACTTTCCTGTAAGTAAAAGTTCAGATTTTTTTTTATTCCCCCCCCCCCCCCCTTTCTGTAATCATCAGGTATACCCATTGCAATGATTTTTTTTTTTTTAACAAATTTTTATTGGAAAATAAAAGACAATTGAACAAGTGTAAAGAGAAGTACAAAAGTACAAAAAAAGGTTGTCAGTCAGGTTTAAACAATGGTACATAGAAATATCGATGTAGCTAGTTGGGTACATCAAGTAGGGCAGAAACAAGAGATAAAACTTGACACTAAATCACTAGGAGACTAACATTGTGGGGTTATAGAGAGAGGGTGCTGCATAGACATAATTCTCCCCCTAGTGAGGGTACAGTAGGTCATCCAAGACAAATACCGATACTGCAATGAGACCAGAAGGTGAGTGCTGGATGGATCCGTCTACGCGCCCCTATGTTTAGAATCGGGAATAGGGGAAAGTTCATAACAAGAAACTAATAAGTGAAGAGGGGGGGGGGGGGAGCTCCAGAGACAAAGGCAGGCTGTCCGTTCCAATACGTGGATGGTCCCGAGAGTGAAACAGCCATGGTGGGCTTATCCGGAAAGTATAGTCTATGCAGTGCCACCAATTTTTACAGCCCTTGTGGGATAGGTTCAGCGTTTGAGAAGGAGAGTTGTTCCAGAGCCGCCTGATCAGCTGACGAGAGGGTTGATATGATGAAGGATTCCCATCTGTAGTAAAAGCGAGCTTTTGATCTGGGTTCTTTGAAGTCTGTAAGAAGTCGATCTTTATAGAAAAGGTTGAGGCAGTCCTTTTCGAGTTGAATGAAAGAAGGGCTTTGAGGAGAGATCCAGTGCCTAAGAATGAGTCTCCTGGCGATAAGCAGACATAGCAAAATCCAGTCTTTGGAGGGGGGACGTTTGGTGGTCCCGAAAGGAGATTGATGCAGCTGGGGACAGAGACCAGGGTAGCAGTAGAGGGTCCCAGTATCCGAATATTAGAAGTAAAGGGTCTTTGGGGAGTTTCAATAAAGTGGTTTTGAATATGTAAGACAAGACTTGCTCCGAAAATGAGGAAATGAAGGAGCAGGTCCAGAAGCGGAGAGAGAGAGAGAAGGTCTGAGTACCTTGCATAAAGGACAAGAGGCGCCATCTTTATTGGATTTAGGGGAGAGAAAAGGGATATAAGCCCGGTGTGCGATCTTGAGTTGGGTTTCTCTCCAAATTTCATTGGGTGTCAGTCGGAGAGTTTTCTGTAGACCAGATAGGATTTTGTCAGTTATATCTGGTACTGGGAAATCCACAGCCCAGTTAGCAATAGATGAGGACAAGGATGGTGATGTTTCTTGCAGGAGAGGTTTGTAGATGTCTGAAATTTTATAACGTCCACCTCGCAATAAAAGTTCAGAAAAGCGGTTTTCGAATCTCCGGAGATTGTCTTTGCAGGTGTTAGATAAGAAGCTAATGCATTGGTTGTAATGGAATACATGAGAGGGGGGCAGAGAAAATGACAAGGATATTGAGGAAAAAGGAAGTGGTTTTCCAGTGTTGCCATCGCACAATGAGGAAAAATTTGACAGTCCTTGAGCCTGCCAGACCGAAAAGGCTTTGCAATGAAGACCAGGGACGAAGTTGGGATTAGCTTGGATTGGCAGATGGGGAGAGATAAAGAGAAATAGCTTTAGTGTTTTCCTGATTTCTCTCCAAGCTAGGAGCTATGTCCCTCAGCAGGAGATTATGTTGATAAGGAGGGGGGACAGTTTTCTCTCTGCAGTGTAGGAGGGCCACCAGAGAGTAGGGGTGAGCCATTTTGGAATCCAGGACATAGAGTATTGGGATGAGTGGGCTATCCAATCTAAGCTGGTCCTGAACAAACATGCTAAATTATACCATCTAATATGAGGTAGACTGATACCCCCGTCACGTCTAGGAAGGTGTAGTTTTTTTAAAGGCTATCCGAGGTCTTTTGCCGTGCCAGATGAAATGTGAGATTTTGGAGTTGAGGGATTTGACATCTTTGTGTTTCAAGAGCAAAGGTATGGTTTGTAAAGGATAAAGCAGTCTGGCGAAGCTAATCATTTTGACAAGGTGACACCTTCCCAGGAGTGAGAGGGGTAGATCCATCCAGTTTGACAGTTCCTGGTAGAGTTTTGTGAAAAGGGGGGGGGTAATTGAGGTGGTAGATGGAAGAGGGTAGTTTCCCAATCTTTATACCTAGATAGGTGATGTAAGAAGAGGCAACTTTAAACAGAGAGTGTTGAGTCCAGGGGGGTGGGGAGTGTGTCCCTATGGGGAGAATTTCGCTCTTGGAATAATTAATACGGAGGCCGGAGCACAGTCGAAAGTCGTCAAAGGTGGTTTTAATGGTCAAGATGTCGTCTCTGGGGTTACCCGTAAATATGAGGACGTCGTCGGCGAAAAGTGAGGTGCGAAGTTCCGTTTTGCCTATTTTTATGCCTCGTAAGGGGGCTATTTGGGAAAGGTATCTAGACAGAGGTTCTAAGGCTAAGTTGAACAGGAGGGGGGAGAGAGGGCATCCCTGCCTGGTCCCCTAATGAAGGTGGAAGTCCTCTGAAAGGAGTCCAGCAGCAACAAGTCTAGCTGAGGGCATTGTATACATGGCATTGATAAGGTGGCAGAAGGGGCCTGAGAATCCCATTTTAGACAGAGTAAGGGAAAGCCAGTCAAAACTTATATTGTCAAAGGCTTTTTCTGCGTCTAGCGTGATGATGGCATAGTCTCCCGTGGGATCTTGTTTGGCTCGCTCAAGGGCCAGGAGTACCTTACGTATGTTAAGGGTGGCTGTCCGCCCTTTCACAAAGCCCGATTGGGCCGGGTGGATGAGGTCCGGGAGGATGACCGCTAGTCTGGAGGCCACAATCTTCGAAAGAATTTTGACATCCAGGTTGAGTAGTGAAATAGGCCTGTAGGAGCCCGGTTCTAGAGGGTCTTTGCCCTTTTTAGAAAGTAGCTTGATGATAGCCTGGTTGCCTGTCGGGAGATGGGGACCACCCGCCCAAATATTGGAATAAACTGAGTGGAGTATGGGTGCAGTTATATTATGGAGAGTTTTATAAAATTCACTTGTGAAGCCATCTGGGCCGTGGGCTTTTGAGGGGCGGAGAGCAAGTATGGTGCCTTCTATTTCATCGAGGGAGATGGGGGCATTCAGGGATTTCAGATGGGCAGTGGAGATAGTTAGTAGATTCATTTTTTCAAGGAAGGCCTGGGCCATTTTATGGTCGATAGGGTCGGGTGCGTAGAGGGCCGTGTAATATTCCAGCATGGTTTAATTTATGTGAAGTGGGGTAGAATGTGTAGTTCCCGTGCGGTCCCGCAGCGATGTAATGTGCGTCGGACGGTAGGCGCCCTTGCAGAGCCTGGATAGGAGTTTGCCAGCCTTATTACCATATTTATGTAGAGAGGCATCAAGATGTGATTTTTTTGTGAGTTCCAGGGTGTCTGCCCAGGTGTCAAAGGCATTTTTAGCCGCAGACCATTCCGCCGTGTCAGCCGGCGAAGTCGAGGTGGCGAGAATGCGTTGTGCGAGGTGAAGTCTATCGCTGGCCAGTTTAAACTTCGAAAGTGCATTTCTTTTAAAGGAAGTGGCATATGAGATGATCTGACCCCTCAAGTATGTTTTTCCTGCATCCCAGAGAAGGTTCGGATCCCCTGCGTGTGGAGCATTAGCGGAGGAGAACTCCGCCCATGCTCGTTCCATGTATGCGCTGAAATCAGCATTATTGTGGAGGAAAGATGGTAAGCGCCAGATATTAGGGTGGGGGGAGGTCTAGATTGTCAAGGGTAAGGTGTATCGGGGCATGATCCGATATGGCTATGTCCCCAACCTCTGTGTCTGAAATGAGAGGAATAAGATTATCGGTCCCAAAAAAGTAATCGACCCTGGTGAGGATCTTGTGAGGATTAGAGTAAAAGGTGAACTCCCTGTCCACCGGGTGCGTTAAGCGCCAGATGTTGGTGAGATGGAGGGAGTCCATGGTGGAGGCAAATAGGGTGGGAGCAGATGCAACGGGTGCTGTGGTAGATTGTTTCGGAGAGGACCTGTCGTCTGAAGGATGCATGAGGTCATTAAAATCTCCCCCAACTAGGTGAGGTAAGTGGGAGGTATTGAGGAGCCAAGTAGAGAGTTGAGAGTAAAATGTTTTTGTGGGACTGTTGGGAGCGTATACATTGGAAATTACTAGGTCTTTAGTGCCAATTCTAACCCTGGAAGAGATGAAACGTCCTTGGTCATCCGTGTGCGTGGATAGAACAGTACATGGGAGGTTTTTGTTGAATAGAAGGAGGACACCAGCCTTCCGTCCAACTGATTCTGACCCCAAGACCGTTCCGACCCAAAGTTTCTGCATTCGACTGAAGTCAGATGCCGAAAGATGAGATTCCTGAAGTAGTGCTATGTCAGCTTTTAGCCTTTTGAGATGGCAAAGAATCTTCATTCTATTGTTAGGAGAACGGAGACCCTTCACATTCCAAGAGATTACCTTAAGATAACACGGATGATGAGGTGTATAGGCGGCGATTTAGTAGCTGTAAGAGTATAAGTGGGGATCAGGAGGCATAGCTTAAGCTCGGGAGGGATGTGGGCATCTGTAAGTGGAGCCCTCGGGTCAAGAGTGTAGGTTGATATGTGGAGCGGGGATGAAGGAGGGGGAAAGAAAAGAGAACAAGGTAAAACAAAACTAAATTAAAGCAAGCATCAGAAAGAACTTCGCTTTTTTCCGCATGAGTTCGCTGTGCAAGGTAGCTCCCCATACAGGACCCTTCCTGGAAAAAGGAGACCAGTTATGGTGTCTGAGCGCCCCAGGGACATCAATAATGTGCGAGGGACCCCCGGAGTGGAGATTATGGCAGGGAGCCAGAAAAGTCGCACAGCAGAGCCATGGAGAGCAATTTAAATGTAAACAAACTTGTGTACAGTGCGGCTTGTTCACAATACTACCCTAGTGGAGAGAAAAAAAAAAATTGGTTTCAGGGATAACATACAGAACAGTAGATTGAGTAAAAAAAAAGACACAACAAAATGAATTCAGGACAGTTGTAGGAGAGAACACTGGGTGATCACCCAGGTGTCAGTGCCCGATCGTGGACTCATGGTGACCACGTAAATTAGATCTAGCATCACCAACACCCGGAATGACAGCAACAAAAAAAACATACGACCTGTAATGGCGTGGATGGAAGTTCATGACGGTGAAAGGAAGTTCATCACCGGGAGTTTTGGTAGCACTGGTCCGGAGCAGAATGTCTAAAACGTTTTGGAGAGTCCTTGCGAGGGCTTCTCTGTTCCAGAGATCGGAGACTGGAATTCGACTTGCAGGGCGTGTGCGGGTTTGTTTCACCCCGTATGGAGCGGAGAAATGATTCAGCTTCCGAAGGATCCTGGAACGAAAGTTGTTCCCCTTTAGGTGATTTGAGGCGTAGAGTTGCAGGAAATGCCAGGGTAAATTTTATTTGTTGCTTGAAGAGTTCAGAGCAGATTGGTTGAAAAGCTTTTCTTTTCTTGGAGACTTCGATCGAGTAGTCTGCAAAAATGAGGATTTTTACCCCGTCTATTTGGAGAGATGGGGACTGCCGGAATGTCTGTAGAATGAGGGATTTGTCAGCATAGTTAAGGTACTTGCCAATAATGGGACGGGGAGTCTTGCGCTCTGAATTGAAGGACCCCATACGGTGTGCGCGTTCCACTGTGAACAGGCCCAAAGCCTCCGGGATGCGTTTTGAGCAGAATCGGGAAGTGATTCGGGGACGCATACAAATTGCAGGTTGCTCCTTCTGGATCTATTTTCCAAATCTTCCAATTTTTGAATGATATATTGGTTAGTTTTGTCCTGCGACTGTTCCGTGGCCTGCGCTTGGTAGAGTTAGTCTTCTACCTCTGAGAGGCGGTGTTCCATCTCATTATGTCTAATGGAGTGTTCAGCGATTTGGGCTTTGATTTGCTGCATGCCCGCATTGACTGCCTTTTCCACAGAGGCAGAGATCATGGGGGAGAGAAGGGCTGCTACAGCAGCAGCAATGCGGTGTGTGTTGTCTGCGTCCCCGGGGGGTGTGGGATTGGAAAAACCCCCTGGTGTGGCTGGCAGGGTTAATAGCAGAGCTGGGCCCCGAGATGGATTAGCAGAGGGGGTGGTGGTCTGCTGGGAGGGATGTCCGCTCACCTCCATATCGGCCTCCTGTGGTTCCTCCGCGGCGTGTGTGTAGGCCGAAACCGGGGCCTCGATTTGCGGCTTGCCCGGCGGCGCCGCTGCGGCCGCAAATGAACGGGCGCCATTTTTTTCCACAAAGCGTACCATCTCAGTGATGGGGGGGCACACGGGTGTGGTGGATGGCTATGGGGGGCCGCTGGTTTTATATGCCGTTTTTCGGGCCCTGGTGCGGGAGCTGTGAGAAGGCGCAGCTACCTCATGCGGTGCCGGAACCGGAAGTGCAATCATTTTTAATAGCTTTAGTTAAAACTTTTTTCTGCATGACATTTCATACCCCTACCTAATTCTATTATTCAAAGATTGCAAACCCTTTTTCTACTGACTTACTTACCTTTACTGAAATACCTGAAGGAGCAGGTCAGCATTCCCTCCTGTGGCATTAGGGGGGCTGGCTAAAATGGCTTCTCTGTCCCTACAATAACTGCATTCTAGCAGAAATGCATTCTTAGGCATCGAGGTATAAAAAAAAACAAAAAAAAACAAACACACACTTCTACATGCAGCTTTCCCCTCCAGCCCCCCCACTAAATACTTACCTGAGCCCGATCTCAACCCAGCCATGTGCATGAGAGCAGAGGCTCTTAGCGATCTCTCTCGCTCCTCATTGGCTCAGACACAGCAGCGGGAGCCATTGGTTCCACCTGCTACTGTCAATCACAGCCAATGAAGAGGAAACAGGGGCGAGCCATACTCTGTGTCTTCCGGACACACAGAGCGAACTCGTGCTATGGGGGCACTCGGCAGTGGGGACCCAAGAAGAGAAGGTCAGGACTGCTATATGCAAAGCCATTACACAGAGCAGGTAAGTAGAACATATTTTTTTTTAAAACTGTGCCTTTACAATCACTTTAAAGGCTGTAGAAGATTTTAAGAAAGCTTATTTTTAATGCAGTTTAGGCCTGCACTCTTTGAACAGGCAGGCACTTACAGAAACTTACAGGCACTCCGACTGCATCAAGTACAACGCAGGACCAATAGCACTGTACCTGTCAGGGAGAAGAGTTGCACATTGGCTGCCTATTTTTTTTTCCTCCAGTGTGTGCTTCAACTTAATTTTCACAGTAAATGGCAGCAAATTCACCTATGCCTCAAGACAAATCCTCTGCGACATTAATCAGGCAGCAGAGGACAGGAGATTCATACTGCTTCTTCCATGTAATCCACGCAGACCCAACAGTGGGACTAGCTACAAGCATGGTACCCAGCTATTCTTTTGCGGCATCATACACTGTAGCAGGCTACAGGCTCAAATAAACAATCCCAGCAAAGCATGTGCAGAGTTCGGTGGGAACTTGCTCCAGATTCCTCAATCCTCTCTCCCCACATGCCTTGCCTGGATTTACCGGCCGACACACAGGTCTCCCACTACTTCAACAGTGGCAGGCAGGGACCTTTTTATTTCCTCATCAGAGGCGTAGCTTGAAGCTTGTGGGCCCAGATACAAAAGTTGACCTGCCCCCCCCCCCCCATTACCACCCACCACTTCCACCGTGCGTGCAGATACATCCACCCCACGCCAAGATACTCAAAGTGGCTTAAGAGTTTTGAGTTCCCAGAGTTCCTCTTTACATCAGAGGACAGGGATTACCGCTGGTGAATCAGAGGACAGGGACCCCTGGCACGTCACTTGGCAGAGCTCCTTTCCCATCCCAGCACTGTATACAGCTCCCCCCTCCCCCCACACTACACAGGGCTGAAATCATATTCCTTTACACACAGTCTGTCAGCCATTAGAAGGTGTTTCTGGCTTTATGTTGCTCTTCTGACCTGTGAAATTCTCTGGTCAGAACGGCAGTGTCGTGGCAATAGGCAGTTACCCCCTGTGAAGATCGTGGCTAACTGGCTGTGTTGTAAAGGAATGTGATTTCAGCCCTGCAGAGGAGGAACAGTATAGAGTGCTGTAATGGGAAAGGAGCTCAGCAGCTGGGCATAGTATCCAGGGCAAAGGGGGTGGTCAGTGGGCTTTGGGGGGGGGTGCAACTTAGATCTGTGACACAAAATCTGGAGCCTGCAGCCCTTCACTTCAGGGGCCCCCTGAGGAGGTGTTAAGGGATTTGTTTTAGAAAGTTCTGAAAGTTTCTCTGTCAGTGTTGGCAGGTGTTGGGGGAAGGTCACCTCCCGGAGGTATGTGTCTTTTCCCCAGTTGTCAGGGAAGTGGGGTAAGCGGACATCCCCGGGTGGGAGGGTACAGAGAATCCCAGCTGGTTACTAGGAGACACCGAGCGGTGTCTTACCTCACCAGTGACATTGGTCCCATCGTGGCTATAGGATGGCACTCTCCTCCTCTTGCCTCGCTAAGCACGGTTACCATTCCACATTGCCAGCACACAGCACAGACACTTACCCATCCTGGGCTGTTCTCATCTCGTGCTCCTCTCCATTCAGGAAATGTCCCCAGCCAATGAGATTGGAGGGGTGTGGACTGTGGAAGGCAAAGTAGAAGCCCAGTACTGGAGCGTGGCTGTGGGGCCCTAGGGCAGATCGGAGCTGGACTTTGTGGAGGATATGATATGACAGGGAGGCTGCTGGGGCCCCCTGGAGCTAGGGGCGGGGTTGCAATTGTAACCCCTTATGCTACGCCCATGCTCCTCATCAATGAGAATCTGTAGACACTGGCAACACAGATTGTGGGGGCTCTAAACAGGGAACTAAAAAAGTACAACAAAAAGTCATGGTGCTGGACTCTAAGGTGACCACATTAGAGACCTATGCATAGGTTGAGACCAGGCTACAGACAAATGAAACAGTACAAGCAAAGCAGGCACATAAAATGAAATTTCTTCCAGCCAACAATTAATGATGGGGAAAAGAAGAAAAACGGAACAAACAACATTAGCATTAAAGTGGTTGTAAACCCACTCTTGCAACTTGCACCTACAGGTAAGCCTAGATTAAGGCTTACCTGTAGGTGTTTGCAATATCTCCTAAACCTACAAAAGGTTTAGGAGATATTTGCACAAAAAAAAAAAAAGAAGAAGGAGTACATGCGCGCCCTACACATCGGCGCAGATGCACTATAAATGCCGGTTTCTGCTAGAAAACAATATCTTAAGTAACAGTCATCATAGATTCCTGAAAGACCGAAGTTGTCAAACAAAATCGGCTTTCATTTTATTGAGGAAGTAAAGCAAAAACTTGGCTGTGTATATAGTATACTTTGCAATAGCATATGACAGTTCCTCAAAGACAACTAATAAATGTTTAAACAATTCAGTCTGTAAATGAACAGAAAGCTGGCTTAAAGCGGAGGTCCACACAAAAAGTGAACCTCAGCTTTTCGGAACCCTCCCCCACTCCGGTGTCACATTTGGCACCGTTCAGGGAGGAGGGGGTGCAGATACCTGTGTAGTGGTGTGTTGCTTTAAGTAGCCCTAAAGACAACCTTACCCAGCATGCAATGGGATACCCACAGTTCCTTAGGGCCCGGCACAAGGTCTGCTGGGGTTGGACTATATAAGGAGGGGCGGAGCAGGACGGGGGTCTCTTTGGACATCGCCCGCCTAGCAAGTGGGACTCTGTGCTGTGTCTGCTGTTCTGGACTAGGCCCGAGAGTTGGGCCATGTGGATCCAAAGAGCCTTAAACCCTTCACGGAAGAATCCCTGAGACGTCTCAAGTATCTACCTTCCAAGACTTGTCGGGAGGATCTGAGACCTCGGGTATCGTGAGACTGTGTGTGGGACGCACAGTGGTGGAAGTCGGCCGCACGGACTGGTTCGGTTGGGTGAGAGAGCACTGATTTCTTAAGTTACTCTTTAGGCCCAGTATCTTTTGCTTAGTGCCCATCGTTTATCAAGTTGAGCTGCTCACCAGAGGGACAGTGTTCCGTGCAGCCTTAGTTGAATCCTTTGTCGCACAATCAGCAGCTAATTGTAGGTTATTTGTAATCCACAGTGTGTAAGAAAGTGCACCACCATTGCTAGCGAAGATCCTTCTCTAGAGAAACATTGTGAACTAAGTAGTCAGGCCTGACTGAATAGAGTAGAGACATTGCTGGGCGCCACCTTGCCAATGAGGGGGAAGCTTGCAAGTGGGGTTTATTAATTGATGTGCATAGGATTGAGGGGATTGTATACCTGCGTTATATGCCGACTAGCTCTTATTGTAGGGCTCTGCATTAATAGATGTACTACTGTTTAATCAAATCTTTATTTTACTCAGTAAACGCATTAGTGATTAAGCAGACACGTTGTGTGGTGCGATTACTGTGCATGTTATCTGCAGGATTGTGGTACCCATAGCCTACGGGTCTCACAATCCTTTAGTCTCACTAGCTGTGCCAAGGGAGGGTAGAGCCAGTTACTGAGGGTTGGCAGCAGAGTGTTACAGGCCCGAAAATAATACCAGCAGCCCTCTTAACTGGGGGTATTGCTACACCTGTATAATACAGGCATTTGCACCCACTTCCGGAAATAGACTCATGCGCAGTAGGGAACCGGGCAGTGAAGCCGCAATGCTTCACTTCCTGATTCCTTCACCGAGGATGGTGGCAGGGGCAGCCGAGAGACGAGCGAGTGCTCGGCTTCGGCTGCCGACATCGCGGGCACCATGAACAGGTAAGTGTCCATTTATTAAAAGTCAGCAGCTGCAGTATTTGTAGCTGCTGGCTTTTAATAATTTTTTTTGGGTGGACCTCCGCTTTAAAGACCATATTAATTGTAGGTTTAGTAATAAGGATTCAGTCTGTCAGTACAGATACAAAGTTATTGGTTTTTCTTTTTAACCCAAAAAAAAAGTAGCATTTCTGCGTTTTGCAGATTACACCAAGGTATGTAGTTCAATAAAGTCCTTACGGGGGGTCTCCAGCTTAGAGGCAGACCTAAATGCACGATTATTTGATTGGGCAACAATGTGGCAAATGAGGTTTAAAAGGTTGACAAAAATGTAAAGTTATGCACTTAGGGGCTATTAAAAAAAAAAAAAAAAAACGAATGCATCATACATTTTAGGATGTGGCGCATCTGTGTGCAGGGCCATCTTTAATATGGTTTGGGCCCTGGGCAAACATTTTTTTTTTGACCCCCCCCCCCCCCTCCAGCTTATTTTGGGCCAGGCTGGTTCACATGTATGTGTTTTGGAGGCCCTCATTTGCGCAGGCACAGCAGCCCATTCATTTGAATAGGCTGCCATGCCTTTGTTTCCTGCAGAAAAAAAAGGTGCATGCAGCATTTTAAAAATGCAGTTGCTGCCTTGAAATCCATTCTGCTTTTGCACCATGCAATTTACCTGCAGTTCCAGCACACACAAATGCACCGTGTTTTTAAAAGCGTGGCCTAAACATCTGAAAATGCAGCAAGTTTTGCCGGTGCAGGAACTGCGTGTTAGTGGAGGGCAGTATAATGGGGGGCGTGTTAGTGGAGGGCAGTATAATGGGGGGCGTGTTAGTGGAGGGCGTGTTAGTGGAGGGCAGTATAATGGGGGGGGTGTTAGTGGAGGGCAGTATAATGGGGGGGGGTGTTAGTGGAGGGCAGTATAATGGGGGGGGGGGGTGTTAGTGGAGGGCAGTATAATGGGGGGGGTGTTAGTGGAGGGCAGTATAATGGGGGGGGTGTTAGTGGAGGGCAGTATAATGGGGGGGTGTTAGTGGAGGGCAGTATAATGGGGGGGGGTGTTAGTGGAGGGCAGTATAATGGGGGGTAGTGGAGGGCAGTATAATGGGGGGTAGTGGAGGGCAGTATAATGGGGGGTAGTGGAGGGCAGTATATGGGGGGGTAGTGGAGGGCAGTATATGGGGGGGTAGTGGAGGGCAGTATATGGGGGGAGTAGTGGAGGGCAGTATATGGGGGGGGGGTAGTGGAGGGCAGTATATGGGGGGGGGGTAGTGGAGGGCAGTATATGGGGGGGGGTAGTGGAGGGCAGTATATGGGGGGGGGGTAGTGGAGGGCAGTATATGGGGGGGGTAGTGGAGGGCAGTATATGGGGGGGGTAGTGGAGGGCAGTATATGGGGGGGGTAGTGGAGGGCAGTATATGGGGGGGTAGTGGAGGGCAGTATATGGGGGGGGATAGTGGAGGGCAGTATATGGGGGGGGTAGTGGAGGGCAGTATATGGGGGGGTAGTGGAGGGCAGTATATGGGGGGGGGGTAGTGGAGGGCAGTATGGAGAGACTGTACAGCATGACTGTGTATGGGAGGGAGCAGAGTGACCATGAACTACTCAGGGCAGTGCAGGGAGCATTTCTCCTACCTTTCTTCCATCGGCAGGAACAGCCTTCATCTTCAGGAAAGACCCAGAGTCGGGGGCGGAGCTTAGGCGCGAGGTGGAGGAATCCGAATGTTGGGGCTCTCCTCGTCGAGATGTCACCAGGCAGCAGTAAAGGTGCACGGATAGCAAGGGGCGGGGCCAGAGCGTCAGTGGCGCTCAAAACCCCGCCCACCCGCGGCCAGCTCCTTCATTGAAAAAATGCAGCACTGGCACTGCTGCACTGTGCGCGCATCGCGCTGAGAGTGACAGACTGTGTGTATGGGGGTTTTCAGAGCTGATTTGCGGGCAGCACACGGGCTTAATGGCAGCTCTGCCTTGGGCCCCAAACAGTGACAGGGCCCTGGGCAGCTGCCCCGGTTTGCCCTGCGGTAAAGACGGCCCTGTCTGTGTGATGCGTTTTATAGTCCTGCAGCAAAATCACTTTTCTAAAAAAAGGAAAAAAATGTTATTTAAAATTGCCTGTGGCTGTAATGTATTGCTGGCAATATAGATTAAAAATCAAGGAAGAAAGAAAAGAAAAGAAAACCTGGGGGGCCCCCCCAAAAAAAATCCATTCCAGACTCTTATCCCAAGCATGCAGCCTGGAGGACAGGTTTGCCCCTCCTGAACCATACCAGGCCACATGCCCTCAACATGGGGAGTATGCTTTGGCGGTCCCCCCCAAAGCATCTTGTGGCCTGGAGGTTGTGGGGGCTTATTGAAATTTTGAAACCCCCTTTTAAACAAAAAGGGGCCCCCAGATCCCGGCCCACCCCCTGTGAAATAAATATATGAAAAAAAAAAAAAACACAAACACACTATGTACATCTATTGTCATGCCGCCCGACGGACCAGGGGAAAAAAAATCCACCTCCATTAGAGGCCTCCCGGCGACCGCTTTCTTTTGGCTGTGACGTAACCGGATGACCCCCACCCCCTCTGACTGCACATGGCGTCAGAAAGGGCGGGGTCACCGTTACGTCACCATGGCCTGCCAGGCTGCTTGCTCGGATAAGGGTCTTGTATGAATTTTGGGGGGATCCCACGCCAATTTGTTTAAAAAAAATTGGCGCGGAGTTCCTCTTAAAATCGATGCCAGTCCCAAAGGACCTGGTATGGACTGGGGAGGGGACCCATGCCGTTTTTTTTCTCAATTCTGTCACAGGGTTCACACGTGCTCTTGCAGTGCATTATGGGGTGCTCCGCGGCAGTCGAATTTGCTGCGAACGCCCCATATGTTTGACTCGAACATCGAGACCATTCCTACTTAATGGCAGACTTGTTTGGTAATAAACCAGTCAAGGCCTTGACTAGAGCCCTGAAAGAAACTAGACTAAAATCTTCTATCCCCAACACGATCGCTGGTAAAAGGAAAGTATGCATGCAGCAAAACTGAAGACATCATTGTCTTTTAGAATCAGGTATTCCCAAACTTTCCAAAGAGTTCATCCAGTCCCTAGAAGCTCCACTCTCAGAAGCAGAATTACAGGCAGTATTAAAAGATATGAAGCCGCATTAAGTACCAGGACTTGACAGGTTTTCAATTTCTATTTATAAAAAGGTACTTCAAAACCAATTACAAGGCTTATTTCTTGCCCAATTCAACTGCCTGTTAAAGTACAACTACATTTCAATATTACATTCTTGTCCAAGTAAGATAAAGACATCACAGTGTGCTACCTACCACCTTATTATGCTGTTAAGCATTACCCCGAAGAGCCTGTTACATACAGTTAGGTTCATATATATTTGGACACAAGCAGAATTTTAGTTTTTTTCAGGTATTTACCAAAACATATTCAAGCTAAAGTTAAATAATGGATATTGCCTGAAAGTGCATACTCTCAGGTTTAATTTGAGGGTATGTACATCCAAATCAGAGGAAGGGTTTGGGAATTACATTTCTTAAGAATGGCCACCCCCTTTTTTCAAGAGACCAAAAGGAATTGGACAATTGAATTAAAAGCTGTTTCATGGCCAGGTGTGGGCTACTCCTTTGTTTTTTCTTCATCAATTAAGCAGGTAAAAAAGGTCTGGAGTTGATTCTAAGTGTGGTATATGCATTTGGAACCTATTGCTGTAAACCTACATCATGCGTTCAAGGAGCTGTCCATGCAAGTGAAACAGACCATTGTAAGGCTTAAAAAATGAAACAAATCCATCAGAGAGATAGCAGCAACGTTAGGAGTGGCCACATCAACAGTTTGGCACATTTTGAGGAAAGAAGAAGAAGAACGCACTGGTGAGCTCAGCAACATAAAAAGGCCTGGACGTCCATGCAAGACAACAGTGGTGAATGATCGCAGGATCCTCTCTATGGTAAAGAAAGACCCATTCACAACATCCAGACAAGTGAAGGACACTCTCTGGGTGGTGGGTGTATCATTGCCAAAGTCTATAATCAAGAGAAGACTTCATGAGAGCAAATACAGAGGGTTCACTACAAGGTGCAAACCATTCATAAGCCTGAAGAATAGAAAAGTCAGATTAGACTTTGCCAAAAAATAAATAAAAATAAATAATCTAAAAAAGCCAGACCAGTTCTGGAAAAGCATTCTTTGGACGGATAGAAACCAAGATTAATCTGTACCAGAATGACGGTAAGAAAAAAAAGTGTGGAGAAGGCTTGGAACAGCTCATGAGCCAAGGCACACAACATCATCTGTAAAACATGGTAGAGGCAGTGTGATGGCATGGGCATGCATGACTTCCAGTGGCACTGGGTCATTGGTGTTTATTGATGATGCGACAGAAGCAGCCCGATGAATTCTGCAGTGTTTAGAGATATACTATCAGCCCAGATTTAGCCAAATGCAGCAAAGTTGATTGGACAGTGCTTCACAGTACAGATGAACAATGATCCAAAACACACTGCAAAAGCAACCCAGGAGCTTTTGAAGGAAATTAAGTGGAATATTCTGCAATGGCCGACTCAATCACCTGATCCCAACCGAATTATGCATGCATTTCCCTTGCTGAAGGCAAAACTAAAAGACAGAAAGATCCACAAACAAAGAACAACTGAAGACAGCTATACAGTTAGAGCCTGGCAAAGCATCAGAAAGGAGGAAAGCCAGTCTTTGGTAATGTCCATGGGTTCCAGATTTTCAGCAGTCGTTGCCAGTAAAGGATTCTCAACAAAATAATAAAAATGAACATTTTATTTATGATTATATTAATTTGTCCAATTACATTTGAACCCTTGAAAATGGGGGGGACTGTGTATAAAAATGGTTGCAGTTCCTATAATTTGTATTTGATATTTATGTTCAACCCCTTAAAGCTGAAAGTCTGCACTTCAAATTAATTTGGATTGTTTCATTTTAATTTTATTCTGGTGGCATACAGAGCCAAAAGTATGAAAATGGTGCCTGTGTCCAAATATATATGGACCTAACTGTACAAACATTCTCCTGGACCCAGAGAGACTTGTTTAAATCGAGAGAGTAATGTCAACACCACCAGGGCCACCATTAGGGGGGGTACAGCCAATACAACTGTAAGGGACCCGCCCCGGGACAGAAGAAGGTAGTACAGATGAAGGGGAGCCGTGCTGTGAAATATATAGAAATGATCTTGCAGCTTCTGCTGCTCTGTGTCATTGAGCTCAGACATCAAGCTCTTTACTGCCACCTCTGGGTACTATGTGCATGTGCACACCTCGTGTGAGCTGCCTGTACTGTGCTCCGTGTCAGCAACATGTCAGCTTTGTGAAAACGAGCTGGGACTAGGTAGGAAGATGGCCTTTACAAGCAGGGGCTGTTTGTGTACAGGGAGGAGCCAGAGGCTTGTGTGTTTACAGATTTGTGTATGTGTGGGGCTGACACACACACACACACAGGTATGAGGGGGGCTGACATATATACAGGATTGGGGGGGGGTCTAAGTGCGAACAGGCAAGGTGGCCGGTGTGTGGATTTGGTGGGATGGCCCTGGGGAATGTTGGTGGTCAGGCTGCGGGGGGGGGGGGGGGTCACTCCTAAAGCTCTGTAAATGGCCCAAAAATTTCTGATGGCTGCCCTGACCCCAAACTATACTACTCTCAGCTTTTTTGATTGGATAGAATGGACATTTATCTGAAGTACTCTCAACCATATTGACCTAGGTGAAAATGTGTACAGTATGTGGATCAATGCCATCTATTCTTGCCCTTCTGTAGCAGTCAAAGTGAATTAGGTGACCCCAGACTACTTTAAAGATGTAAAACAGAACCAGGGAAAAACTGCCCACACTCTCCTCTTAACTTTATACTTACCTTAGAGCCTTTTCTTTGGCATGTCTGCACCAACTCTAACATCCCTGGCACGGTAACACAATGACCTACTATTTTTTCTTTACCCAGCCAAAGATCCCCTTTTCGAACATAAAATCACAGAGTTCCATATGTTTGGTGACTTATCTAACCTAAGTCTGAAGCCTTGAATACACTCAGAGTGACTAAACTAAATCTCTTGTAGCTCGGAATTGCATGCTACCTTGTTGGAAGCAAGCCAATGCATCTCCCATCAACTTATGGTGTGCCAACACTTATGAAATAAAGGCTGTGGAAGATTTTCCAGCTCCCATGACGCACAGGAAAAAATAATCCATAAAAAGGCATAGTTTTACCGTTTTCAAGTTCACATGCGCCCAAGAGCATAGAGAACTACAGAATGAATATTGAAAAGGGAACAAAAAATACCCTTGCTCATCCTTTGCAACCATTTCATCTTAGTGTCCCCAACCCCCTCCCCACTTTGCTTATACCTCTACATTTTGTCCTCTCGTCTCTATCCCCTCCTCATCGCAACCAAAATAAATAGTTTGTCCCCCCTTAGTTCCTCAATTTACCTTTTGACCCTATAGTTTGCTGGTCAGTTTCTATTTACCCCAATTCTAAGTGGGGAAGGTCCCTTGAGAGCAATTCTAGTTAAAAGAAAATGTTAGACTTAGACTTAAAGTGGGGTTCCAATCACATTTTTCATTTTTTAAAAGCATGTTTTCAGCATTCAATACAGTGGTACATAGAAGATGACTTACTATTTTAAAAACCGCCGCTGATCTGCCGAGTTACTGCATAAAGAGACTTTAAAAAAATAGCTGCTGAAGTTTTCATTTTGCTTGTGGGCATGTGAAGCCCACAAGCATTTACTTCCTGGATTGTATTGACGAGTGATTCTAGCCATAGGGGAAGCGCATTGCATCCTGGGAAATGATGACGCACATTTCCCAGGAGCAGTAGGGAGCTGATGTCAGAATCGAGGCGATTCAGAAGGCAGATTTCGTGGGACCGCATAGCAACAGGTACTTCAAGGTGAGTAAAAAAAATTAAAAAAAATACATTTTCAAATGTTTTTTTTTTTTTTAGGCCATTATATGTACAATAATGCTATTTTGTATTTTTGGTGGAAATCCACTTTAAAGTTAACTGATCCCTTAACTATCCAGCTGAAATTTAAGTTGGCTTGCACAAATTATAATAAAATTACTGCACATTTACATTCCTGCTAAAACCCCATTGTGGTTGGATATAGCTGTACTCAAAATGGAAGAAAGCAAACTAGCACCAGAATGAAAGTCTTCAAAAACTTACAAGGTTTTTTTTAGAACCAAAAGGATCAATTTATTCAAAAACTGATATGTTTGCGATAGGCTTAGCCTGATAAACTTTGAAAACCCAAAAGAAACGGGGGTTGACTAAAAGCCTTGCCTTCCCCACTCTGGTTCTGTCCACCTGAGAGTTTAAAAAAGGACCTTCTTGGACCTCTTTGCATGGTTTTAACACCTAGTGTTACGTTAAAAAAAAAAAACATAAAATAAATTAAAACATCCAGCAGGGAGAAAATGGCCCCCTCTTAATGGCCACAGTAGTTGCGCAGACTGCGAAAATTCAGTATTGGCGATCTCCTACAGAGACGCAGAAAACTCTAGAGCTTTGACTCTCCAACATCTACCAACAAGTCAATATCAGTTATGAGCAGACTGACCTTTTAATGAGCACAGCAGGCTGTAGTGTCCAAAGTATTGAGACAATTTTTCACTGCCCGCGTTGCAAAGCGTATTTTGTTTGTTTTTACAATTTAGCTTTCCACGGCCAGAAAACCAGACTGGACATAATGACCAATCTCTGAGGCAGTAAAAAAATGTTTAGATTATGTGCCTACTGGAAGTAATACTCCAGCATGATTTATAATGGAACAAAATGATCACCTCAAATTAACTGGCACAGCGGTCTGAAAAATTCTGCTTCATCATAAGTGGTCTAAACTAATTTAAGATTCTTCTTAGAAACCTCAGAATTTACCCAGTCATTTCCTAACAACCTTGTTTAGACTAGTCTCACTGAAAGCATATACAGTATTCCTAGTTTACCGACTATGCTGGCAAAAGAAAGCAAAATGAGAAAAGTAAATATAAACACACTGAGCCACAGCATTACACAACCATGGACTAAAATATTTTTTAGAATATTTAGAACTTGACTTCCCTAAAATTACAGACAAGCGTGGGCTTTATTTTTCTTTGTTTATTCACTTTATTTTTACACTCTTTTAAAAATTGGAGGTCAGAAGACTGAATCCCCCCCCCCCCACTTCATTTTTTGGCAATGAGGATATTGCGCCCAGCTATGTGTACAATATCACAACCCTTACTATAGCGCCTCATTCTTACCACAACCAGGCATTATTTCCCTGCAAAGAGTATGCATAATTTTCCAGATAGAATCCTTGTGCTCAACCCAGGAGATTGCGAAGGTCTTGATTAACCAGTAGAGGCCCGCGCTATAGCCGAATGACGGCTACAGAGTGGACCTAGAATGCCGGGAGGACGTCAATTGACGTCCGACCCTTTCCTCGTCCCCGGCGCGTCACGCGGGTGCCGATGCACGTGCCTGGCGGCCGCGATGTCCGCCAGGTACCCGCGATCGGCATTTACAGAGACAGGGACATGGATCTCTGTGCGTAAAACACAGAGATCCACGTCCTGTCAGAGAGGAGATCGATGGTGTGTCCCTTGTACATAGGGACAACCATCGGTCACCTCCCCATTCAGTCCCCTCCCCCCACAGTAAGAATCACTCCCTTAGGCACACTTAACCCCTTCAGCGCCCCCTAGTGGTTAACCCCTTCACTGCCAGTGTCATTTTTACAGTAACCAGTGCATTTTTTATAGCACTGATCGCTGTAAAAATGACAATGGTCCCAAAATGGTGTCAAAAGTGTCCGATGTGTCCGCCACAATGTCACAGTCACAATAAAAATCGCTGATCGCCGCCATTACTAGTAAAAAATAAATTAATAAAAATGCTATAAAACTATCCCCTATTTTGTAGACACAATAAAACTTGTGCGCAAACCAAACGCTTATTGCGATTTTTTTTTTTACCAAAAATATGTAGAAGAATACGTATTGGCCTAAACTGAGAAAAAAAAAACATTTAAAAAAAAAAAAAATGGGGATATTTAAAATAGCAAAAAAGTAAAAAATAGTGTTTTTTTTTCAAAATTGCCGCTTTTTTTGTGTACAGCGCAAAAAATAAAAACCGCAAAAGAAAGCTCTATTTGTGGGGGGGGGGGGGAAACACATCAATTTTGTTTGGGAGCCACGTCGCACGACCGCGCAATTGTCAGTCAAAGCGTGACAGTGCTGAAAGCTGAAAATTGGCCTGGGCAGGAAGGGGGTTTAAGTGCCCAGTAAGCAAGTGGTTAAATGTGCTTTAAAGTGGACTCGGAAAAAAAAAAAATTAAGATTGGCCATCATGGGAACTTCTGGAAATGTTATTTATTCCTAAACATTACAAATACAAAAATTGTATCAGCAGTGTAATTCCTGTGCCTAGATACCTTGGCCAGTTGTATACGCAAGATCATCAGAGGCACAGCTGCCTCTGGCTGCTAGAGAGAGATTTGGAGAAATTACTGTTGCCGCCAACGGTCTTCAAATGCTCAAGAATAAAGCCTCATGCACACGATCAGATTTCCATCGGACAAAGCCGTGGAATTTTGTCCGAAGGGCGTTGGCCATGAACTTGTTCTGCATACAAAAAAAACTTTTGTCGGCCAACAAACAGAAACTACGTGGTTTTTCTGCTCTTTAGCGCCACCCGTTGGGCAACTTCTGCTATGGTTAGCATTGCTTCGGAGCATGCGTGTTTGTACTTTGGATTTTTTTCCGACGGACTTGTGTACACACAATGGGATAATCCGACAGCACACATTTGTAGTCGGTCAGTTTTAAAGCATGCTACCCAACATTTGTTGTTGGAAAATCCGACCACAATTGTTCGATAGAGCATACAAACGATCGGATTTTCTGACAAAACCCTTCCATCACACATTTGTCGGAAAATCTGATTGTGTGTATGAGGCTCTTAAGTGTTGCCTGAGGACCTGCAGTCCAAGCTCTCCCTGCTTTTACTTCATTCACTCTGTGGGTCTGAGTTTCCAACACCTCTCCTGCTGCTTCTTTAATATTATTCCACCAGTCATCAGGTGGCAGCAAACGTCTACAAAAAAAGATAGCAGCCCTCACACAATGTGGAACAAAGCATAGAAATTCAGTAAGAAGTAAATCATTTTTTTAGCTGTAGTGAGGTTGTAGGCAATACCGGTGACAAAAAAACAAAACAATTGGCGTTGTTTTTTTCTGGACACTGTGATCAGGTCCTTTATACTGTAACCAAAATGTTGGTTTTACCTCAAAAAAAAAAAAAAAGGGAACATCTATGCTCCAATCTTTTGTGCCCTGCAAATATTGTAGGATATGTAATCTGACATCCAATACTGGCCATACACTATCCGAAAAATCGTCCGAACCCATTTTAAAAAAACGAACATTCAGCCATGAGCGCAAAACAATAGTGCCATCATGTAATGATCGATAAATCGTTCAGTGGATAATAAATGAATCAATGTTTTTGTTCGGTTTTTTTACATATACCAAGTGCAGACAGTTCAGACAGGAAACACATTAAACCTTTCAATTTATTGGTCGTTAGGCAGAAAATTTCCAAACTTGTCCTTCGTTATTTCAGCTCAAAAACATCCCAACGATTATTGATTTTGTACCCATTAACTAGCCGAAAAACAAACTGTCTAAATGACAGAATTTCGGCCGATTTTTCATATATAGTGTATGGCCACAAGACGACTAAGAGAGGAAGAAGAGCCGGAAGAAGAGCTAAAAAGACAAAGGCGATAATAGGAGCAGGAGTATTTAACATCAGTGGTGTGGACTTGTCAGAGGAGGAACTTAGAGTGCTTGATAAAGGACTCAAGTTCGCTCCAGTTCGGAATTTTAATAAATTCCAAACTTATATTAGTCTGCAAAAGTTTGTAAGAACGCTTAATATTAAACGACATTTCCTTTCTAAATCAGGAACCACCACTTCCACTTCAGTTCCTGTAGTACCTCTAGAATTTCACTCACAGCTTGCTAACAAATCTACCTTTAACCCTCCCAAACATGACCATAAGCATATTGAAGTTTTCAAAAACATGGTCACCACCGACCTAGACCGCATGAAGATCAAGAAAGTGAGAGATCCTCACTATCTCAAAATGGGCATTTCCACATTAGAGAAAAATAAAAATGTTGTAGTTAGACCAGCGGATAAGGGGGGTGGATTGGTTGTTATGAGTAAGGTCTTTTATGACAATGAGATGAATAGATTGTCAGACCATTCTACATATCAACTTATGACCAAGGACCCTGTTTTTGAGTATCAAAATGAACTTCAAGCTCTTGTTGAGCAAGGTAAAATGTGTGGTGTTCTTACCAAAAAAGAGGCTTTATATTTGGATCCCAGTGCGTGCAGGAGGCCAATCATATATTTCCTACCAAAGGTACATAAAGATGCCCAGTTTCCACCTGGGAGACCTATTGTCAATGGAATTGATTCGGTCACTGCAGGCCTGGGCCAATACATTGACCACTTTCTTAAACCATTGGTTTGTTCAACCACCGCTTATCTTAAAGACACCCGACATGCTATACAGGTGGTTGAGTCCACGCCCGCCAGTGACAACACTTTGTTGGTAACCGCGGACGTGGGGTCATTGTACACCATCATAGGCCATCAGGATGCTATTAGGGCAGTTAAATGGGCATTAGATGCCTCTAATCTTCCTCCCCTGCTGATCGGTTTTCTTGTGGATGCACTTTCTTTTTGTTTAGCCAGGAATTATTTCTGGTATGATCATAGATTTTTTCTTCAAACCCTTGGAGTTGCCATGGGAGCACGGTTTGCTCCCAGTGTGGCAAACTTGTTTATGTCACTTTGGGAAGAAGAAACTATCTTTAATGACAGACCAATACAACTAAAGTGCTATTATCGCTATATAGACGATCTGATCATTATCTGGGAGGGTAACATGACTAGCCTGCAATTATTTATGTCCAAGCTGAATGGCAACACCAAAAATATTAGACTCACCTGGAATGCTGATCCTTCCAGTATAACATTTTTAGATCTGGAAATTTTCAGAGATGGACCTGTCTTTAAAACGAAAAATCATTTTAAGCAGACAGACAGGAATGGGTATATACCCCTTGATAGTTGCCATCACAAAACATGGCTATGCAACATCCCTAGGGGCCAGTTCATTCGTTTAAGGCGTAATTGCACGTCTGAGGCAGATTTTGTATTGCAATCAGATGTCCTTGCTAAAAGATTTATCCAAAAAGGCTATGATAAGGAGGATATCTCCAGTGAAATTCAAAAGGTCGGAAAGCTAGATAGAACTTCTTTGGTGGCGGGTTCTCGACCCAAGGCACCTAATCCAGCTAACACGGAACTCAGAATTATTTTGGATTTCAATATTCAACATAGGAAATTCGAAAAAATAATCATGAAACACTGGGACATCTTGAAAAAGGATAGAATAATGGGAGCCATTATTCCGTCTCGTCCCAGATTCATTTATAGAAAGGCACCTACACTGAGGGACGTATTGGCCCCTAGTGTGGTCGACCCTCCAGTAGTAAGGGAGAGTCATATTTTTCCTCTTATGACTGGCTTTTACGCATGTGGTAGGTGTCCATCTTGTAAAAAATGTAAACGCAATATTAAACGAAGAAAAGAGTTTACTGCTCCTACTACAGGTAAAACTTATTCTATCAAAAATCTTATTACATGTAACACCATGGGGGTGGTCTATGGCCTTGAATGTGACTGTGGATTACACTACATTGGTAGAACCTCCAGACCGCTTCATGTGCGCATGGGAGAACATGTGAATAACATTATCAATGGTGTTAGAACTCATAATGTCTCCAAACATTTTCGTCATTTTCATAACCGAGACCCCAAATGTCTTAAATTTTGGGGTATAGAAAGGGTTAGACCCCACTGGAGAGGTGGTAACTTCATTAGACAACTTAGTCGGCGTGAGTCCTTCTGGATACACGAGACCCAGGTGCTCGTGCCAGGAGGCCTCAACGTCGACTTTGACCTTAACTGTTTCATCTCTGACAAATAAGCCAGTTTAGTATACCAATGTCGGTAGATGTGGTATTTTTAGTTAATACTTTTATCATCCTTTTTTTTGCATTGCATAATAGAGGAGGTCCCCCTTTTATATTTGTAATTTGCTTTACACATGTTTTTTTATATTTTATTAAAATATTTTTTATATTTTATTAAAATATTTTTTATTTTTATTTTTATTTATTTTCACATTTTTCTTTATTATTTTAAAGAATACTATTTTTCTTATATAACTTTCACTGCTGTGGAGTTATACTGTGAGGCATGGGACAGCCGTGGGTGTTTGTCACTTTAAAAGTAATCAAATATATTTTGTATGCACTATACAGGCTTTCCTGTCTATGTGTCATTTTTTATTAGCTCTTGCCTAGCCAAATTACATTGGCTGATTACATAGCATGGGGATTCTGTGTTCGGGGCTGGTTACCGGCCGTCCCGCCCCCACTATGCTCTCCATGGTAACGCTTTTAGTTTATAAGGACGGAGGGTGACGCTGTAAGCCCCACCCACCGCTGACGAAGTCCTATTGGACGTAACGTACGTACGGGGGAGGAGCTTACTCGGTGACGTCACCCACGTCTGTCCCAGGCTGTGCTCGCGGCTTGCATTGCCGCTTACCATTGATTCATCTTAGGCTGATTTTACGGCGTTCACCGCCGCTTACACTCACTTCATCTGCCTGCTGTTCACTTTGGTGGATCTCTCACTGTTAATCATCTGGTGCTGCTTATGTTTATTTTTGGTGCTATTAGCACTATCTTTTGCCAGTTTTCAGCATATGATCTCTACTTGTGACTTCCACCAGCTGTATATCATGGTTCATTTATCATCATAAGCACAAGAGATTTGGTCACTTTAGCAGCTGTTTTATATTTTGGACTTCCCCATCATAGAACATCAGCGCCCAGTGGCTTTTGCTGAATTTTTTTGGACTTTGTCTGAATTTTATTTGTATGTATTTTTGGATTAAAACAGTCTACACTTAGAATGTTTCCACATCCCTTTTTTATATATCATCTCTACATCTGATGCTGTGCCTACCATCTGGCTGGATCACCGCTTCATCTGAGACCATCTTCCCCTCATGGTGGAAAACAAGCGTTTTTGACCTCTTGTTCATTCAAAAGGTCCATCTGGTCTGGTAAGCAGATTTTCCTTACATTGGATACACAAGTTATATACTGTATGAAGAAGCCTACACCCAGATCTCTTCAGTACATCTTTCTCATCATTGTTCACTGTTTATGGACATTTATTGCGCTGCACTGTTATTTCTTTATATAGTGTATGGCCAGCATTAGTGTTCAAAACTTGAAAAAAAATTACAAAGAAAAAAATGGGAGGGCAAACTTTTGGTCTGTATGAACTGGGAGACAATTTGGGGGAACTACTAGAACAGTATCCTCAATTTTAACCTAGTCCAAGATAGAGAGATAGAGAGATATATATAAATATCAAGGTTTTATATCTGCAGTTACCGAAATTGCTCAGAATGTTCTCTTGGTTTATTTTGCTCCCACTGACTTCGCTATGTTTTAGGCAAAATAAAACATGGAGGTACACTGAATGGCAAGCACAAGTTAAAAAAAAAAAAAAAAGCCCTCGTACTGGTATCCATGTGTGTAAAAGAAGCCATTTTTGGTGTCTATGGAATAAAATATACCATCATTTGTTGATGTCAGCAGGATAAAGTATGCCCATTCATTGGTGTCAGTGGGATAAAATAAGATCCATGTCAGTGGGAGCAAAATGAACCCCAAATCATGGGCATCTGTGGCATAAAAACAGCAGAACATAGTCTTATTATTTACATGAAATAAGCCAAATGTATGACAAGAGGATTGGAAATGTGAACATGGCAAAACTCTTCCTGAACATACATTATGTAGCAGACGGTACTAATTAGCCAATCTAAAAGCTGATATTTTAGTTTTAAGTAGAACTAGAATTTCACAATAATGAGATGCCCCAAAACACATCTGAGATATCCACGGCCATGACAAACGGAAGTCCATATTTCAATTTACAATACAGCAAATGTAGCAGTAGAGACACTCCCCTGCTTAGCTACGGCACCTAGAGTGCGAGATACCCAGGAGATGGAAAGGAGCCGTATGGTGCAGAGAGACCTCCAGTGCCTGCACAGAGAGGTACCAAATGCCAGTACAAGTTTTTGTAGTAAAAAAATAAATAGAAAAAAAATTCTAGCTATGGGAATAAAACAGACACACACACTATATTTTTAAAGTGTGTGTGTGTGTGTGTGTGTGTGTGTGTAACGACAGCACTTAGAAACTGCATCTTGTATAAAGCCACAAAGTCCTCCTCTGTATAAGGACAGAAAATAATTTCCCATTATTTTCATGTTATATTACTGTATACAGGTGTAGCGGGCATGTACTATTTAGGGTAATATTTAGGGGAAACATCTGGGTGGTAGCATGACCCAGATGCACTGATTGGAAGAATAGGGCTGTATTCTGTTCGGGTGAGGACATCAGTGGTGCACAGTTCCCTGCAGCTCAGTAGGTGGCGCTGTCGCTCTGAGCCGGGGTTGAACCACTACTGCAGTGCCGTACCCTTTGTGACCTCTCACGGCAGCTGTACTGCGGGGCGGGGAACATGCGGTGCTTGCTGGGAGAGGGTATAAAGAGGGCGGACATCTTCGCCACGAGGTCCGAGTCCCAGGCACCTTCAGCCTGAGGTCCGTGTTCGGTGTACAAGCGCCCTTGGCCTGTACACGAGGAGTTCGTGTTCCATCCCAGACACCTTCAGTCTGGGGTGAGGTACGCCAAAGAAGGAATAGGAGAGTTCATTGTGCCTGGGCCTACTCGTATCCACACCCTGTTTGTTCGTTTGAAAGTTCAACTGATACTGTTCATATATGAAGAATAAAAGGAGTGTTGGACTTTTTATGGTGTGGGGCTCTATTACTGACAGTCAAACTTGCCCTCTGCAGGAGGGCCAGAGGCTCCATCTGAAACAAAGGACTCGGAGGTAAAATAGTGTTGGCCTTCACCTCTACATCTTAGAGGACATGGGCTGTAGTGAACCTCATCCTCTTCCCGCATACCCCTAGACAAGCAAGCCATTTTATTTACTAAAAGGGAACGGAGGGGGAGATCGCTACATGGGTAAATTACAGCATACAAGAAGGCATTAAAGTAAAATCCCCACTTCTGCCAGGGCTGCAGCATACTCCAACATCATTTAAGCCCTGGTTCACATTGGTACAATTTGACATGCAATATCGCATGTCAAATAGGCGGCCTTTGCACCGTCCTAAATCGGTGCGACACCGAGTCTGCAGCACTGCACCAATTTCAAAAAGTAGTTTCTGTACTACTTTTTGCGATTTCGAGCTGCAATTTACATTGACATCTGTGCAGAAACGCGGCCGAAATCGGAACTGCCATGCAGGAGTGAAATCGTGCGAGTTCAGCTGAACTCGCCCGGCTTCATTCCCGCAGCCTAGTGTGAACCTGGGCTAAGGCCCATTCAGACCTGTGAAGCGATCACCCGCCACCCTCCTTCTCCTACTCTTTGGCTCATTCACTGGAGAGGAAGGAGCGTGTGGTCTCTTCCATGCCCGTACCCCCTGGGTTGCAGAGGTTTGGCACACTTAGTTTCCTTGCGGGTCATTGCAGCGATCCCCTCAGTGTTGGTTTCTGTCCCTAGTATGTAAGGACAAAAGTCTCTATGCCCCAAGTAACTCCAAGGGCCACACCAGTATATCACTCCAACATAGAGCTTTATTTTCTTATGCATGAAAGGAGAAAAGGTGTTAGAAAGACAGATGGAATTCAGGCACTCTTGGCTTCGTCGCCACATGATCCCTAGTGGGTACAGCTCACCCAGATAGTCACCCAATGGCACTAACAGCTGGTGTGTAGCTCGAACAGTCAATATTGTCCCCTAATGGATGCGTCTGGGAGATCCTCTGCCCCAGGATCTACTGTATGGTACCCCAAACCTCCTGATGGTCCAGATGTTAGGCCCCTGGTTTCCGGATAGATGACATCACTCCGGAGAGTTACTGGGCCCCTTCCTTCACTGTGATTTCCTCACCAGTCCTTCGGAACAGTCATCCCCCAGCCTCCTCTTCCAGAAACGGGTCCCCTCGCATGGCGGCACCCTGGGATTCTTCCTCCTAGAGTGGGCTCCAGCTAAAAGGTGCTGGGCCCAGGGCTGAAGTTGCAGTGTCAGGACTAAAAGGTGCCTGGGACTGAGGCGCACATGGCCCCATGCACTTGAACTGGACTCCACACAGATCACCTTCCCCCGGGTATGGGTCCCGGAAATCTCTCTCTCCCTAGGCCCCTGGAATTGCTCTCCCTCCAATGGCGTCTGCCCATTTTGTATCCCCTCCCGGCTCCCGGCATGCACAGCAGGTCCACCACACCCACTGTACAGCTGCCGAGAGGAGACACCAAATCGCTGCCCCATCACCTGTAGTTCAACCCCGAGTATAGATGACAGCGCCACCCATACTTCTTAGGGGAACTGCACACCAGGTGAAACAACAAATCAGAGTCCAGCAATTGAAAAGATTTGAGTCAACTACCACTCAAATCACCCCTAAATTTGGTATAGCAGTCCCTAAATTTGGAACCCCCGCTACACCTGTAAACCTGTTCCTGTGCATTGTGGTAACACAAGCTCTGTCACTCATTAACATGCATTGCAATTATAGTGTATGTTATGCCAACATGTTATATTCCTGATGTGTATATGTTGTACCATGAAGTTGTGGTAAATAGTACCCCGTTCTCTTTGCATTTCATCCCTTGTGTGTAGCGGGGTGTTCCCCTTTAATGCAGAGAGACAAGAAGTTCCAGGTGAGAGGTGAGTCGGGAGGAAGTAAAGAGACATTATGGAAGTGAAAGCAGAGGAGAGAGAGACTACATCTCCCAGTACATCTTGCAGCACCCAGGGTGCATTGCTCCAGAACAGAGACTGCTGGGGCAGACTTTATAAAGTGGAGGCGGAGTTTTGGTCGGCCTCTTTGGGACCCCCCTCTCCTAGCAAGAGGATGTCTGTGCTGAACTGCTGTGTGCACAAGGCCTGAAGCCCGGGCCGTGTGCTCCTTTCCAAAGAGCCCTCTGCCAGCCTAGCAGAGCCTTAGAGACATCTAATCCTCCTTGCTGCAGTACACCAGAAGGATTGAAGACTTGGATGTCGGTGGATTCCTGTTCCTAGACGAATCGATGGAGGAAACGGACTTTGACTTGCCCGGGTGGTGAGAGCTGTTTAAAGACAGATACCTTTATCTTTACTATTCGTTGGGATTACAAAGTTGTTCTTCAAGTGCACCACCGAAAAGATTGCTAGCGAATATTGTTTCACTGAACTTCCATCTAGATCAGTCAGGCCTGACTGCATAGGTAGACATTGCTGGGTGTTAGTCTACCCATGAGGGGAAGTAGCTGTAAAAGGGCAGCGCTAGAGTTGCATAGCAATACTTTATTATTCTGATTACTCTGTTTATCTTTATTACTGTTTATTGCAGGGATCTGCAACTTGTTATACTGTTGTTTATTACTTGCCCATTAGCCTCAGTAAAATATCTGGGTAAAGTACATTTGGTGTCAGTTCCGCTTACTTTAATAGGAGTTTTAAAGTATATTCTGTGTATGTTTGTTATAGGACTGCGTCACCAACAGTTGCGGTCACGCGGTCCTATCCCTCTATCACCAGCTGTGCCACGGGAGGTTAGAGCCGATTGCCAGGGGTTGACAGCAGTGCACTACAGGGCCCAAATCAATATCAGCGGCTCTCTTAACTGGGGGTAGCGCTACACGTGGGGGCTCGAGTCCGGGATCCTTGTACGTTGCACGCTGCAATCAAGCCGGTCAGAAGTACCAGCATGGACCCGCTGGCAATGTCACAGTGGTGCGCAGCGATTGGCGCCGATCCAACCGCGGCGGTAGTCATTGTACTCCCGGGGGAAAGATGGAAGGAAGAGGAGATAAAACAGCTCATATTGTTACTGTCTCCGAGCCACAAAGCATGGGTGATGGATTTTAGGCCAGATCCAGTGATCTCGTTTACATACGCACTGGTAGAATGGAAAAACGAAATCCCAGAGCATTTTAAAAGTCAGAGTATACAAGCCATAGATAATCAGATCTATCACTTGATACATACGCTGCCAGTGAAGAAAGAATGGTTTCAGACACCAAAGCCATCACTCCCACAATTATCTCCACCACTATCCCCTAAAGCAGAAAAGCTTAAGGAACTATTAAGCCCGGGATCACCGCTGGCCGCTATAGGGCCTGAATTGTTGAATGCTCTAGGAGACCTTGTAATTAAGTGCCAGAAAAGCAGTACGGTGCATGTGGAGGCCGGTTACCGGAAGCTTAGCACCTTCTCAGGGAAGCTCCCCGTCCCTGCGGGGGAGGAAGATTTTGACACTTGGGTGGAACAGGCATTGCAGGCAGTAGAAGCATGGGAGGTGCCTGAGGCACAGAAGAGACAGCGAGTCTTAGAAAGTCTGAAAGGTGCCGCGGCAGAAGCGGTGAAGAGCTTCCGGTTTGGAAATGAAAACTGTACAGCTCAAGATTGCCTGGCCATGCTGCAGGAAGAGTTTGGTCAGCTGGAGAAGGTGTCAGAGATGATTTATCAAATTGAACACACTCTCCAGCAGCCGAATGAGAAACTGTCAGAATATGTTAGAAGGCTGAACAGGCAGTTATGCAAGATTGTACTGAAGAAGGGAATGCTGCCCAAAGATGCAGATGAAGCACGCATGAAGCAGATCATGAGGGGAGCGCGGCGCTCAGACCCGGTCTGGCTGCACCTGAAAACCTCAGGAGGAGGAATGTCACTAACCTACTCTGATCTAATAAAAATTATTAGGGACGAAGAGGCGCTGGAGGAAGATCAGCAGGTGGCCAAGGCGAATGTCACACCTGTACCAGTGTTGGTCCATTCGGTCAAGAGCCCAGAAAGAGATGCGGAGGTTGACACTCTGAAATCGCAAATGGCCCAAGTGTTGGAGATGCTGACCTCTTTGATGGAGAAAGATCAGAGAAGACGAGAGAAACCAAGCCCAAGAAAGGAGTTGTTCCCGAACACCTCAGCACCGGCCTCCCTACAGGACCGAGAAGAGGTGATTTGCTATAACTGCGGAGGGAGTGGCCACTTTGCTAACGTATGCTCCAGCCCAAAGAAGAAGAGAACAGATAATTGCAAGCCGGCGGGAAACTCCAAAGGGGCCCCGGTGAAGGAGTCAACCGGGTGCCTATCATCTTCAGTGCGCTCCAAACTAAAAAAAAAGGCCAAGAATGGAGGAGACAAAACTCCTAGGAGGAGGTATAGTACACCCCCACCAAGATGTACCCCAGAGGGAGGGGGCAAGACCCCTCAGTGGAAGTACAGCACCCCAAAGAAGGAACATCCACCTAAAAGGAACAATAACATCCCTCAGCGGGTTTGTGCCCCCATTGAGAGGGAGAAAGTCAATGCATGCCAGGCTCAGGAAAAATTAAAGTCCAAAAGGAGCAGGGCAAGGGTCGAAAGCAAAAAAAAAGAGGTGACCCCAGTCCGGCCATACCCAAAGGAACTGGTGGGCCCATCTCCTACTGTGCCCATTCAAGTGGAAGGAGTCTATACTAAAGCTCTTTTGGACACCGGAGCACAGGTGACTTTACTATACCGGGACTTCTATGATAGGCACTTGAGTCATCTGCCTATCCAGAAGATAGAAGAGCTGGAGATATGGGGACTTGGAACCCAGAGTTTCCCTTATGATGGGTACCTGCCCATAAAGATGACTTTCGACCCATCCGTGGCTGGGAAGGCTGAAGTGTTTGACACCCTGGCAGTTGTGTGTCCCCGGCCGCCTGGAGCCAGCAAGATTTCCCTGATCATTGGGACAAACACGGATCTAGTCAGGAGACTCCTGACCCCTCTAGTGAAAGAGAGAAACCATTCAGCCACCAAAATCCATCCCATGCTAAAGACGGCCTACCAACGACTGGTCTTAGAGCAGAAGACCCCGGGAGAGGGGATAGGGAAGGTGGGAGACTTGGCAGAGAAGGAGTAGTGCTACAGCCCGGAGAAGTAACCTGTCTTAGGGCCACTGTGAAGCTTTCGTGGGAACAACCTGGCCCCTTTGTCATGCTGGAATCAGACCCAAGGGAAGAGTCCTCAGGCCTGGAAGTGATACCAGAAGTGATTCCGTTCAAGGCCCTGAAGAAGGCCCATGGCAGAGTTCCGGTGAGTGTTAGGAACACTACGGGAGGACCCATGGAGATCCCTGCCAGAGTGTTGCTTGGTCAGGTGAGCCCTGCTGCCCCGGTCACTTGGTCCGAAGTCAAGGGGACGGGTGACGGAGGAGATGTTTGGGAGAAACTGTCCGTGGAAAACCCGAACCTACCCAGGGCTTGGAAAGAAAGAGCCAAGGCCCAGCTGACCAGGTGGGAGAAGATCTTTTCCGAAGATGAATTCGATGTGGGGTGTGCAAGAAGTGCCACCCATCGGATCCGCCTCCAAGAAGATAAGCCCTTCCGAGAGAGGGTCAGGCGGGTCCCCCTGGCAGATCTGGAGGATCTGAGGGAACAACTTGTAGAACTAAAGAAGACTGGTGTTATCCGTGAGTCTAGAAGTCCCTATGCCTCCCCAATCGTGGTGGTCAGAAAGAAGAATGGGTCGTTGAGGCTTTGTATCGATTACAGGACTCTCAACAGGAGAACCATCCCTGACCAATACACCACGCCAAGGATAGAAGATGCCCTACAAAGTTTGTCTGGAGCCAAATGGTTCAGTGTGATGGACCTCAAGAGTGGGTACTATCAAATCCCTATGCACCCAGAAGACAGGGAGAAGACAGCCTTCATAACCCCGGTGGGATTCTTCGAATTCAATAGGATGCCTCAGGGTCTGTCTGGAGCTCCTGCTACCTTTCAACGCCTTATGGAGAAGACTGTTGGAGACATGAATCTTATAGAAGTCCTTGTGTACTTGGACGATGTCATTGTCTTTGGAAGAACCTTGGAAGAACATGAAGCCAGGTTGGAGAAAGTATTGAGAAGACTCAGCGAAGAGGGACTTAAGCTTTCCCCCCGAGAAGTGTCGGTTCTACCAGTCTTCTGTGAACTATCTGGGGCACATAGTGTCTGAAGAAGGGGTGGCCACAGATCCTGAGAAGTTGGAAGCAGTCACTTCCTGGCCACGACCCACCACAGTAACAGAGCTCAGATCCTTCCTGGGGTTCTGCTCCTATTATAGGAGGTTTGTGGAGGGGTTTGCTCGGATTGCCCGCCCGTTGAATGAATTGCTAAAGGCAGAAGGGGAAGAGGATGACTCAGGGCCCAGGAGGCCTGGTGAGTCAGTTCAAGATCAGTGGAACCCAAGGTGTGAAGAGGCCTTTCATGCTCTGAAGAGGAGCTTAACCACTGCCCCAGTCCTGGCCTACGCCGACCCTACCAGACCTTATGAATTACATGTGGATGCCAGCCATGAGGGTCTAGGTGGTGTACTCTACCAAGAACATGAAGGACAACTGCGACCAGTGGCCTATGTGAGCAGGAGCCTGACCCCCTCAGAAAAGAATTACCCCACTCATAAGCTGGAATTCCTGGCCCTCAAATGGGCGGTAGTAGACAAGCTAAAAGACTACTTGTATGGGGCAGAGTTTACTGTGAAGACAGACAACAACCCCCTGACCTACCTCTTCACCACCGCGAAACTAGATGCCACCGGACACAGGTGGTTGGCCGCATTGTCTGGATTCAACTTCAGTCTGAAGTACAGACCAGGAGCCGGAAATAGGGATGCAGATGCCCTGTCCCGGAGGTCTCATGCCACGACAAATGACTGGGAAGATTGGACCCAAGTGGCACCGGACGGGGTGCGGGCCCTTTGTCAAGGGGCTGAATTCCAAGCCAGAGGAGGCTCCAGAGCAGAAGAAATAGGGGTTACCATGGTAGGAGTCCCCAAACACTATTGTGGGGTAACAACTGGAGGAAGACAACCTACCGAGACTGTCCAAGAAGGAGTTGAGGTGTGACCAATTGGAAGACCCCATGGGGAGATTGGTCCTCGAAGCCCTGGAGAATCAGGATCCCAACAAATTCCTACATCACCCCTCAAAAGGAGGCTCGCCTGTTGAGGAAGGAATTGGACAGGCTACAGGTACATCAGGGAGTGGTCTACCGAAGGGGCCCCTCTGATGACTCAGAAGATAAGTGGCAGTTATTTCTTCCAGAGAAGCACCGAGAGACTGTACTAATTGCCCTGCATGACCATCATGGTCACCTAGGGGCAGAAAGGACCTTCCAGCTTGTCAGAAATCGGTTCTATTGGCCCTGCATGAGGGCAGAAGTAGAGGAGTATTGCCATTCCTGTGCACAATGCATTCAGAGAAAGACCCTACCCAATCAAGCTGCCCCAATGGGCCACTTACAGAGTCAAGGCCCAATGGATCTGGTATGCATTGACTTTCTCTGCCTCGAACCCGACCTGAGTGGATTGGGGAATGTTCTGGTAATAACCGACCATTTCACCCGCTATGCTCAAGCTTTCCCAACCAAAGACCAGAAGGCATCCACCGTGGCCAAGATACTTATGGAGAAGTATTTTGTCCATTACGGACTACCACAGAGACTCCACTCAGATCAAGGAAGGGACTTTGAGAGTCGGTTGATCCGAAGACTTTTGGATTCATTAGGAATAAAGAAGACCAGAACCACGCCTTACCACCCACAAGGAGATGCTCAGCCGGAGAGATTTAACCGGACCCTGCTCAACATGTTGGGAACCTTAGAAACAGAGAAGAAGCAACACTGGAGTCAGCACATATCAGCCCTAGTACATGCCTATAACTGTACCACAAGTGACGCCACTGGCTACTCCCCTTATCGACTTATGTTTGGGAGAGAAGCAAGGCTACCTGTGAACCTGGCCTTTGGCACTTCTATAGACAATACCTCAGCTACATCCCACAAGGGATACGTGGACAGACTTAGACGTAGCTTGCAGGTGGCCTATGAACAAGCCCAGGCGGCTTCAGATCAAAGGGGGGCCCGCAACAAGAGAAATTTTGATCTGAAGGTTCGAGTGCAAGATCTGCAGCCCGGGGACCGAGTACTGCTACGCAATCTGGGGGTCCCTGGAAAACACAAGCTTGCCGACAGGTGGAGATCTGAGCCCTATGTTGTCTGTAGGAAGTTGCCCGGTTTGCCTGTCTACAAACTAAAGCCAGAAGGAAAGGTGGGTCCACTGAAGACGTGGCATCGGAACCACCTGCTCCCACTTGCTGAGGCAGTCAGAATACCTCCCGTGAGAGACTCCCCTGAACCGGCCTCTATCCTGGATATTCCTAGGCCGAACACTCGGTCCCAGACCTCTCGAGCCAAAGATGGGGAGGCCTCCCAATTGAGTACAGAAGAAGGTGGAGAACTGGACTGGCTGTGGCCTCCCTCGACTCTGGGAACGTCCGCCATAGATCTCCCAAATGGAGGGGATACCCCAGATGCAACGCTGAATCCGGAGGCTACTGAATTCATACCCTTCAGTCCCTCAGCTGATTACTGGGAAGATGTTCCTGACACTTGCGCAGAGGAGGACTCTAGAGATTCCATACGTCAGTCGACTTCTGAATCAGAGGTTCCAGAACCAGCAATGTTACCTGAACTTACTCCTGAAGAAGAGCCTGTGGTGCCAGAGTCAGAAGCACCAAGAGAGCAGAGGGCTCGCAGAGTCATCAGGCCTCCCAAGAAACTAACTTACCCCCAAATGGGGACGAGCTCAGAGGACTCTGTTGTAACGGCTAGGAGAAGTGTTGAACAACCTGATCCTTCCACCGTCCATTTGGTGGAGGGCAACCCCAGCTCACTCTCTGGCACAGTTAGGCAGGCCACTCATGGTAGTGTGACCTGTGGGCAAGAGAGTTCCATCCCAAAGTTTTGGTGGGAATTCCCTATGCCAACATCATGCTCGACATTGTCCAAAATGGTAAACAGTATTTGTTGAAGTTTATCTTTGGGGACCAAAGAGTTCAAGTGGGGGGAGTGTGTAGTGGGGTGTTCCCCTTTAATGCAGAGAGACAAGAAGTTCCAGGTGAGAGGTGAGTCAGGAGGAAGTAAAGAGACATTATGGAAGTGAAAGCAGAGGAGAGAGAGACTACATCTCCCAGTACATCTTGCAGCACCCAGGGTGCATTGCTCCAGAACAGAGACTGCTGGGGGAGACTTTATAAAGGGGAGGCGGAGTTTTGGTCGGTCTTTTTGGACACCCCTCTGCTAGCAAGAGGATGTCTGTGCTGAACTGCTGTGTGCACAAGGCCTGAAGCCTGGGCCGTGTGCTCCTTTCCAAAGAGCCCTCTGCCAGCCTAGCAGAGCCTTAGAGACATCTAATCCTCCTTGCTGCAGTACACCAGAAGGATTGAAGACTTGGATGTCGGTGGATTCCTGTTCCTAGACGAATCGATGGAGGAAACGGACTTTGACTTGCCCGGGTGGTGAGAGCTGTTTAAAGACAGA
The DNA here is from genome assembly GCA_029206835.1 of Rana muscosa. Taxonomy (NCBI): domain Eukaryota; kingdom Metazoa; phylum Chordata; class Amphibia; order Anura; family Ranidae; genus Rana; species Rana muscosa. The sequence goes on from CM055121.1 coordinate 497,031,252, forward strand.
TACCTTTATCTTTACTATTCGTTGGGATTACAAAGTTGTTCTTCAAGTGCACCACCGAAAAGATTGCTAGCGAATATTGTTTCACTGAACTTCCATCTAGATCAGTCAGGCCTGACTGCATAGGTAGACATTGCTGGGTGTTAGTCTACCCATGAGGGGAAGTAGCTGTAAAAGGGCAGCGCTAGAGTTGCATAGCAATACTTTATTATTCTGATTACTCTGTTTATCTTTATTACTGTTTATTGCAGGGATCTGCAACTTGTTATACTGTTGTTTATTACTTGCCCATTAGCCTCAGTAAAATATCTGGGTAAAGTACATTTGGTGTCAGTTCCGCTTACTTTAATAGGAGTTTTAAAGTATATTCTGTGTATGTTTGTTATAGGACTGCGTCACCAACAGTTGCGGTCACGCTGTCCTATCCCTCTATCACCAGCTGTGCCACGGGAGGTTAGAGCCGATTGCCAGGGGTTGACAGCAGTGCACTACAGGGCCCAAATCAATATCAGCGGCTTTCTTAACTGGGGGTAGCGCTACACGTGAATTACCTCCGCTTTCCGATTTCAAACTAACCACACTAGGCATGGGAGCACATTCATCACAGAGTGGCCATTCTTCTGGCTGTGCCTGTCCTCCAATAGCCAAGACTTGTGCCGACACACTCCCCTGCACAGCTCTTTACTAGGGAGGATCAGTGTATTGCTCTCTTCCTGTTGACATCGCCACACACTGTCCTCCACCACCTCTCCAAGCCTGTTCTGCAGCTGAGAACAGAGGTTATGTGGTCATTTCTAAAAAAATGTATTGCAAAGGTTTGTTATAACTCTAAGTATGAGTGTCGGTGTTGACAACAAGCAATAAATGCCCCCGCGGTCAGTGTCACAAAAAAAAAAAAAAAAAGGGAGAAGGAAATATGTCCACTAGAGGGAATAAGAAAAAATACCCCTGCATCTGGAGATCCCCCTACCACCCCTCTTGACCTGCCCTACCAAAAAAAATATATATCACACACACACACACACACACGATCGCTCCCTAGTTAAACAGACCTACAAATTAAGACCTTCAGCCTTTACAACCACTTTAAAAGGTAAAAAAACCTTCTATTGTCAGCTTCCCCCCCGAGCTGCCTCAAGTACTTACCCGAGCCTGATCCAGCACTGTGCCTGGGAGCAGGGAGACTGCATTCTCTCTCCCTCCTCACTTTAGAACAGTAGGAACCATTTGGTCCTGCTTCGGTCAATCAAATCCAGTGACAAGGGTCGGAGGACAGGGCTAAGCTGCAGTGTGTGTGTGTGTGTATATACACACACACACACACACACAGCAAAGCTTGGGATTGAGCCCACACATGTGCCGCCATAGGAATCTGCTTCACATGGTGGCACACAGGAGGAGGAGGAGGATCAGGGTTGCTCTGTGTAGAACCAGAAGTCTGTTTTGTGATGCTGTTGGCCAGCTGTAAAATTGATCAAGTCACATTCACCATCTGCTAATGAATGTGGTGACCGGTTTTGGAACCAGAGGGCTCTCCACAGTAGTTTAGGCATACACACTAAAGCAGTATGTTTAATTTATAGCCAAGTGAGGTACAGGACCACCACTGTGCACTTTGGTTCAATACAACTGCTTTATAATAAAAAACTTATATGTTAGCACCCCCTTGCCTGCAGAAGATGACAGCGCACAGAGGATTAAATGAGGATGTTTTCTGTCCACAATAAATGCATTCAGATAGGATTGTAAATTGGAAAGGTGGTTAGGGGTAGAAATAGTTCTGAACATATATAAAATTTGCAGCAAGAAATACATTTTCGTCATAGCTATATTTCCTATACGTGCCGAGAAGATTATATAAGGAAGTTAACATTTGGATACCTAGATAGGGGTTAGAGTAGAAGCGGATGTCCACGAGAAATGTACCGGACATCAAAATCTTGTATTTGGTGGCATGATCAAGACAGATGCCAAGCATACAAAATTTAAGGGGGTGAGAATTTTTTTTTTTTTTTATACAGTCAGGCCTCATGTAAAACGGACTTATGAAAATAAGCATAAGCACCTAAAACGAAGTACCTTCAGATCAGAATGGCACGAAAGTCTCCTTTTCCTTTGGAAACAGTAAACAGGTCTGGGTAGAAACCCTGAAACCTTTTTTAAAAACGGGAATATGGCTATGACTCCGAGAGAGGATTGCCCCAAATTCAGCATGGTCTGCTAGTCTGTGGATAACTTGGCATATTTGACAATATAGTGGGGAGGAGGGAGAACTTGAAATTCGAGCTTGTGTAGCGGGCGGGTATGTACTTTCCCGGGTGTAAATTTGAACCTGAGAGACATTGGTGATGTGTAATTCCCTGCAGCCCAGCAGGTGGCGCTGTCGCCCTGGGCTGGGGTTGAATCATTGCTGTGTGTCGTGCCTCCTTTTTGTCCTCCCTCGGCAGCGGTATGGTGGGGCGGGGAACCCACCGTGCTTGCTGGGAGAGGGTATAAGGGGGCCGGACATCTTTGTCACGGGGGAGTCCAAGGCACCTTCAGCCTGTGGACGGTGGTTCGTGTCGGTTCTCTAGGCGGGCCTAGGCCTAAAGGACAGCCAGAGGTAGTGTTCCATCCCAGGCACCTTTAGCCTGGGATGAGGTACTCGGATGGAGGTCTGGAGCTCAGTGCCCAACACTGAGTTCCGCGAGGGAAGGAGATCCTAGGGAACCCAGGGATTGGGTACCCGAATCCGGAAGGCGTAATGGACCGGGGGGAGCTCCTCACTCGAAGACCTGGTGCAGCATATTGCCAGTGACGGGTGAGCCTCTCATCGGAGACCGCCTGGAAGGAAGAAGGAAATCCCCCCCCCCGCTCAGAGACCGCAACTCACTTTCAGGGAGGAAAGTGGAGAACACATTGTGTCTGGGCCTACTCGCATCCACACCTCCTTTTCTGTTCTGTTTCTACCAAGGGAGTTCAACTGAGTGTGTTCATCCGAGAAGAATAAAGGAGTGTTGAACTTTAATGGTGTGGGGCTCATTTCCTGACAGACATTATTCAAGGTAACTCTCGGTGGAGGCTCCAGGTGCAACACTGACCCGAAGGTAAAAGAACTTTGCTTGTATCACACTGACACCTGTGGTGAAGGCCAGGCGTGGTGTCCCCGCTCCCTTCCCCTCTAAAAGATACCCCTAGACAAGAGAGAGACGAGCTGAAGAGAAAGAGGGGAGTGAGGAGGGCGCTACACTTGTAACACCTGGATACATTCTGTACCCATGCTTGTGTAATGCTTTTGGTCCATGTGACCGCAAAGGCCAAGAAGAGGATTTGGGTGTCCAAGGTCAAATGTCTGAGATGAAACTAATGCTGCGTACACACGATCGGATTTTCCGTCGGAAAAACCTTGGATGGTTTTTCCGACGGAATTCCGCTCAAGCTTGGCTTGCATACACACGATCACACCAAAGTTCTCGGAACTTTCGACCGTCAAGAACGCGGTGACGTACAACACTACGTCGAGCCGAAAAAATTTAATTCAATGCTTCCAAGCATGCGAATTGTTTCCGAACATGCGTCGCAATTTTGCGCGTCGGAATTGCTACAGACGATCGGATTTTCCGATCGTAATTTTTTTCGTCGGAAAATTTGAGAACCAGCTCTCAATCTTCTGCTGGGGGAAATTCTGACAGCAAAAGTCTGATGGTGCATACACACGGTCGGAATTTCCGACCAAAAGCTCACATCGGACTTTCCGAACGTGTGTAGGCGGCATTAGACTTGAAGGGCTGGAGGAAACGAAAGAACTATTCTAGCTTCAGGGAGGTAGGTTTCGCCGTCTTCTGCTGGGACAAAAAGAGATATTGCCTCCAGTGATGTCAAGAGGACAGACTCTGCCTTTCAGTGAGTCGGTGGTGGTTCAACTCCCACAAAAAGTGGGAAAGGAGTGCATGCATGCGACAAGCTGTGTGCTTTTGGCGCAGCAGTAATTGACGGATAGTGAAAAGCGTTTACTCCCTTCTGAGGAAGGAAGATATCTAACCAATGATTCTTAATGAGCATTTTTCTTTTTTTTTTTTTTTTTTTTTTTAATCATAAGCTGTCCAAACCTAATCATTTAACACCTTCTCCTTCAATAAATGTATAAAACTTGATTCTGCCCAGTCTCATCTACATTTGTTACTAGTTGTTCTTGGCAGCTGAACAGATAGGAGTTGGTAATGCAATATCTTTCAGTTGCGTATAACTCATATTTCACAAAGAGGAATATGGCTCAACAGAATCTGTTAAATGTTTATGAGAAGATCATTAAACTTAAAAAGAAAGCAACACTATCTGCTATGTCGTACATACGGAGTTTAAAAAGGAAAAAGCTATGAAACAAAACTGGCACAAATGTAAAATACTTAAAGTGGCACTAAAGTCTAAATGTTTTTTTTTTTTTTTTTAACTCAATGCATTCTCTGCATTAAAGTCATACTAAACAAAAGCTGTTTAAATTTAAATTCTCCATTCTATTTCTGTATGGGGATGATGCCACTAATTTTTTTAATTAAAAAAAAAATACATCCAAGTACCTTTTTCCTAATCAATATGCAGCTGCCATATGACCCAGCTTTCCCAGCCTGTCTGGAGGGAAACTTAAGCATGAGCAGCTCTGCTGTTGGTCACATGTTCAAAATATTAAAAAAAAGAAACGGCCTTTGGAATACAGAGTAAAAATAAATATCAATAAACTGTTTAAATCAGTATAAAAATATATATTTGTAATCAAATCTTTATTATTTTGTAGAAACATGGTGTGGGTCTCACGCCTCTCCACCCTGTGTCTAGACTAAGAGGGAGGTGAAGCCATCATTAATTTACATGCAATAACCTGCCCACATTGTGTTTAGCTGGTTAATGGGCATAGAGGAGGGAGGGAGTGGGCTGTCATTTAACAATGTGTGTATTCCCACATGTGTCACATGGGCTGCTCAGATGTGATAGGGAGGAAATGCTAAGTTTTCAGTGAGTTTCTATGCTGAGCATGTGCAGAATGGCCACCACAGCTAAATTGGAGAAATGGAAAATGAGAGAGCGCAGCAGAATCAACCAGGATTTTTGCAGGATACCAAAAAATGTATTGCATAGAGACCAAGTATGAACAGCATTTATTGTTTTTTTATGATGTGGGTTTAGTGACACTTTAGGTGGGGGAAAAAAAAAAAAAAAACCATCCCATAATCTGGCTTACCTCCTCATCTCTAAAGACTTGCCAGGTTCCATGTCACCGCCCTCAACTCCAGCATCACTCGCCTCACTTCCTGATTTCACAAGAGAAACTGAGGGCAGTGGATCCATAGTCTTCTGCCTGCCATCAGTCAAACCCCTGCGAGAAGGAAGCAGGGCCTTCCAGTGCTGTGTGAGTCTGTGGATTCACACAGTTCAGTAACAAATACTGTAAAGCGCAAGTGATACCTGGGCAGGATACAATTAAAAAAAATATATATTATATTATATATATATATTATATATATATATATATATATATATATATATAAAAAATGTAGCGATACCCCCAGTTAAGAGGGCTGCCTGTATGATTTTTTTTGGGGCCCTGTAATGCACCGCTGTCAACCCCCGGCAATCGGCTCTAACCTCCCTTGACACAGTTAGTGGGGGTTGATAGGACTGTGAGGCCTGTAACTCACAGCGGCACAGTCCTATGACAAGAACACACAGCAATATATTAAAACTTCCTTTAGCTGTCTCTTCTGTAAAGTAAAGGACACAGACACCAATATACTTAACCCTGGTATATTTACTTAGACTAGTGGGTAAGCAATAAAACAGTAATGTACATGTCATGTGCAGAGCCCTGCAATAAACAGTGTTTAAATGGCAGACAAATATACAGTGCTACGCAACCCGAACAGTTCCCCTTGCAGCCATTTCCCCTCGTGGACAAGATGGCGCCCAGGAATGTCTACGCTACACAGTCAGGCCTGAATGAACTAAGTGGAAGTTCCGTAGGGAAAATCTTCGCTAGCAACAATGGTGCTCTTGAAGAATAGAATTTGTAATCCACCAATGTAACAGGGATACTGTGTCTGTCTCTGAGCAAGTGCTCTCTCACCCAACCGGACCAGTCCGCGTCCGGTTCTTCCGCTGCTGTGTCTAAGTACACAGATCCCTCAACATCCGGGTCTTCGGTCCTCCTGGCAATGGTGCAGCAACAATGGAGAGACGCCCCTCTGGTTCCTCGGATGAGAGCGGAAGACTCTTTGGAAAAAGGCCCAGGCTTTAGGCCTAAAGTCACGGCAACTCAACAGGAGTTCCACTTGCTGGGTCTATCAATGTAAACAAATCCCCATTATGACAGGGGAGTAGAAACAGATCTGCTGTTCCTAGTAATTAGGAACAGCGATCTCTGTTAGTTAGAAACACTTAAAGACAAAAATCTCCTGCGCTCTCGGTGTATCGTCAAAACACGGGTAGTGTGGTTCCGTCTAAAGGCAAAGTCTAAAGTCTTGCAGCCCTCCTCAGAACAATGGGTGTTCATGTGGCTAGAAAAAAGAAAGAAAAAAGAAGGGCGCACCGACCTAGTGTATTACCACTTAGACGTTTTATTTAAAATATAAAAAAGCAGTAATCTTACTCACAAACAGAGCTTAAATAAAAGCTTATCGGACAAATCAGCTGGAAATTCTTTGGCACCTGCCGACTGGACTCGATGACAGAGAGGGTCGGACAGTACTTCAGACAACTGGATAGCTGACGCGTTTCTGGGGCGCACCCCTTTCCTCAGAGCCTAGATGGTCCATGATCTTTCTTTTTTTTTTCCCCTTTCTTTTTTCTAGTTAGAAACACTTCCCAGGGAACACATTTACCCCCTTGATTGCCCCCTAGTGTTAACCCATTCCATGCCAATGACATTTACAGTGTTATTAGTGCATTTTTATAGCACTGATTGCTGTATAAAATGTCAAAGGTCATAAAAATGTGTCAAAAGTGCCTGATCTGTCCGCCGCAATCACGCAGATCGCCGCTATTACTAGTAAAAAAAAAAAAAAAAAATTTTTTTTTTTATAAATATAAAAAAGAAAGCCATTTGTGGGGAGAAAAAAATAAAATAAACAAAAACAAAAAACAGGACATCAATTTTGTTTGGGTACAACATCGCACGATTGTGCAATTGTCAGTTAAAGCGACAGTGCCGTATCGCAAAGAATGGCCTGGTAATTAAGGGGGCAAATACTTCATGTCCTTAAGTGGTTAAAGTGTATGTGCAGATTTAGGAGATCCTAAAAAAAGGTGACCTGTTATGTTTCTCATTTTCCAGTTTTTGAGCACCCTAATGCCCCATACACACGATCATTTTTCATGCCGTTAAAAATGCCATTAAAAAAAATGGCCATTAAAAATGATCGTGTGTATGCTCCAGAGCATTTTTAACGACGTGAAAAACGGGCATTAAAAATTTCGAACATGCTCTTTTTTCACGTCGTTTTTTTTAACGACGTGAAAAACGATAGTGTGTATGCTTTAACGACGTGAAAAAAAATGCGCATGCTCAGAATCAAGTATGAGACGGGAGCGCTCGTTCTGGTAAAACTAGCGTTCGTAATGGAGATAGCACATTCGTCATGCTGTAACGGACTGAAAAGCACTAGACTGAAAAGAGCGAATCGTCTCTCAACAAACTTTACTAACATGAAGGGTGGCGCCATTCGAACGGAACTTCCCCTTTATAGTGCCGTCGTACGTGGTTTACGTCACTGCGCTTTTCTTGAACATTTTTTAAAATGATGGTGTGTACGCAAGACAGGCTTGAGAGGAAACAAGAAAAAAAATGACAAGAAAAACGTCAGTTTTAAAAATGGCATTAAAAATGATCGTGTGTATGGGGCATTAGAGAAGGAACAGAGAAAGTGGTTCTCACAGCCCATGAGAACAGGACCAGATTCCCTCCAATAGCACGACAAAATCCTGACCAGTGCTCTTTTATGCCTTCAATATAATTGCAGGTTCATTATACGTACACGGAACAAAGCTTTATTTAGTAGCAACTGGAATTAACTGCACTTTCCCACTAAGAGAGTACACACCCCTACACCGATTGGCTGAGAGGAATATGAAACATGATTCAAAGCCAATGTTTTTTTCTCTCATACTAGGGGCACAAGAATGCGGATTTGAAAAAAATTGCATTAAAATAAACAAAGGGATTTCCGTTCTGGAGCCAAGTGACTTGTCAGGCAGGGCAATTGAGGAAATATTAGGCTGGCAGACCCATATAATTATTCAATCCCTAAATTACTTTTGCAAAAGTGTTAGCACACACACACACACACACACACACAAAACATAAGCCAATTAAGCACCCAACTTTAGTACACACAAACCCATATGCGGTCATGACATAGGCTCGATTCACACCTATGCATGTTGCTTTTGAGCGTTTTTGCGGTGCTTGCCGCGTTTTTCAACATGCGTTTTTACCGCGATTTGCGTTTTTTTTATTATTATTTTTTTTTTATTATTATACAGCAATTTTTTTTTTTTTTTTTTAAGGAAATGTAAAAAAATTAACAAAAAAACGCGGCAAAAATGCGGCACTTGCGTTTTGGATGCAGGTCCATTGACTTCTATTACATGCAAAACACTGCTTTTTGCAGGAAAAAAAGTCCCCGACCCTTTCCAAAAACGCAGAGGCACAAAAATGCATTGATGTGAACATGTTTCATAGGAACCCATGTTAAAAAATTTCCATACATTTCTGCAAAATGCACCAAAAAAAACGCATTAGTGTGAATGGAGCCATAAGCTGAAGTTACCAAGGCTAATAATTTCTTCAGTTCAGTGCAATACAAAGTAAGAATCTGCAAGAAAGTTCAAATTAATTTAGTTTTATATAGGTTAACCATTTGCCGCATACACCTATTTTATTGCTTCATTTTACAGAATAACTTTTTTTGGGGGGAATATTTATTATAGCAAAGAGTAAGGCCCCTTTCACACTGGGGCGGGCAGGTGCGGTGGCGGTATAGCAGTGCGATTTTCAGCGCTGCTATACCGTCGTTCTTACCGCGGTATGCGGCCGCTAGGGGGTGAATTTAACCCCCGCTAGCGGCCGAAAAAGGGTCAATACCGCCCGCAAACCGCGGCCAATGCCGCGGTTTGCGGGCGGTATTACCGCGGTGTCCCATTGATTTCAATGGGCAGCCGCGGTAAAGGAGCGGTGAACACACCGCTCCTTCACTGCTGTAAAGATGTGGCTAGCAGGACTTTTGGAGCGGTCCTGCTAGCGCACCGCTTCAGTGTGAAAGCCTTCGGGCTTTCACATTGAAGGCTACAGGCATGAATTTTTCATGCGGTATAATAGCACCAATATTAGCGCTAAACCGCATGAAAAACGCCCCAGTGTGAAAGGGGCCTTAAAAATAATTGCTTTTTTCTTTTCAAAATTGTCGCTCTATTTTTGTTTATAGCGCAAAAAATAAAAACCAGAGGTGATCAAATACCACCAAAAGAAAGCTCCGTTTGTGGGGGGGGGGGGGGACGTGAATTTTGTTTGGCAGCCACGTCGCACAATTGTCAGTTAAAGCGACGCAGTGCCAAATTGCAAAAAGTGCTCTGGTCTTTGGCCAGCCAAAATGGTCCGGGGCTTAAGTGGTTAAAAGAGAAGAAGTTCAGGAGGGAAACAAAAAAAAAAAAAAAAAAGAAGGAGCGCACACACACACACACACACACACACACACACACACACACACACTGAAGCCTCTAAAGCCTCGTGCACACGGTACGATTGTTGGAAGGGGATTGTCTGTTGTCCTACATTCTTACCGCTAGTACCGCCAGTAAATTTTTGGCGGACAACGGTCTGTTGTCTGACGTTTCGTATGGTCAGTACACAAATCCTCACAAAAAAAAAAAGTCGAAAGTACAAACATGCATGCTCAAAATCAATGCTCAACAAACACGAAATTAGCAGAAGGGGCCCAAAGGGTGTCTCTCAAGAGCTGAAATTCCTTGTAGTACGTTACACAATTGTCGTGCCAAAAACGTGAATGTAGCAACGTTGGTAGGCAAGACAAGATCCTGGCACACGCTCTTTTGACAAAAATCAGACGCTCGGTTGGCCAACAATCGTACCGTGTGTACGAGGCTTAAGACCGTGAACTGAACGGACACCTCTGATTGCTCGGTTTTCTGTCATTAGTGAGTAGAGAGCCGGTGCATGTCAGTCAGCGGCTCTCTGCTGTGCCCCCGACAGCGCCTGGCTGTGAAGGGGGTGGGAGCGGCAGTCTCCAAGCTTTATCTGTAGCAAAGAGAAAGTGGTTTGCTAAATCATGTGGTCTTACCAGCCAGAGATATTTCAGTGGAAATAAATAAGTGGATCTGTCATGCACAGTTATCCATGAGCCCTAATCCTAGTACACACGGGCCGAATGTCAGCCAGTTCAATAGAAACCGGCCGACATTCAGGCCGTGTGTATGGCAGCAAGGCTGGCTTCTGTCGAAGGCTCATGATCGTTAAAGGTCTGCTAACTGGCTCCTGGTCAGCGCTCTCAGCCAATGGAAAGCGGTCTCCCCATCAGAACACAACAGCTCAGCGGGGGGGGGGGGGGGGGCGGGAAATCGCTGTACTAACATCTGATTTAGTACAGCGGCTCCGACCTGAGCTGATCAATTTAATTTTTTTTTTTTCGTTTAACCCAGTGGTGTGTACTAGGCTTTAAATTGGCCATAGATGCATCAAAATGCAGCCAGTTCAGCAGAGGCTAGCAGAATTTAAATTTATCTTGAACAGTCTCGTTTGAGAAAAGACAATCTAATAATCTACTGCTCTTTGTTCGGCTTGTTGGCAGAGTCCACACTGTTGCACTGGGACAATGTAAAATGCACCGATACGGTGCATTGTGGCATGTTGCGTTACAAAAAAAAAGTACACGCAGCCGTCAGTCGGGTAGCCACAGTTGAGATGCCGGCGCCGGGGAGAAAAGACTGAAGGAAGAGACGGCTCCGGTGAGCACAACGCTGGATCCTGTGACAGGCGAGTTTTTGTGGCTGCTGACTTTTAAACAAAAATAATATAATATAATCACATTTACACACACACACACACACACACACAGTGGGTACGGAAAGTATTCAGACCCCCTTAAATTTTTCACTCCGTTATATTGCAGCCATTTGCTAAAATAATTTAAGTTCATTTTTTCCCTCATTAATGTACACACAGCACCCCATATTGACATAAAAACAGAAGAATTGTTGACATTTTTGCAGATTAAAAAAGAAAAACATCACATGGTCCTAAGTATTCAGACCCTTTGCTCAGTATTTAGTATTTGCACCATTTTGATCTAATACAGCCATGAGTCTTTTTGGGAAAGATGCAAAAAGTTTCACACGTGGATTTGGGGATCCTCTGCCATTCCTCCTTGCAGATCCTCTCCAGTTCTGTCAGGTTGTATGGTAAACGTTGGTGGACAGACATTTTTATGTCTCTCCAGAGATGCTCAATTGGGTTTAAGTCAGGGCTCTGGCTGGGCCATTCAAGAACAGTCAGAGTTGTTGTGAAGCCACTCCTTTGTTATTTTAGCTGTGTGCTTAGGGTCATTGTCTTGTTGGAAGGTAAACGTCGGCCCAGTCTGAGGTCCTGAGCACTCTGGAGAAGGTTTTCGTCCAGGATATCCCTGTACTTGGCCGCATTCATCTTTCCCTCGATTGCAACCAGTCGTCCTGTCCCTGCAGCTGAAAAACACCCCCACATCATGATGCTGCCACCACCCTGCTTCAAGTGGAAGTAAACCCTCCTATCATTTTCAGGCAAGGAAGCTGCCATCTTGGCCTCTGTTTAATCTTCAACTGCCATGATGCTGCACATGTGATCAGTTATGACACCAGCCATTGGATGGTGTGACAGTTTGGTTGAGAGCACAACCAATGTGACAGTTGGCATTCCCGGCATGCCGGGAATGTAACTGCTTTTTGAAACTGTTAAATCGATGGGTTTACTTCCGCTTTCACTGTTGGGACTGTATTGGACAGGTGATGAGCAGTGCCTGGTTTTCTCCACACATACCGCTTAGAATTAAGGCCAAAAAGTTCTATCTTGGTCTCATCAGACCAGAGAATCTTATTTCTCACCATCTTGGAGTCCTTCAGGTGTTTTTTTAGCAAACTCCATGCAGGCTTTCATGTGTCTTGTACTGAGGAGAGGCTTCCGTCGGGCCACTCTGCCATAAAGCCCCGACTGGTGGAGGGCTGCAGTGATGGTTGACAGTCTACAACTTTTTCCCCATCTCCCGACCTCAGCCACAGTGATCTTTGGGTTCTTCTCCCTCAATAGCTCAGTTTGGCCAGACGGCCAGCTCTAGGAAGAATTCTGGTCGTCCCAAACGTCTTCCATTTAAGGATTATGGAGGCCACTGTGCTCTTAGGAACCTTAAGTGCAGCAGAATTTTTTTGTAACCTTGGCCAGATCTGTGCCTTGCCACAATTCTGTCTGAGCTCTTCAGGCAGTTCCTTTGACCTCATGATTCTCATTTGCTCTGACATGCACTGTGAGCTGTCAGGTCTTATATAGACAGGTGTGTGGCTTTTCTAATCAAGTCCAATCAGTATAATCAAACACAGCTGGACTCAAATGAAGGTGTAGACTCATCTCAAGGATGATCAGAAGAAATGGACAGCACCTGAGTTAAATGTACGAGTGTCACAGAAAAGGGTCTGAATACTTAGGACCATGTGAGATATTTCAGTTTTTTTTTTTCTTTTTTATAAATCTGAAAAAATGTCAACAATTCTGTGTTTTTCTGTTAATATGGGGTGCTGTGTGTACATTAATGAGGAAAAAAAAATGAACTTAAAATTATTTTAGCAAATGGCTAAAAGTGACAAATTTAAGGGGGTCTGAATGTGTGTGTGTGTGTGTGTGTGTGTGTGTGTGTGTGTGTGTGTGTGTGTGTGTGTGTTATATATATATATATATTGTGAGGGGGTTAGCTCGGCAGCGGGTGTGTGTGACCCCCGAGATGGGCTCCCCAGACAAAAACAGGCCCAGCAAACGGAGGTTGTGGTTTTCAAAATCAAAAAGGTGCGGTTTATTTTCTATTTACAGTGACAAAACACAGCAAAGCAAAAGAAACATAAACAAAATAAATCCTGGTCAACTTGACCTCTGACTAAACATACAGGTTTCCTAACTAACAACTGGGATCAGCCTAGTGCTGTCCTAGTCCCTAAGTCCCTGGTTTTAAATGTCCAAGCAAATAGCCACACAGGCTTTGTCTCACCGCACAGGGGTTCACTCTCCCTAGACAGTCCACACAGGTCTGGTTCCAGGCATGAGCTAACATCTAATGAAGCTGGGAGTTCTTATAGAGGCCTAAATGAGCTGACAAGCTTCAGCTGGTCTCATCAACTCCCTGTCTGCACGACGCCCCACACTCTCCCTAGAGGTACGAGTCATCCAAGAGCCCACTAGCCTTATACAACTCTCCAACTAGTTGTATAAGTCGGCGTAAAGCCTGAATCTGGGCGAAATATATCTACCCCCCTGGATGCAACCAGGTGACTTTACCTTCCTGCTGTCACATACCCCCCCCCCCTCTTGTTTTAACCTCGGGGTTGGAACACCAGCAATCAGGCATTCATGTACTCGAGACAAAGCATCCACATTCCCCATTTGAACGCCAGGGCGATGCTTTACTGTGAAGTTGAATTCCTGGAGGGCCAGGAACCACCTATTCACTCTTCTATTTGTTTCCTTGTTTTGAGCCATCCACTTTAACGGAGCGTGATCCGTAACCATGTCAAAGTGCCTACCTAGCAGGTAGTACCGAAGGGAATCTAGAGCCCACTTCACCGCTAAACACTCCTTTTCAACGGTGGCGTAATTTACCTCATGGGACTTCAACTTCCTGCTGAGGTAAATGACTGGGTGCTCTTCCCCGTTCCAGACCTGGGACAATACTGCTCCTAACCCCACATCTGACGCATCACTTTGTACGACAAAGTCTTTAGAGAAGTCGGGTGAGTACAACACTGGCTGGCTACATAAGGCTTGTTTCAAGAATTGGAATGCTGCCTCAGCCTCGGGGGTCCATTTAATCATGACCGACCCTTTCCCCTTCGTCAGGTTGGTTAGGGGCACAGCCTTAGAAGCAAAGTGGGGAATGAATCGCCGATAATACCCAGCGATTCCCAGAAAGGCTCGTACCTGCTTCTTGCTGTTGGGACGTGGCCAACTCTGGATGGCCTCGACTTTGTTGAGTTGGGGTTTTATTACTCCCCTCCCAATGGTGTACCCAAGATATTTGGCCTCCTCCTGCCCAATGGTACACTTCTTGGGGTTAGCCGTAAACCCCGCTTCCCGAACAGAGTCCAGGACTGCTTGCACTTTTGGCAGATGTGAGGCCCAATCTGTGCTATGGACAATTATGTCATCCAGGTAAGCCGCAGCATACTTCCGATGGGGCCTCAGCATCTGGTCCATTTTCCGCTGGAATGTGGCCGGCGCATTCTGTAACCCGAACGGCATTCTTTTATATTGGAACGCCCCGTCTGGGGTTACAAATGCGGTTTTCTCTTTGGCCGACTTGGCCAGGGGGATTTGCCAATACCCTTTTGTGAGGTCAAGAGTCGTCATGTATCGGGCTGTTCCCAGCCGGTCGATCAACTCATCTATACGTGGCATGGGGTAGGTGTCAAATTTTGTAACTTTGTTCAACTGTCGAAAATCGTTACAAAATCGCCAGCTCCCATCCGGTTTAGGCACCAACACAATGGGACTAGACCAACCACTTTGGGACTCCTCTATCACCCCTAAGTTCAGCATTTTCTGTACTTCCTCCCGTATTGCCTCCCGTCGGGCCTCTGGGATCCGATAGGGTTTTAACTTCACCCTTTCACCGGGCGGGGTAATGATGTCATGCTCTACCCCAGATGTTTGTCCCGGCAGCTCAGAGAATACCTCCTTGTTGCGAAGCACAAACTCCTTAACCTCCTGTTGTTGGGGTTGTGACAAGGTGGCTGCTATTCCAACCTCCGGAATCACGCAACCAGTTTGAGCTGGTGACCAAGTGTCTGCGACTAGGGACTCTCTATCCCTCCAGGCTTTCAACAGATTAACGTGATAGATCTGTTCGGGCTTTCGCCTTCCTGGTTGTCTGACCTTGTAATTCACTTCGCTCACTTTTTCCATTATCTCGTAGGGGCCTTGCCATTTGGCAAGGAATTTACTTTCAACCGTAGGGACAAGTACCAGTATCCTATCCCCCGGGGAAAAGGTACGGGTCTTGGCTGCACGGTTGTACACTCTCTGCTGTGCTAACTGCGCTTGGGCCAAATGTTCCTTCACGATGGGCATTACCTGTGCAATTCGGTCTTGCATCAGGGCGACATGCTCAATCACACTCCTGTGGGGAGAACTCTCACTTTCCCAAGTTTCCTTGGCAATATCCAACAGCCCTCTTGGGTGTCTCCCATACAGTAACTCAAAGGGGGAGAATCCCGTAGAGGATTGGGGCACCTCCCTAATAGCAAACATCAGATAAGGAAGTAGACAGTCCCAATCCTTTCCATCTCTATCCACCACTTTCTTCAACATTTGTTTTAGGGTTTTGTTGAACCTTTCAACCAGCCCATCGGTTTGGGGGTGATACACAGATGTACGTAATTGCGTCACTTTGAACAATTTACACAGCTCCTTCATAACCCGGGACATAAAGGGTGTACCTTGGTCCGTAAGCAGTTCTTTACAAATACCCACCCGGCTAAACACAAGAGATAGCTCTTTGGCTATGGTTTTGGCCGAGGTATTTCGGAGAGGGATCGCTTCTGGATAACGGGTGGCATAGTCCATTATAACTAATATGTACTGGTGCCCCCTAGCGGACTTGATTATAGGACCTACCAAATCCATGGCGATCCTCTCAAACGGGACCTCAATGATGGGTAGAGGGACCAGCGGGCTACGGAAATGTGGCATCGGGGCCGACCTCTGACACACAGGGCAGGAGGAACAATAATTTTCTATGTCCTTCATCACCCCCGGCCAATAGAATCTCTGTAATACCCTCTCTCGGGTTTTCTCTGTCCCCAGATGACCTCCAAGAATGTGCCCATGGGCCAACTCCAACACCAACTTCCTGTAAGGTTTGGGCACCACAAGCTGCTCAACGGTTTCTTCTGCCCTTTTTGCCACCCGATACAGTAGGTCCTTCTCTACGCTGAAGTATGGGTAAGTGCAGGTATTATCTGGGTTCACTAACTCGCCATCTATTTTCACTACGTTTTCCCGTGCCTTTATTAGGGCGGGGTCTTTCAACTGTTCTGTGGCAAAGTTTTCCCTGTGAACCTCAAGATCAGAAAACTCCACAGACGGTAGGTTTTCGTCTGAGGAGGTGGGCTCCTCTCCAGTTTCTTGAGTCTCCCCTGCCAATACTGATAAGGGAAATTCCGGAGAGTCCTCACCACTCTCAGGGGAGTTCTGGCTATCACATTCCTGGTACATAGGGGCACCAGTGGGGGGCTCAGGATCATCCCACAGTTCCCAGAACTTCGGAAAATCCCTTCCCACAATGGCGTCATGCGGTAACTGAGATACTAAGCCCACTGGATGAGAGAGGGTACCTTTGGGGGTCTCGAAACACACTGTAGTCACTGGATACTCTCGGGTGTCCCCATGCACACAAATAACAGCTACCTTGCTATTCCCAGAGACCTCTGTTTTAACTAACTCAGCCTTTATCAGGGTCACAAGGCTACCTGAATCCAGCAATACCACAACATTTCTACCATTAACACACATTTTGCATAAATGTTTCTCAGTTCCTCGAATGGCAGTGCATGCGACTGTCGCACACAGCGACTGACGTCTGCCCGTCAGAAAGTCACACTGCATGGGTTCCTCCACAACCGGGCAATTGGCTGCAATATGTCCCGCTTGCCGGCAGCGGTAGCAAACGATCCTTCTTGCGGCCTCTTGAGCCGCTGATTTCCCAGGCTGTTCTCGCCAAACTTGGGGTAGAGCTCCCACCCTCTCACTCTCTCCACCCTCACCCCTTGGAATCCTCTTATCCGCCCCTGGGGATGGTCTGGTCTTAGGGTGGAAAGTCCGAGTGTCTCTGGAAGAGGCCGTCAGGTTCTCTGTAGCCAAGTATTTCTCCACACGATCCACAAGACCATCGGCCGTCTCTGGGTCTCCATGGCTTACCCACTTTTGGATGGCAGTAGGAAGAGCTCTCAAAAACCGATCCATTACAACACGTTCCACAATCTTTGGTGCGGACAAAGTCTCTGGCTGTAGCCACTTTCTGCTCAGGTGAATGAGATCATACATTTGAGACCTGGGGGGTTTTCCAAGCTGGAAAGTCCAGTTATGCACACGCTGAGCCCGGACAGCCTGGGTGACACCTAGCCTTGCCAATATTTCAGCTTTTAGCATCGCATAGTCTTTTGCTTGGTTAGGCTCTAGGTCATAGTAAGCTTTCTGCGATTCACCAGTTAACAGAGGAGCCACCAGTCCAGCCCACTGCTCCTCAGGCCACTTTTCTCTTTCAGCGGTCCTTTCAAATGTGGTCAAAAATACCTCTGGATCATCCTCTCCAGTCATTTTTGTCACTAAACGACTCACCCCAAAGGACGCGGTATTAGTGGGACGGCTTTCCTCACTGGTCTGCGGACGTTGCTGCATTGCTGCTTCCATCTGTTGTTGTAGTCTCTGCTCTTGCTTCTGTAACAGGTCTATGAAGCGGGCCTCAGATTGCTGCTGGGCTTGTTGCTGAGCCTCCAGACTCTGTTGCAAAGTTGCGTTTGTCTGCTGCTGGGCTGCAAGGCTCTGTTGATGAGCTTGCTGCTGGGCTGCAAGGCTCTGTTGATGAGCTTGCTGCTGGGCTGCGAAGTTCTGTTGTTGAGCTGCAAGGCTCTTTTGCAAACCTGCATTTGTCTGCTGTTGATTGGCATTTGCTAGAGCCAGCTGCTTCAGTATCTCCTCCATGCTGGCTTAAAAAAAAACTGCCCGCATTCTCCACCAACTGTGAGGGGGTTAGCTCGGCAGCGGGTGTGTGTGACCCCCGAGATGGGCTCCCCACACAAAAACAGGCCCAGCAAACGGAGGTTGTGGTTTTCAAAATCAAAAAGGTGCGGTTTATTTTCTATTTACAGTGACAAAACACAGCAAAGCAAAAGAAACAAACAAAATAAATCCTGGTCAACTTGACCTCTGACTAAACATACAGGTTTCCTAACTAACAACTGGGATCAGCCTAGTGCTGTCCTAGTCCCTAAGTCCCTGGTTTTAAATGTCCAAGCAAATAGCCACACAGGCTTTGTCTCACCGCACAGGGGTTCACTCTCCCTAGACAGTCCACACAGGTCTGGTTCCAGGCATGAGCTAACATCTAATGAAGCTGGGAGTTCTTATAGAGGCCTAAATGAGCTGACAAGCTTCAGCTGGTCTCATCAACTCCCTGTCTGTACGACGCCCCACACTCTCCCTAGAGGTATGAGTCATCCATGAGCCCACTAGCCTTATACAACTCTCCAACTAGTTGTATAAGTCGGCGTAAAGCCTGAATCTGGGCGAAATATATCTACCCCCCTGGATGCAACCAGGTGACTTTACCTTCCTGCTGTCACAATATATATATATATATATCTGGAGCTCCTCTTTAAGAAAGTATTCCCTAGAATTCAACTCCCATTGCAATGTATGTCATACTTGACTCGTGCAGTCTGAGGTAAAATGTTCAAGCATCAAGTAAAGGTTTTAAGTAAGAGCCCTGTGCGCGCCGCGCGTACACAGGACTGCACATAAGACGTGGAAATCGAATTTTAATAACATTATATTATGAAATGCCTTGCGTCACAAACAAGCATTGTCAGTGTTTAGTAACAGCAAAGTTTTTCTTTGACGAAAATAGAGAGGCTTAGGGAGAGAATTGCAAAGCCATGTTCAAGTAGTAAAAATACCTAGACTTGGTCTAAAAAACAGTTCACAGTGTCTGTAATCTTCCTGTGTATGTGGTAATGCCAGCTGCTGCGATGGATCGGTGTCCTCCCATTTATGTGGTCAGCATACAACCTCTGTTCTCTGCTGGATACATTTTGGCTCAGCTGTCAGTTAGGCTTCACTTAGACGTGCGGTTGGGTGGCAGTAAAAATGCGCTGTTGTACCTCGCTTTGGTGTCTGCCAACCCCATCCCCCTTAAGCTGCAATAGGCAGCAGACAGGGGAGTTTACATGCCATGGTCGAGATGCTTCCTTTGGTGCCCATGGCAAAGTCTACCCAACATGTAGCCAAACTGGAAAGTGCCGCAAATGCCCCACAACCGCATGCAATTGCAGAGCATCTGTTGGGGGGAAAAGGGGGTTAAAACAGGTGGCGAGGAGCCATTACATCGCTTTCTAATGCCTTTCAGTCTGACGGACTTTTCGTTCAAGGAACTTTGCACACAAAAAGGTCAAAGGTTGAAATGAGGGATAGGATGCACAGTATTAAAAGCTCAACTCAGGGCAAATCCATTTTGTGGCTTTTTGCACTGTAAAAACAATGCAACAGTGCGTGCAATGTGTGCCATTGCTATGTTGTAATATACTCTTATTTTCTTTACCCAAGTACAGTAGAGTCAGCACCCAATGTTCAGCACTAAAACTTACAGTTCCTCCTGAAGTACGCAGATCACTGGCTCTGCCGCTCGTCCTTTCAAAAAAGGTCTTCCATTCTGTTAATACAGAAAGCAATCCTCCTGTCCTTTACATCCAAGGAAGCTGCCATCTTAGCCACCATTTGATCTTCTGTTGTCATGGTACTGTACGTGTGAGCAGTTATAAAACCAGCCATTTGATGGTTTGACAGTTTGGTTGAGAGCACAAGCAAATGTGACAGTTATTCACAGCATGCCTTGAATGTAACGGTTTTGGAAACAGTTAAATTAACGGGTTTAGTTCTGCTTAAAGAGGAAGTAAACCCATCGATTTAACAGTTTCAAAAAGCAGTTACATTCCCGACTCTCAACCAAACTGTCAAACCATCCAATGGCTGGTGTCATAACTGATCACATGTGCAGCATCATGGCAGTTGAAGATTAAACAGAGGCCAAGATGGCAGCTTCCTTGCCTGAAAATGATAGGAGGGTTTACTTCCACAAAAAAAAAAAAAAAAAAAAGGGGGAAGCTCCCCTTGTTTGCTTGTCGAAACCAGGTATCCGCTCCCACTTCCGGGTAAGATCACCGCAATCTTGTGCGGCGATCTACACAATGTCGGACCCCTCCTTCTCCACTGCCTTCTGGGTGACACACAGGTTCCAGAAGAGAGCGGGACCATTCAGAAAGTGCACCACGACTCGCGCATGCGTAGTAGGATGCCAGCGCCTGCCCCCGGAGCCGATGGGCGGATCGGCTAGGGGTGCCGACATCGCTGGCTCACTGGACAGGAAAGTGTCCTTGTATTAAAAGTCAGCAGCACGACTCCACCCACCGAGCTCCTGACAACAGACCCACCCACAGAATCTGCAGTTTTTTGGGTCTCATAACAGACAGAGGGTAGAAATTTGACAGGTAAGGATACATGCAGGAGGCATGTATATTTATATAGATAACCTCTATGGGAGTAGTTTAGAAAGGATGAGAGTGGTTTTACATCCACTTTAAAGCGACGCAGTGCCGTATCGCAAAAAATGGCTTGGTCAGGAAGGGGGTAAATCCTTCTGGGGCTGAAGTGGTTAAGCCATAATGCACAGCATAATAGGCACATTATGACAGACTTATCCTAAAACGAAACCCCCCCCCCCCCCCAACGGTACGCCATCACCGCTGTCGGTGCTTAAATCTTCACCCAGTCTTCCTTCCCGGGTTCACGTTCTCCGACCGCTTGACTAGCCGAGCTGAGACATTTTCCCTATGGAAGAACTATAGAGTGAGCAACCTCTTGTAATGTGTACTTTGATTTTTACAGCACAATTTTTTTTTGCCAGAATTAAGCTTTAATTTATGTAAAAAGCCTCTATTGCTTGACCTGAGAAAGCATATTGAGATGAATAGTTTGATAAACATGAGCACTGTACTCTGCACTTCGTATTTACATAGCTCAAACATGACAACACCTTAACACCCACTTATAATTAAAATTGACCTGGAGACACACAGGCTTTGGATGTGCTTTCTTATATACCAACAGCTGGATAAGGGTTTCTCTGTTATAGAATTTTTATTTCAACAAAGCCTCTAATACAGCAGTCTATTTTTAAAGTGGATAACCATTTTAGTAATGCATTAAAGTGTTTGAATAGAATATTTTAGATCCCAGACAGCCAATTATGGGTCACAAATATTTTATTAAAAGATACTGCCATCTAGGCACCCAAGGCAATTCCCTTAGTTTACTGACCAACAAAATATACAGTAATTGGAAGATTTGTATATTTACTTTGAGCGAAGAGTTACAAAATATTTGTTTGGTGGATTTAAATTACAAAAAAAAAAGAAGAATTAGAAGGAGAATGTTCCAGCAGTAAACAGCTAAGAAGTAAACAAAACCTAAATGATAGTCTTGCTAGCTTTCCCTAATGTTGACCCGACGTGCCTAAAATCTAAAATATAAAATTAGCATGTCTATTGCTGCTCACAGACTGATGTTTACATGACCCTGAACGGGAACAAAGACAATCTCTTTATCCTTTGAATATGCCTTAAATAACAAATATTTGCATCACTCAAAGAATACTAGCCCATGGTAGAATACGATGTTCTTTTAAAATAACGTCATGACTTCTACCGCTTTGAAGTCAACGAACAAAAAATATTTTTACTTATTTGGAGCCGTCACAGATGCAGATGAGTTCAGGAAAAATACAATCCTAGTTTTTGAGTGGGTTTTTTTCTTAACTTACAAACTCCGGGTTTTCTTTAATTTAAAAATTGGTTTTAAAAATTAAAGTGGTTCTAAAGCTTTTTTTTTTTTTTTTAAATAAACAGACTAAAATAACAGACATATTATACTTACCTGCTCTGTGAAAAAGGGATTTTTATAACAGCTTACCTGTAAAATCCTTTTCTTGGAGTACATCACGGGACACAGAGCGACTTAGTCATTACTAATGGGTTATATAGTTTACCTTCAGGTGCTGGCACTGGCAACTTCCAAACCGGAAGTACCCTCCCCTATATAAGCCCCTCCCATCCGGGAGCACCTCAGTTTTGTAGCAAAGCAATAAGTGTCCCAAAAAGAGGGGTGGGAGCTCTGTGTCCCGTGATGTACTCCAAGAAAAGGATTTTACAGGTAAGCTGTTATAAAAATCCCTTTTTCTTTTTCGTACATCACGGGACACAGAGCGACTTAGTCATTACTAATGGGACGTCCCAAAGCAATGCCAAATGAGGGGAGGGATACACTATACATAAGCTGGGCGCCATCAGGCATGAGGATCTTTTGCGGCCTGCAACACACTGCGCCCAAAGGCGACATCCTCCTGATTTCTAACGTCTACCTGGTAGAATCTAGTAAACATGTGTACTGAAGACCCTGTTGCGGCCTTACAGACTTGAGCCAGGGAGGCCTGGTGATGCACTGCCCATGAAGTTCCAACTGCTCTTGTGGAGTGCGCCCTAACTTTGAACGGAGGCGGTCTCCTTCTCAAGCCATAGGCTTGTATTATGACCTGTCGAATCCACTTGGCTAAAGTAGATTTTGATGCTGCCTGACCCTTTCTGGGGCCTTCCGGCAGAACAAACAAAGTATCCGTTCTACGAATCTGAGCAGTGGCTTTTAGATAAGCTTTAACTGCTCTTACTACATCCAAAGAATGCAATAACTTTTCCTCTACCGAACTAGGTTTGGGGAAAAAGGAAGGAAGAACCACATCTTGGTTCAAATGAAACCTCAATACCACCTTAGGAAGAAAAGGCTGGATGAGGATGTAATACTACTCTGTCCTTATGGACAACCAGATATGGCTCCTTACAGGACAAGGCAGCTAATTCCGATACTCTTTTAGCCGAACAAATGGCTACTAAGAAAATCAATTTCCTGGTGAGAAGAACCAAGGAAATGTGCTGCAATGGTTCAAATGGTTGTTTCTGTAGAACCGACAGAACCAGGTTTAAGTCCCATGGACATATGGGAATACTAACCGGAGGGCTAATACGCATCACTCCTTGTATGAAAGCTTTGACTAATGAATGCAAAGCCAAGGGCCTTTGAAAAAATATTGACAAGGCCGAAATCTGACCCTTGATAGTACTCAAGGCAAGCTTCCTATCTACAGCCCACTGTAGAAAGTCCAGAATCCTACCTATTACGTACTTACGCGGATGCCATTTCCTGGCTTCACACCACGCGATGTACGCCTTCCAGATCCTATAATAGATCTGCCTGGATACCGGCTTCCTGGCATTGATCATGGTAGATACCACAGGATTAGAGAGCCCTCTCTTTCTTAGAATGTGGGCTTCAATAGCCAGGCCGTCAAACCCAGGGCTGGTAAGGAAGGGTGGTATATCGGTCCCTGCGAAAGCAGGTCCGGACGATGTGGGAGGGTCCAAGGACTCCCCACTGACATTTTTACGATCTCCGCGTACCATGCTCTTCGGGGCCACGCTGGAGCCACCAGAATCACTGGTTTCTTTTCTACCCTGATTCTGCGGATTAATCGCGGTAACAATTGTGGTGGTGGGAATGCATATATCAGTTTGAACTGATCCCAGGGAACACTAGGGCATCCGAGACGCAAGCTAGGGGATCCCTTGTGCGAGACACAAATCTGTCCACCTTTGCGTTGAATCTGGATGCTAGCAGATCTACATCCGGTGTTCCCCACCGCTGGCATATTGCCTGGAAAACCTTGGGGTGAAGAGACCATTCCCCCGGGCATAATTGCTGGTGACTTAAAAAGTCCGCTCTCCAATTTTCCACTCCTGGGATGAAAACCGCGGATATGGCTGGGACATATCTTTCTGCCCATTCCAGGATGCAATTCGCTTCCCTCTGGGCTGCACGACTCCTGGTGCCACCCTGGTGATTGATATATGCCACTGCTGTGGCATTGTCTGATTGAATTCTGACAGGGGACCCTTGGAGTTTGGATGTCCATGCTACTAGGGCATACCAGGCTGCTCGTATCTCTAAGAGATTGATGGGCAGGGCCTTCTCTGCTTCTGACCACTTGCCCTGGAGAGACCATTGCTCCAGTACTGCCCCCCAGCCTATGAGGCTGGCATCTGTAGTGACCACCTTCCAAGAAACCGGACTGAAGGGTTTCCCTTTTTCCAGATTCTGGGGCACCAACCACCAATGGAGGCTCTTGCGAACGGAAGGGGACAGGGACATTGGTAAGTCTAAAGCCTGAACTTTTTTGTTCCAGGCTGACAGTATGGCCCTCTGCAAGTTCCTTGAATGGAATTGACCGTAGGGTACTGCTTCGAATGAAGCCACCATTTTTCCCAGCAGCCTCATGCACAGGCGTATGGATGGTTTTCTTTTTGTACCCACTAAGTGGGTCAAATCTTTCAAAGACGACACCTTCTCTGGAGGTAAGAAAATCTTTCTCTGATTTGAATCCAGTCTTAGCCCCAAGTATTCCAGACTTTTGACTGGTTTTAGGGCTGACATGTCTCGGTTGATAATCCAACCGTGAGATTCCAGATACTTGATTGTCTTGTGAACGACCACTTCTAGTTTTTTTCACTGAGTGGTCTATCAGCAACAAGTCGTCTAGATATGCCATTATCGTTACACCTTGTGTTCTTAGATTGGCCAATAGTGGGGCCAGAACTTTTGTGAACATTCGTGGTGCTGTGGCTAGACCGAAAGGTAAGGCTCTGAACTGAAAATGGCGCCCTTCTACTGCAAAGCGTAGAAATTTCTGGTGGGCCGGAAAGATGGGAATATGCAGATAAGCATCCTTTATGTCGATCGAGGCTAACCATTCCTGCCCTTGTAGGGCGGTGGCCACAGATCGGATCGACTCCATCCGAAAAGTCCTGATATGTAGGAACTTGTTTAGCCCTTTTAGATTTAATATGGGCCTCACGTCCCCATTTGGTTTGGGGACTGTGAAAAGGTTCGAGTAAAACCCGAACCCGCTTTCTTCCAAGGGAACCTTCATGATTACACCTTGGAGCAATAGTTGTTCTAGTGCCAGAAGGAGGGATCCTCTCTTTTGGGGATCGCTTGGCACGTTTGACCTCATAAAATGGGCAGGAGGAGTGTCTTTTAACTCCAACCTGTATCCCAGACTTACTGCGGAGATCACCCATCTGTCTCTGATGGTGTCCTGCCAGGTCTCTGTGAACAACTGAAGTCTTCCCCCTACCCGATTGAGTGGGGGCAACTGACTTGGGGGGAGGTTTTGTACCTCTCTTGACCCAGGGTTTCTTGTAACCCTGTGATTGTCCCTGATTTCTGCCTCCTGGATTTGACCGCGGAGGCCGTCGGAACTGTTTCACAGCCGATGTGCCAGGGACTGGAGAAGTAGGCCTCTTAAAAGAAGGACTTCTACCCTTGTTCTTAACCGGCAAGAGTGTACTTTTACCGGCAGAAATTTTCTGGATATACTTGTCCAGATCTTCTCCGAATAAGCGTTCTCCATGAAATGGGAAGCTAATCAGCAATTCTTACAGGGAGCTTCAGCAGACCAGTTTTTGAGCCATAGAAGCCTACGCATATGTACTACAGACAGCGTAAAGCGGGAGGCCTGTTGGATTGTATCCTTTATGGCGTCCACCGCAAAACACAAGGCTCTAGGTAGGTCAGCTAGGGCAAGAGCCTGCTGATCTGGTAAGTCTTTTAAGACTTGTTTCAACTGATCCTTCACTGCTTGGCAGACCCCAATCGCTGTAAAGACTCCAATTTTTTATCTATTGGGTCTTTGAACATTGGAACATTATCTACTGGACATGTCAGTGATTTATTCACACAAGAGATGGCTGCGTCCACTGTAGAGACCCTCCATTTTTTCTTATGAACTTATCCTCCATGGGATAGATCACCGGAAATCTCTTGGGAGGAGTAAATATTTTATCAGGATGCTCCCAATCCTGGTAAAAAAGCCCTTCCAATAAAGGGTGGATTGGGAAGGAACAGTCTGGGGGGCTGTCAGCGACCCCAGCGAGGAGACAGTAGTGGTTGATGGCTCCGCAAGAGGCATTTTAAATGCTGATCGGACCATGTTAGTCAGAGACTGAACCCATAATCTTTCAGCCTGAGATGCTGAGAAAGGTTCTTCCACTGTTGATTCCTCTATAACCGAATCAACCTCATCCTGATCCCCTTCAGGTAGGTCGATCTCTGTGTCCTCCACTAACAGGCACTCTGAAGGAGGAGACGGAGATCGGACGCGCTTTCCCCGTGACAGGGAAGCAGCGATCAATGCTGTTAATCTCTCTTCCAATCCTCCCAGAGTTGAGGAAAAAAACCCTCCTCTGTTATATATACAGGAGCAGGTGGACTGGGGCCAGCCACAGCACCAGGTACTCCTGCGGGGTTCCTACGGCTACTGACCTCTGAAATTTCAGGGGAGCTTGGTGCAGTACAAGCATGCCCAAAATCCTCAGAGCCCGATGGAGACCCCTTTCGCTTCTTGGAAGACTTATTTCCAGAGCGTCTGGACGACATATCCTTTAACCACTTCAATACCATGCACTTATACAGCTTCCTGCCCAAGCCAATTTTGAGCTTTCAGCACTGTCGCAATTTGAATGACAATTGCGCGGCCATGCTACACTGTACCCAAACAAATTTTTTTATCATTTTGTTCCCACAAATAGAGCTTTCTTTCGGTGGTATTTGATCGCCTCTGCGATTTTTATTTTTTGCACAACAAATAAAAAAAGAGCGAAAAATTTAAAAAAAACTAAGTTTTTCTTTGTTTCTGTTAATTTTTTTGTAAACAAGTACCTTTTCTACTTCAATGACGGGCACTGATAAGGTGGCACTGAAGGGCACTGATAAGGTGACACTGATGGGCACCGATGAGGTGGCACCGATGAGGTGGCACTGATGAGGTGGCACTGGTATGCGGCACTGATGGGCACTCATAGGCGGCACTGATGGGCACTCATAGGCGGCACTGATAGGTGGGCACGGATGGGCACTAGTAGGTGGCATTGGTGGCACTGGTGCCCAGCAATGCCAGCCACCACACATTGTGAAAGTGCCAGTCAGTGCCCATTTGTGGGCACTGATTGGCATTTTTTTTAATGTTTTTATTTTATTTGTTTTTACTACATGTGGATGGCCATGGGGGCCATCCACATGATTGGGGCTTCCCTGGTGGTCCTGGGGGGCTTCCCTGGTGGTCTAGTGTGGGTATCCGAGGGGGGGCTGCGCTGATAAACAATCAGCGCGAACCCCCCCTGTCAGGAGAGCCGCCGATCGGCTCTCCTCTACTCGCGTCTGTCAGACACGAGTGAGGAAGAGCCGATCAACGGCTCTTCCTGTTTACATTGTGATCAGCCGTGATTCGACACGGCTGATCACGTGGTAAAAAGCCTCCGACGGAGGCTTCTTACCGAGATCAGTGTAGCGGTGGGTCAGACTGACCCACGATCGCCGCGATGCGCGCCCCCCCCGGGCGCGCGGCGGCTGTTATCCCGCAGGACATCATATGACGTCCAGGGTGGATAACAGAACCACTTCCCGGACGTCAATCTGCTATTGACTGGGCGGGAAGTGGTTAAGCACAAAGCTGAGGTATTCCCGTCGTCATACACCAATTTTGCTGGTAATAGTCTAACACAGTTGCTGCTATATACCAGCTGGTGTCCACTAAAGTGTCTTTCTATGGGGATGCCTGTATCAACCGCCTCTGTGTGCCACCGTTTGTTGCTAGCTCTGCTTGCATCCAGCTGACACTTGTACTGTGTCTTTTATCCATGCTGGGACGCCTGCACATGCGCAGAAGCGCCGCGCATCGAGCGTCATCCACCCGCCCCGCCCCTTTCCTTTCATAGGAGGCGCGTGCACGCGCCCGCGCCCGCGCGCCTTCAGCGCCTTTTTTGAAAACAAGCAGGGACTAGGAGCCAGGGCCCTTTTTGCCGGAGGGCCTGTGCGGTGGATGAGCGCAGCAACAGGGCAGAGGAAGTGGATTCCCACAGAGAAACTTACCAACTGCCTGGATCTTTTGACTTAAAAAAGCCAAAGATCCACATGACAAGAAAAATGGACCACAGCGGCCTCTAGTGGTTTAACACAGGTACCGCGGTCTCTTTTTTTTCTTGACTACTATTAAAATTTTACATTTTCCAGTAGTTACAGGCATACACAGATATTAGCGGGAATACCGTTCGGTAACAGACAGAAAGACAAATTAGGCTTGGGGGTCCCCCAATAGAACCAAGTTCCTGGGGGCCCCCACTTACCTGTTCCCCGCCGCAGGACTTTGTTTGGTCCACAGAAGCCCAAACTTCACCTATCACGGCAGGCATTGTAATTAAACCTTCAGGGACCGGGTTCCCAAGGATTCCACTCCCCTGGACCTGTATAGCACCCTGCACAGACAACATCTTGGTCGTAGGTATGACCAGAGCTCTGGATCCCAGGGTCCAGCCCTCCTAAGAGAGGCATTACAGGCAAAACCTTGCTCTTCTGTTGCAAGGCCCGGGTACCGACCGTTTAGCTATGAAGCTTTTTTGGTCGGATCCGGAACAGCTTACTAAGGCCCGTAAAAGAACCTGTACGCAAGCCCAGTGAAAAACACATGTTACTCTTTGGCCAACACCTTAGACACTGGCAAAAAACTGAGGTGCTCCCGGATGGGAGGGGCTTATATAGGGGAGGGTACTTCCGGTTTGGAAGTTGCCAGTGCCAGCACCTGAAGGTAATCTATATAACCCATTAGTAATGACTAAGTCGCTCTGTGTCCCGTGATGTACGAAAAAGAAATGGTATTGCACAGAGCGGCCTCAAACCCCCTCTTCTGGGGTCCCCTGCTGGCGCTGTCTGCACCTTCTCTTCTCCTTGCTATGGGGGTAGACGTGCAGGCTTGTTCCTGAGCCTGGGCGAGTCCATTGACACACACAGACTGCAGCTCAACCCCCGCCTCCCCCTCACTGAATTTGGCCAACAGCAACAGGAGCCAATGGCTCAGACTACTGCCTTTCAGTACCTGTTTGAAGAGGGAGAGAAGAGAGAAGACTGCAGCCGGGCACAGTGCTTGATTATTCCAGGAGTCAGGTAAGTGTTTAGAGGGGAATGGGGGGGCACAGTCAAGTCCTAAAAAGTTTTTTTTTTTTTTTTTGCAGGGAATGGTGAAGGTTTTTACCTTCATGCATAGAAAAGGTGAAAAAAATACAAAAAAAAACAAAACACGTTCAGTATGCAGCTCCCCCACAGTCCTCCCTAATCTTTACCAAGCCCGAGCGCAAATCAGCGACATGCACAAGAGCAGCTGCTCTCCCAGGTCTCTTCATTGGCTGAGAGAAAGAAGAGGGAGCCATTGGCTCCCACTGCTGTCAATCACAGCCAGTGAGGAGTGAGCAGGGGTGGGGCCAAGCCCCTTTCTATGCATCCTATGGACACACAGAGCGGGCTCAGGAACAAACACGCAAGAGTGCCCTCATAGCAAACAGCTTGCTATGGGGGCATTTAGAGAAGAGGAGGAGGCAGGAGCGCTGGTGGGGAGGAAGAAGAGGAGGAGGATTGGGGCATCTCTGTGCAACACTATTGCACAGAGCAGGTACGTATGACAAGTTTATTTTTTAATTACCTTTAAGGTAAATAAAAATAAAAAAAAACACAAACACAAAACACAAACAAACACACCATTATTCCATAACAATCAGTTTGCAAAGCATGCTGCGCTTTCTTAAAAAACACTGCCTACTTGATTAATGACCATAAGTGCAAGTGACTTTTTTTTTGCCAAGAGATAGAATAGAGAATTGCCCAAAATGACTGTTATATTTAGGCATGTCGGTGTTCTTTCCAGCTCTCATTGGTTTCCTTTAATGCCATTACACAAGAATACCATGTATCTAGCTTTATCAATGAAAGAGCCCAACAAGGTTGAATCTCTGAGCTAGTGATTTGTTGGTGCTGTCCAGCTCAAAATTTCCAGTGAAGGTCATGTCCAGCTCAAAATTTCCAGTGAAGGTCATAAAACTCTATTGTTGGCATATAAATAGTGAGCCAACCAGAACTTTTGCTCATAACAAGCAAGCAGTCAGAATCGGTTTTATTTTTCAACTGCAGAAATGGAAAAATTGTGGTTGCTATGGGAAACAAAAATGTTTCCAGATCAGAGGATAGATTATTTGTGCTTGCGTGAGAAGGAAAGAAGAAGGACAGAAGAAGGACAGAAGAAGGACAGAAGAAGGACAGAAGAAGGACAGAAGAAGGACAGAAGAAGGACAGAAGAAAAAAATAAATAAAATAATATATCACAAGACATTATTCCACCTACCTGGCAGGATAGTCCACTCCTACCCATCCACCTAATCACTTCCTAAAGTTCAGGCATTCAAAAAAATTATGTTATGAGGATGGCATTGTCAGAATGTCATCATGGAAGACTCCTGGAGAAAGAATTATTGGTAAGCTTATTCTTTTACTTCCCACTCAACCCAAGAAAATTTATCCGGACGACCTAGGTGGAAACACAGACCTTACATTAGCAAAGGAAGCAAGTCAAAGGCCAAGTATTTTAGGTAAAACACAGTGGCGTATCATCCATGGGTACAATGTGTGCGGTGCATGAGGGACATGAGGGGCATGGGGCCCCATTATGTTCGGACCCACACTACACTCATGGAAAAGACTGATGTGCCGAAGCCGTACCGGTCACTGCCCACTGCCTGGCTCCTGTCACACACACACACACACACACACACACACACACACAATCTTCTTGCTGGAGCGTCTGTTTGGGGGAGGATTCACAATTTCTGGGGCAGGATGCTGATGTCATCCTAACAAAACAGAGCAAGTGAGTCTTTCCCCAGTACAATAACTTCCCAGGTCAGTCTGTCCCCCAATAAAGTCCACCCAGGTCAGTCTGACTTCTGACTGACCTGAAGGGGATAATGTACCGGTGGACAGACTGACCTGAAGAGAGAAGGCACTGTATTGGGGACAGACTGTCCTGGGGAAGAAATATTGTACTGGTGACAACCTGACCTCATGGGGGATTTTGTACTGGGGGACAGAATGTCCCAACGGGAGGGATTCCTCCAGTCTCCTAAGTTGTGTTAGTCCCTCCCCCCCATCAGCCCTTTGGCTAAACAAGAGAAAAACAGACTCCTACACTATATATTGTGTGTAGCGCCCTCCCAAATATTTGGGGCTCTATGCTTAAATTTAAGGGTAGTCTGAGCCAGTAGTTGGGCTCAGACCAATTAATTGTTCTAAAATTGCTTCTGCTCTGGGTGTGATACTGCCTGGCAGTAGTGTTCCCTGTTCGCCTGTCGGTGACACTGTCACCACCAGCATAGGTTGAACTACAGGAGGCATCACAACACCTTGGGTGTCCTTTCTCGGCAGCCATGCAGTGGGTGTGGTCTACCCACTGTGCATGCTGGGAGAGGGTACAAAAGGGGCAGACACCATTAATTGGGGCCCGTTCTGGGGTTCCGTCCTGGTAGCCCACCTGTTGGTGTGCGCTCCTCGTGGCCCGCATAGCGAGGGGTGAGTGTCTGTTCTGGCCTCGGCACCTTCAGCCCGAGGCTACATCGCTACCCGTTAGGCCCAGCTCTGCTGGCTGAGGCCTACACTTCAGAAAAGGATCCCAGGCTACCCACCTGCAGGAAGCCACTCTTCGGAAAGAAGGCCCGGGGAGGATCTGCCCCAGAGGAGACTAGCGACGGTACTGCTGTCTCGGGAGGAGGCTTTGGAGACTCACCTAAGGAGGGATCCATTACTCCAAGCCCGGCAATACGCCAATCTGGCCTAAAGGTTTTCTATTATTGCTTGGCTGGGAGGTTCGGGACTTTGATAATCCTGTGGCAGAGGATTCTACATCTGTGTGGACACTGGCCTTTCTAAATACTTTTTTATACCCTGACAACGGAAGCCTTGGGAGGTAGTTTGCAGACCCAACAAAACCAGCCGTTCCCTTAAATGGGGGTAAGTGCTACACGTACATTTCTCTGCTTTTTCTATTCGTGTACAGAGATCCATCCCAGATCTTTTTTGAGGAGCTGCAGGAGTTTTACTGGACAACTTCATCCTTAAACCCCCCCCCCCCCCCCGTTTGGACTGTAGTTTCCATACTATGGATATTGTTTATCCGAGAAGGGCTGAGAAAGAGGTGGACACCGTTCTTAATTTGGATTCATACTAGGTTTTACCTTTGCAGAGGGCTTCAAGTGAAGCTTTTTATTTGGCCCAGCCAACATAAGTTAAAAGATTCACATGATCCTAGACAACCCATTTAACGTCACTACTTAAATTATCATGATCTGCCAAGATAAAAGTCCCTCATCAAGTACTTCCTTTTCCATTTATGTGAGAAGTGTATCAGTGTTATCCCACTCCAATCTGTGGGAAAAGCTGGAGCCAGAAGTTCTTGACATTAAAAAGTTCAAGAATCAAGATGGCAGAGCGAGAGAGGAGAGAAGTAGTATTACACATGCTAGACTCCCAACACAATGCAGAATGAACAACACTTTTGGTCCTGGTCAACTTGTGCATATTAGATATAGGTAAATATGTTAACATAAAAACGTGTAATGACAATTGTGCTACAATAGCCCAGTGTGTGTTTTTTTCAGCCCTTCAAATATAAATGTGTGCCGCATCTCGATAAAATTACTGTCAGATATGGCACGCATGTTTTACATGCATTTCATTTTTTCTGCTCCCTGAATCACATGTCAAAACGTGCTTGAAAACACTTAAAATGTTTGCAAAACCACTGTAAAGAAATGTGTGCATTCTGAAACACTGTCCTTATTTTTTTATTTTCACTAGGCATAAAACCTGATAAGTTGCAATTGTTAATATCCATTCACTAATCTTTATGTACCATTGCACAGAATAAGTGGGCTGCCTCCATACACAAAGTACATGTGTGTACAGCTTGTGTTGTTTTCTGGTTGATTGATTTTTACGATTGTCATTTTATGACCATACTTTGTATTGCATGGTATTTCCCTTCCCCTTAATGTGAGGTAACTTCCTCTTCCTTGTGTGTAGGCCTTTGTAATCCTTCTTACCCTTAAAAAAAACACACACTGGGGCTAGGAAAAGCCAATACTCCTTTTTGAACCTTTAAAACGCTTCTATCAAGTCTAATGCATCTTATTGTATTGCCTCAGCATTAATCTGCATACAATAAAAACATCACAGGTATCAAGCGTTTGGCAAGTTCAGCTACAGTTCATTGAGGGAACCATGAATGCCAACATATACTGTGACATACTGAAGCAGAGCATGAGCCCCTCCCCTCGGAGACTGGGCCACAGGGCAGTATGCCAACATAACGACCCCAAACGCACCTCCAAGACAACCACTGCCTTGCTTAAGAAGCTAAGGGTAAAGGTGATGGACTGGCCAAGCATGTACCTAGACTTAAACCCTATTGAGCATCTGGGGGCATCCTCAAAATGGAAGGTGGAGGAGCGAAAGGTCTCTAACATCCACCAGCTCCGTGATGTCATCATAGAGGAGTGGAAGAGGACTCCAGTGGCAACCTGTGAAGCTCTGGTGAACTCCATGCCAAAGAAGGTTAAGGCAGTGCTGGAAAATAATGGTGGCCACACAAAATATTGACACTTTGGGCCCAATTTGGACATTCACTTAGGGGTGTACTCACGTTTTTTGCCAGCGGTTTAGACATTAATGGCTGTGCGTAGAGTTATTTTGAGGGGACAGCAAATTTACACTGTTATACAAGCTGTACACTCCCTACTTTACATTGTAGCAAAGTGTCATTTCTTCAGTGTTGTCACATAAAAAGATAATAAAATATATTTACAAAAATGTGAGGGGTGTACTTACCTTATGAGCAAATATATACAGTATCATTACATCAGGGTCCCCAGAGAGCCTCCCCGCCCTTTACATCAGGGTCCCCAGAGAGCGGGCAGGCAGTGAGAGATGGTGGCAGAGCGATTATCGAAGCTTCACAGTGGAGGGCAGAACAGCGGTGATGCAGGGCGGGCAGTGAGAGATTATGTCATCTCTCTGCTCTCTTGACCGCCCGCTCTCCCGTGCTGCCCGTCCACTCTCTGGCTCTCCTGTTCTGCCAACAATGAAAGAGATGGCTGCACTCCAAGATCAATCAAAATTCTTTAATTTCCGAACATCTCAAGTGTTACAGACAGGCAGTCTCCTGTTCTGCCCACCGTCTCTGTCATGTAACCAACCGCACTCAAGGCCTGGCTTCAGAGAGGCCGCGGCCTGGTGGTTGGGGACCCCTGCAGAGACTCAGGGCTGTAGCCCCAGAAGCCACCCCTTAGTGACACCACTGGTGGCCTGGCAGTCAGTATGTAGTGGCAGGATAGGGTAATATGTATTGGCAGGGCAGTCAAAGAGCAGTACATAGTGGTAGGATAGGGCAGTATATAGTGGCAGAGCGGGCAGTGAGCAGTATGTAGAGGCAGTCAGTGAGCAGACACTGTAGTGGCAGTCATAGAAGCCACCTGTGCAAAGAGTGAAGGTGACCACACCACTGGTCCCACCCACCACCTTTATCTGCCTAGGGAGAAGCTGCTGAGCACGCGCTTGGTTTCTGGGATACCTCCACGATTGTGGGGAGGCGAGTAAGGGGAACCAAGTATGCTGTGCTCCTCAGCAACTGATGATATCATCGGTTGGTAGGATGCGTGTGGGCGGCCCAGCATAGGATCAGAGCTTCAACCTGTGGCACTCTGTAAAATAAAAAGGTAGGCTTGGACCATGCTACTTGATCCCCTTGCTTTTGTTGGTACACTTTTTAGAAGTTTGCCACAGCGCCCCAGTTGAGAAAGGCTGCTTAAAAGTTATATATGAACCCTTACCTTGTACAACAACCCTTACCTTGTACAACAACCCATTCAGTTTAAAATATAAATGAAAGGCAACACACACACACACACACACACACACACACACTGACCACATTATTAGGTACACCTTGCTAGTACTGGGTCAAAGATAGATATCACACATACAGGGCTCAAAATTCCTGAGCTACCAGCCAGGCCTTAAGAGTTACTCACCACCAGTTGCCCTACCCAATCCCTGCCCCTAAACACGCCCTACATGGTATGCAGGGTTGTCTTTATTGTCGATTGGACCCTGGGCAAACATTTTCTTGCCTCCCCCCCCCCTGCAGAAACACTACAGGAGAGGGTCAGAGAGACATTGTGACAGTGTGATACCTGTCCCCACTCCCCTCCCCCTCCTCTGTGTGCAGGTATGGCCAGACCAAAACTCCTCTGTTCCCCCCTAGGACCCTCATATCAGCAGCAATGTCCTGATCCAGACAGATAGCAGGTCCCATCATACTCCCGAACAGTCAGCTCAGCAGCGTTCCAGACAGCAAGTACTCTCCCGACCCTTCCATTATCAGCAGGAAGCACAGAACTTGAGGGGGGAGGTGGAGCAGCTCTGAAGGAAGAAGTTACATCTTCCTCCTCTGAATGCCTGGTTCTTCGAGCACCTTATTGGTTGTTAGGAACTGGGACTTAGGAGACTGGTGAATTTACAGGGGGGGGGGGGGAGAAAGTAGTTCCACCACTGGCGTGGACTTAAGGGTTATCTGCTTTGATCTCCATGTTAAAGACAGCCCTGACCGGGCGCCTCGTCCCCTCCCCCAGCAGGATCATGGCTGCTGCCGCTGCTTCTGCCTGCTCTAAACGCCCTCACTTTATTTCCACTCGCCAAATGCAAACAGACATTTTGAGAGATAGTTAAACACACACCTTCCGTGCTATCCTTATAGCTAAATCTAAGAACTTAGCGCTACAAAACTATACAGTAGGAGGCAGGGAAACACCAGTCTGCATCCAACCACATATGCAAATAATACTACTATAATAATCTATGCACATAAAGCAGAGTTCCACCCAAAAAATGGAACTTCAGCTTTAAGTGCAGGTGACCCCCTGACATGCCACATTTGACATGTCTTTTTTGGGGGGAGCCGAAACCCTCTTTTTAGATGGATCCAGCTCCCACTTCCTCCCGGGGCACCGCAGCGCTGGAATGAAGTTCACCTCTCCCCACTCCCTTTCGGCAATCATCTGAGACACGTCACAGGTCCCAGATGATTGCCCGGCCAGTCACAGTGCAGAAAGGAGTGGTAGATGAGTGGGGCTTCGTACACCCGCATCGCTGGACCCTGGGACAGGGGAGTGTCCGATTAATAAAAGTCAGCAGCTAGACTTTTTGTAGCTGCTGATTTTTATATGGGTGGAACTCCGCTTTAACGTATTGAAGTAGAGCACTGCACTTTTGAAGAGATATAGATATAACTCTAATGGTCTAATGGAACCCAACATAAGCCTGAAGTATCTACTCACTCTTGGTTGGGCAACCAGAGAATCCCAACATTAGGGATGAGCTCGGTGTTCGAGTCGAGCGTACGTTCGACTCGAACATCGGCTGTTCGATCGTTCGGCGAACATCGAACGATTTGGGCCGTTCGCGCCAAATTCGAGTGACGCGAACGGCCCACAATACACTGCGCCATCGCAGTGCAATCCCGGCACTGTGATTGGCCAAGCATGCACTGTGACCCCGCATGCTTGGCCAATCACAGCGCCGGCAGCTAGGAGAGCCATAATTGGCCACAGGCAGGTTGCCTGTGGCCAATTATAGCTCAGGGGGTTTAGCACACGCCCCACACTATAAAAGGCCGCCAGCGCGGCGGCCTTGTGTAGTGTGTTCCGGTGCAGGGAAAGAGAAGGATAGGCAGGGACAGTGTTGATATTCTTTGTGCTATTCTTGTGTGCAGGGAGAGAGAAGGATAGGCAGGGAGAGTGTCAGTGTCATATTCTTTGATAAACCTTGTGTGCAGGGAGAGAGAAGGATAGGCAGGGGACAGTGTCATTGTTGCTAAGCCTCCTGCACAGTATACACCTGAAGCTAGCCCTTAGTGTAACACACCAGGAAAACACAGCAATATGGGCTAGCTTCAGAAGTATATTTTGCAGGAATCGCACTACGCCTGCTGTAAGTGCTGCAAATGCCTGTTAGTGTAACACACCAGGAAAACACAGCAATAACAGGCATTTGCAGCACTTACAGCAGGCGTAGTGCGATTCCTGCAAAATATACTTCTGAAGCTAGCCCATATTGCTGTGTTTTCCTGGTGTGTTACACCAACAGGCATTTGCAGCACTTACAGCGGGCGGAGTGTGCCTCCTGCACATTATACACCTGAAGCTAGCCCGTATTGCTGTGTTTTCCTGGTGTGTTACACCAACAGGCGTTTGCAGCACTTACAGCGGGCGTAGTGTGCTTCCTGCAAAATATACTCCTGAAGCTAGGCCTTATTGCTGGTTTTCCCATCTCCCTGCAGGCCATTAGAATGTCTGGAAGGCAAACAAGGAGAGGCAGAGAGTCAGGAGCCAATAAAAGAGGGCAAGCAGGCTCTGTGTCTAGAGACAACAGTGCTGGTCGTGGACGCGGTGCATCGCCATCAGCAAGTGGCCATGGGACACGCTTGTCCTTTTCGGCAGCTGGACGTGTTGAGCCGCATCATGCCGAAGACTTGGTAGAGTGGATGATCAAGCCCTCCTCATCCTCTCTCACCCAGGTTCAGGGTACTGGCAAAGCAGCTGCCAAAGCGTCCTCTTCCCTGGTATCAATGTCATCATCAGTCACTCCTTCCCTAGACCCACCATGTCCTCCCGAGGAGTCCCCCGAACTGTTTGAGCACAGTGTTGGGTACATGCTCCAGGAGGATGCCCAGCGTATCGAAGGGTCTGATGATGATACCCAGCTAGAGGAAGGCAGTAGCGTGAGAGCAGAGAGAGGGGATGCTCAAGAAGGACACCAATCTGGCAGTCATGTTCCAGCAGCTGCAGCATACTGCCAGATTGGCTCCAGTGATGAGGAGGGAGGGGATGATGAGGTCACTGACTCCACGTGGGTGCCTAATAGGAGGGGGGAGGAGGAAGGGAGGAGGGAAGAGGAGGGAGGATGAGGCACATCTCCAACGAGGCAGGATGCCCTCGGGGGGCCAGCGTAAGGGCAACACACCGACGGAATCACACCGCAGAGCTCCGCCTGTGCAGGGCGCTGCCTCTGCCCGTTATTCAAAAAGTTCTTTGGTGTGGGCCTTTGAGTCGAGTGCATCAGATTTCACAGCT
The DNA here is from genome assembly GCA_029206835.1 of Rana muscosa. NCBI lineage: Eukaryota > Metazoa > Chordata > Amphibia > Anura > Ranidae > Rana > Rana muscosa. Next base: position 497,069,454 of record CM055121.1, read on the forward strand.
GCTGTTTGCAACATATGTCTCAAGCGTATATCGCGTGGCCAAAACATCAGCCACTTGGGCACCACATGCTTGACCAGACATATGTTGACCTGCCATGCAGCTCGTTGGCAAGCCTACCTTAAAGACCCACACCAAAGAACAAAGCGGACCTCTCCTTGCACCGCATCAGCTGGGATCTCCAACCCCACTATACCTTCAGTCCTCTCTGAAATCTGCACTGAGAGGAATGAAGGTGTAGAATTAGGTGTGTCACAGCCAAGTACTTGCGGGCACTCTGCTAGCAGTACACCGACGTCCGATTCTAGCAGGCAAAGTTACCTTTCTTTCACGGCCCATTGGGTCACTCTTTTGGCAGCTGGGAAGGATGCAGGACAAGGTGCAGCAGTGTTGGAGGTTGTTCCGCCGCCACACCTCCAAAATGCTACTACTGGTTGTGACACACCTCTCTCCTCCACCCCCTCCTCTTCTTCTTCCTCCATGGCCTCTTCCTGTGCTTTGTCCTCGGAACCAGCGGTGCTTCGTAGGAGTTCAAGGGGCTACGCAAGTACGCAGGCAAAAAGATGCCATGCCGTGCTTGCGCTGGTGTGTTTGGGGGACAGGAGCCACACTGGGGTAGAGGTTCTGTCTGCTCTGCAGGGGCAGGCCGAGAGGTGGTTGACGCCACGCCAGCTTAAGCCAGGAATGGTGGTTTGCAACAATGGCACCAACCTCCTCTCCGCCCTCCGACAGGGACAACTGACCCATGTGCCCTGTGTGGCTCACGTCCTTAACCTGGTGGTGCAGCGGTTCTTGGGCAGGTACCCGGGCTTACAGGATGTCCTGAGGCAGGTCAGGAAAGTCTGTGTGCATTTCCGCAGATCTTATAATGCCAGTGCTCGCCTGGCTGAGCTGCAAAAGGAGTTGAACCTGCCCAAGAACCGCCTTATATGTGACATGCCCACCAGGTGGAACTCAACGTTGGCCATGCTGCAGCGGCTGCACACGCAGAAGAGGGCCATCAATGAGTACCTGTGCGACTACGGCACCAGGACAGGGTCAGGGGAGCTCGGGTTTTTTTCACCATGCCAGGGATGCATGCACTGTCCCGGCACCATGTGAGGAGGCCACGAGGATGGTGAGCAGTGACAGTGCATGCATCAGTGACACTGTACCTCTTGGAACATACACTGCGTGGAATAATGGACAGGGCACTTGAGGCAGGAAGAGGAGGACTTTTGAGAGGAGAGGAGAGGAGAGGAGAGGAGAGGAGAGGAGAGGAGAGGAGAGGAGAGGAGAGGAGAGGAGAGGAGAGGAGAGGAGAGGAGAGGAGAGGAGAGGAGAGGAGAGGAGAGGAGAGGAGAGGAGAGGAGAGGAGAGGAGAGGAGAGGAGAGGAGAGGAGAGGAGAGAGAGAGAGAGAGAGAGAGAGAGAGAGAGAGAGAGAGAGAGGGAGGGGGAAATTGTGTCAGCATGGAGGTGGAGCCTGGCACTCAGCATCATCAGCAGCAGTCTTTTAGGGATGATTTACAGTCCCAAGAAACCTGTGGACTTGTACGTGGCTGGGAGGAGCTGGCTGCGGATCATGTCGTCCTTAGTGACCCAGAGGACTCCGGACCGAATGCCTCAGCTAACCTACGCTGCATGGCCTCCCTGATCCTGCAAAGTCTGCGGAAGGATCCTCGTATTCTTCGGATCAAGGAGAGGAACCATTACTGGCTGGCCACTCTCCTTGATCCACGGTACAAGGGTAAGGTTGCGGACCTTATCTTACCGTCGCAGAGGATGAGACAACTCCGGGAGGCCTTGCAGAAAGGTCTGTGCAACGCGTTCCCAAAAACTGGGAGGTTACAAACTCCTGGCCCTGGACAACAAGTTGCTGAGGCTTCGGTCAGTCAAAGAAGGAGCGGTGGGGAAGGTGGCCGTCTGTCCGATGCGTTCAGACAATTTTTTAGTCCGCAGCCCCAAGGTATGATCGGTTCCAGCAACCAATCGCCAGCGTCTGATATACATGGTGCAGGAATACCTAGGGGCAAGGTCAGATTTGGACACCTTCCCCACCGAAAATCCTCTGGCTTACTGGGTCTTGAGGATGGATCACTGGCCAGAGCTTGCACAGTATGCAATTGAGCTACTGGCCTGTCCTGCATCCAGCATTCTTTCAGAACGCACATTCAGTGCTGCTGGAGGATTTGTCACGGATCACAGGGTGCGCCTGTCCACCGACTCGGTTGACCGACTGACCTTCATAAAAGATGAACCAGTCTTGGATCACCACCAGCTACCAAACACCTGAAGCTGATATAACAGACTAATTTATTTTCAAATGTCACATCCCTTCAAGACTGATGCTGAGTGACTGTCCTGGTATGTTGACTGACTATCCTCCTCCTCCTCAATGATCCGATTGATGATGATAGCTTGGAAGAACATTTTTGTTTCTGGGTGCCGCCACCAGTGGCTAAGGCCCAATTTTTCAGCCCCTGTTTAACAGGGGCATGCAATTACAATTTTTTATGCAATACTTTGCAACAGGGCTCATTGCTGTGCTCCAAGTACAGTATCTGTGAGGGGTTGCAGTGTTGTGGCACCAGTGCCTAAGGCCCAATTTTTCTGCCCCTGTTTAACAGGGGCATGTAATTACAATTCTTGATCTAATAATTCACAGCAGGGCCCATTCATGCGCCCACCAAGAGTAACTGTGAGGGCTCACAGTGTTGTGGCAACACCAACATGTAAGGGGCAAATTTCAGCAGAGTATATACGGCAGGCCCCTACTTTCAAACATCCAACTTACAAACGGAAGGATACAACAGGAAGTGAGAGGAAATCTACCCCTAGGAAGGCAAATTCTCTCCTGTAAGAGTTAATATGGGAAAAAAGTGTCTCCTCTCCACTGATGCTTTATCACCAATTCTTGTTTCAATAAAAACCCCAAATTTAAAAAAAAAAAAATTGTCATTAGGACGGAAAGTGAGGTGAACTGTTCTGAACAGGTGCACACTGCACAGACAGCAAAACAAATGTTACGGGGGTGATAACCCTTCCCTATGTTTTCCAAAAAGCTTAAAAATAGATTTTTTGCCTGGAGCTACACTTAAACAAATGTACCTGTTCAAAATTACAAACAGATTCTACATAAGAACAAACCTACAGTCCCTGTCTTGTATGCACCGCCTGTATACGGCTGTTCAGAGTATATAGGGCCTTTTTTATTTTGTGTGCGGGGTTCCCCTTAATATCCATACAAGACCCAAAGGGGCTGGGGTAGGGGAGGGGGGGGGGGGATGTGATGGGGTAGCTATGCCATTTTTCTTAAAGATTTTCATCCATATTACCGGGACCAGACATTACATTAAAGCCGCAAGCAGTTTTAAATGGCTTTTTTTCCTTTAGAAATGTAATTTTGTGCAGGGACAGTTCTAAAACACGGGAAACACGTGGCACTTCACAGGCATACTTTAGACACCCCCCAGGTACGATATTTAAAAGGAATATTTGACTTTTTTTTCACTTTATGCATCATTAAAATGACTGCTCCCGAAAAACGGGCGTTTTTAAAAACTTATTTTTGCATTGATACATGTTCCCTGGTGCAGAACCCGGGTTCCCAAACCCTTTTTAGGACAATAAAATGCATAATAGTCGTTATAATTAGCACTTTAGATTTCGAACGTTCGCATCCATTGTATTTAATAGGGTTCTAACGTTCGTGCGAACTTTCGGTCCGTTCGCAGGTTCTGGTGCGAACCGAACCCGGGGGTGTTCGGCTCATCACTACCCAACATTAAAGCGGAACTAAACCCATCCATTTAACAGTTTTCCAAAACCATTACATTCAAGGCATGACATGAATAGTAACGGTCACAGTTGCTTGTACACTCAACTGAAATATGGAGGCAATCAAAAAGGCTGGTGTCATAACTGACTGATCCCATGTACAGCACCATGGCAACTGCAGACCAAACTGAGGTAAGATGGCAGCTTCCTTGGCTGTAAAGGATTGGAGGATTTACCCGCCTATTTACAATCCTCTGAGATGTACATTGAGCTACGCATATCTGTTTACATGCCAGGATGACTGCACTTCCATGCATGTGAGGGAGTGACATCATCCTGCACCTGTTACTCAAAACAGCCATCACCCACAAAATGCATTAGGCCCCTTTCACACTGGGGTGGGGAGCGGCAGCAAAGCGCCGCAATTTTTAGCAGCGCTTTACCGTCAATTTCGTGACGCTATTCGTCCGCTAGTGGACATTTTTTTCCCTTTGGGGCTTTCACACTGGAGAGACAGCAGCGGCTGTTTCAGGTCGGTTTGCAGGCGCTATTTTTAGCGCTGTAGCACCTGCACACCGACCCAGTGTGAAAGGGGTCTTGGAGCACAGGTGAGTGTTTGTGTCTTCAGTTCCGCATTAAGGAGGATTGCCCCCTGAAATCCACTGGGAAATGTCCATTTCCAGGAGTATTGATCTTTTGTGTCCCTTGCAACACTAATTGGTTCCTGCTGTTTACCTCTTCATCACTACTGGACACATCTATTTTAAAAGAAACTGTTTTAAAGTGATAGAAATGCCATTGATGATCTCCTTTTGAAAAGGTTAGCAACCTGGATCTTACACCGATCATCAAAAAGTATAGACAAATATGAAAGCTACCCATATAAAAGCGAGTTAAATGTTCATACAACTTCCTCATTTTGTCTTTGTACTGGTCACTTGTAATCTCCTGTAAATCTGCATTCAGACCAGTGGTAGTACTGTTAGCCAATCCGTTTTTTTTTTTCTGCACTGTACAGTAGTGTGAAACGAACAATATTTGCTGATAGAGGGTACATAGATGACCCCATCAGTGATTGGCACTTCTTCACTGCACAATCACAGCCTAAACCAAAGGCACACACACACACACACACACACACACACACTTTTCTGGGAAGAAAGACTATTTACACACATGCATTCCATCTATGTATTTAGCGGTTTACTTAACTTAGGCTGTAAAGCATTTTAAGTGTAAGTTAATTTTGTTTAATCAGCACAAGGGACAGTACTTACATACATTGAATGAATAGTGTCCCTTGTGCTAGTGGCATCCCTCTAACCCGCTAGTGGTAATCTAACAGGGCTACAAGGGTTAATACAGCCACTGGACATGTCATAAGCACTAGTGAATACTACCCCATTCATAGAAATTGTATTATAGCTTACCTCAATGGAAAGCTGTGTATGAATGGAGGATGGCCAATGGTCCAGTAGCTATATTAACCCCAGCAGCACCAGAAGATGAGGGCTATGGTAAGGGGGCAGAGCATGCACGATTTCAACTAACATAGCACCCACCAGCACTTATGGTACTTCCATTTAATAAAGTGTCCTATCTTGTGCTATATCCAAAAACAGAACACCTTAAAAAGGGAAGCAGTATTAAAAATATGTTTTATTCATATAAATATCATTAAAAGTATTAAACCCAAAATCATTATTTTAATATATTGCAGCTTACCAAGCCTTAGATGTGGTGGTTGTACTAGTTTTCCTTGTTATTTTAGGCTCCCCCCCCCCCCATCTGGTGATCCAGCCAGGCAGGTTTCCTGGCGGTTTCTCTGTTAATGGAGGAGCAATCGAGTCACCCTTGGACAGAAGCACCATCTGTGGGCAGGTTAGTGCTGGATGGACTATGTAAATGACTAACAAATTAAAGCGATTGTAAAGTCTCTAGGGTTTTTTTCTATAAAAAGAATAAGCGGGTTTGGCCTCATGCACACTGGATGTTTTTACAGCCGTGTTTTTTTGGCTGCAGGCGTTTTTTTTTTTCTACAGCCAGTAAACTCTCCAGCAAGTTATCCTATGTGCCCATGCACACATAGGCCATTACCAGCGGTTTTTCGCAAGGGCATTTTCCGGCTACATAAAGTCAGCGCTATCTTGTTATGGGTGCTGCTGGAGATACATGTCATCTATATGCTGAACAGAGGAAGTTAGTCACTCCTTTACCTCCACTATTCAGCAAACTTCTAGAAATGTTTCTTCACCTAATACAAGGATTTCTCTGAATGGACAATGTCATACCTCCCAACTTTTTAAGATGGGAATGAGGGACACCCATCAGCAAAAGTATGCAGGCATATGACACACCCCTGGCCACATCCCCTTAAAAAGGAGAATTGTACAAAAAAAAAAAACAAGATTGTTAAACCCACAAGTGCTTTTTTACCACTACTATTCCTTTATATTGGCTTTTGGAATTTACAAATGCAGCAACTTAGAAATCAGATGAAAGGATTAGTGCTGGAAAACAGTTTTTGATAGTTAAAAGGTGCATTTTATATACATCTATATAGAGGAGACCAAAATGAGGGACAGATGAGGAACAGAGGGACATTGTTGCAAATCAGTCCCTCAAAATCAGGGACAGTTGGGAGGTATGCAAAGTGGCGATTGTGAGATCATCTGCCCTTGCTCTCCACCTTGTCTAATTTAGAGAACACCTTCATTAAAAAAAAAAAAAAATAGTGGAGGTTTACTAAATGGCAGGAGGTATGGGAGCGAGTGACTTTGTGTGCAGTATACAGATGGCAAGTCACTCCAGTAGCACTGGGGACAGGGCAGCATGGACTATGACTGTGAATGTCAACATTTTCAGCAGCCACCCAGGCAAGATACATGGATAACATGTAACCAAATAGGCCCAATAAAAGGTTAATTAAAAATGTATTCCTGGAGTTCAGCTGTAAATTACTTTTAGTTCTGCCTTAAGACCGAGTGTAAAAGATTAAGGCTGGCCATAGATCTGATTTTCTTTGCTCAATTCCCACGGGGGCAGCCATCCCAGCCAGAACACACAGCGATTATTACCAGAGGCTATAAAATCGCATGAAAAATCTAACAGGCTGGTTGTAATCAAATCGATCAATTTTGGTACAATCAGCCTACACATACATGGCTCAAATCTTGGCCAGTCCTGCTGAACCGGCTGAGATTTGAACTGTCTATGGCCGGCTTAACTCCCTGTGCTGACCATGGCAACCAATCAGCTATTCCCTTCCCTGTTTATAGGGTATAGTAAAAAAAATAAAAATAAAAAACACACACACACACACACACACACACACACACACACACACACACACACACACACACTACAGTGAAGGTTGCCCATAATCTGTAAAAGTGCAGCTCAACCATGGGGTTTTTACAGCCACCCCCCCCCCCCCCAACCTCACACGTAAATAAGCCCTAAGGAATCTGGCTGTGTGAATTGTTCATGTGGCTGAAGCCACCCATTACTCTAAGGGGATGCAATGGCTGTATAAAACACAGCCACAGGTCCTAATTTGGCAGGTGTGCAGGCATGGGCGAGTGCACACTGTGTTGGGGGCCAAAACACCAGCACCCACACACACCTGTCAAACTAGGCCCTGTAGCTGAGTTTGTACAGCTGCTGCATCCCCGTAGAACAACATAGGCTGCCTGCACACAGCTCCCGCCACCAATTCACACTATACAGACCACAGCTTTCAAGTTAATGAGCCCCAATACCACTTCAGCTATACAGACCACAGCTTCCAAGTTAATGAGCCCCAATACCACTTCAGCTATACAGACCACAGCTTCCAAGTTAATGAGCCCCAATACTTTGTAGCTATTCACACAAAGAGCTTCAGCAGGAATTTTGTTATTACAGGAGTTAGTCAGGTTGAGACAAACGAACACACACAAGTCCATCCAGTTCAACCATAAAAAAAATAATATACATAATAAATATCGTGCAATCCCATATATCCAATTCTATACCCACAGTTGATCCAGAGGAAGGCGAAAAACCCCAACAAAGCATGATCCAATTTGCTACAGCAGGGGAAAAAATCCTTCCTGATCCCCCGAGAGGCAATCAGATTGTCCCTGGATCAACTTTACCTATAAATGTCAGTACCCAGTTATATTATGTACATTTAGGAAAGAATCCAGGCCTTTCTTAAAACAATCTACTGAGCTGGTCAGAACCACCTCTGGAGGGAGTCTATTCCACATTTTCACAGCTCTTACTGTGAAGAAACCTTTCCGTATTTGGAGATGAAATCTCTTTTCCTCTAGACGCAAAGAGTGCCCCCTTGTCTTTTGTGTTGACCGTAAAGTGAATAATTCAACACCAAGTTCACTATATGGACCCCTTATATATTTATTTGTGTATCATTTGATATTTTTTGGGGGCTTGTTAGAAATCACGGGGCCCTGAACAGCCTACCTAACAGAAGCCCTGTGGGCGGGGGCAGTCCTTGACTACTTAGGAATCATCTGCCTATCCGTAGTCATCCTTACTTGTGCAGAATCAGTTTCCATTACATCTCCTTTACCAATCCAACAACATGTAATAAGCATACTGCAGACATCCCTATCCAAACTCCTACTGATCTGCTCATTCTCATATAAACTTCTTGACATGAGGGATCTTGAACAGTGCAACACAAATTACTAAACCAAAAAGGTCTGTGATGGACAGCAACAGCAAATTAGGCAAAAAAAAAAAAAAAAAAAGTTATAAAAAGACACACAAGAATAAACGATATATGCAAAAGGCACTGCTTTAGCTGGCACATTAGCAGGGCAACCTACTGGCAGCACTACACCCTTAGGGGGATTTCTAAATCAGATTTACTTGTAGGAATGGCAGGGCAGCTAATTTAGACAGATACTGTATATGTAAAATAATCTGGAACTGACATTTCTTTTAATCTCATTTTTGCAAGCCAGTGAATGAGGATTTACTAATAACCGTAAATGATAACATAACTTTGTAGTAACAGCATCCAGAAGAACAAAAAGTCAATAAATAAAAGGGGTTACCAATATAAAACAATAATATAAAAAGTTTATAAAAAAAAAAAACCCCATCAAAAAGAACTGAAAGCTAATGAATGACGGTTTACTAATAGAACAATATAAAAGCAACGGAAACAATACCATTACCAACTTTGTAGCCAACAACATCCAGAAGAAGAACAAAAGGCCAATGAATGAGGATGAATAGAACAATACCATAACTTTGTAGCAATCAGCATCCAGAAGCACAGAAAGCTAATGAATGGATGACTTATGTTTGTATTTTATATAATGTTTGTTTTTAGTCATAAGTCATCCATTCATTAGCTTTCTGTGCTTTTGGATGCGGATAGCTACAAAGTTAGTAATAGTCTTGTTATGTTTGTATTTTATAATGTTTGTTTTTAGTAATAAGTCATCATTCATTAGCTTTCTGTGCTTCTGGATGCTGATGGCTACAAAGTTATACTATTATATTGGTAAACCCTCATTTTTATTAGCTTTCTGTGCTTCTGGATCCAGATAGCTACAAAGTAATAGTATTATTATGTTTTTGTATTTTTATATATTGTTATAATTGTTTTTATTCACAAGTCCTCATTCATTAGTTTTCTGTGCTTTTGGATGCTGATAGCTACAAAGTTAGTAATAGTCTTGTTATGACTAAAAACAAACCTTATATAAAATACAAACATAACAAGACTATTACATAAGGTTTGTTTTTAGTCATAACAAGACTATTACTAACTTTGTAGCTATCAGCATCCAAAAGCACAGAAAACTAATGAATGAGGACTTGTGAATAAAAACAATTATAACAATATATAAAAATACAAAAACATAATAATACTATTACTTTGTAGCTATCTGGATCCAGAAGCACAGAAAGCTAATAAAAATGAGGGTTTACCAATATAATAGTATAACTTTGTAGCCATCAGCATCCAGAAGCACAGAAAGCTAATGAATGATGACTTATTACTAAAAACAAACATTATATAATACAAAACATAACAAGACTATTACTAACTTTGTAGCTATCAGCATCCAAAAGCACAGAAAGTTAATGAATGAGGACTTGTGAATAATAAATTTTTTTTTATATATATATATATATATATATATATATATATATATATATATATATATATATATATATATATATATATATAATACAAAAACATAATAATAGTATAACTTTGTAGCCATCAGCATCCAGAAGCACAGAAAGCTAATTAATGAGGACTTGTGAATAAAAACAATATATAAAAATACAAAAACATAATACTATTACTTTGTAGCTATCTGCATCCAGAAGCACAGAAAGCTAAGGAATGAGGGTTTACGAATATGACAATAGTATACTAACTTTGTAGCTATCATATCCAGAAGAATAGACAACTTGTACTGGAAGCCAATCTAAACAAAGCTTGGCATTCATTATACCACTTCTGACAACTGGCACATAGATCCATCCTACATTTTATATGGGCTGATCTTATAGTATGCCCTGTTCATTACACTTTTTTTTTTTTTGTAAAATAAGAGAGTGAAAGCTTGCTGTCTAGATATAGCCAATACAGATCTAATGCATTTACCAGTACAGAGACCTCTACTAAGTAAAGGTCATAAGTGCCTTGTCCTGTCATCAAAGACACAATTTATTCTTGCAGAGACTGAGCTGATTAAATCTAAGTTGCTTATCATGTCAGAACATCTGATCAGCCTGTTTTTCCCATCACTGCAATAATCCAGAGTCAGCATGACCTAATATAAGTGGAGCTGTTATAGAAAGGGGGTCCTTACCTTCTGATCTCACACACAGCTTCTCTCCAGCTCTGCCTGCAGCAGATCAGTGAACTAATAATGTTCCTCTGGTGATTTCATGGAGCCATCCACTCTGCATCTCCTCCTCCCCCCCTCTCCATTCTTTGCTGTTCACTCCCTCTGTCCCTCCTTCTTCTCCAGCTTCCACTCTTCTCCCACTTTTAACCAGTAGAGGATTTTTATGGGAAGACAAGACATGAGGATCAGGCGATCGCCTCATTGAATAAAGAAATGCAGTGGTGTGATACTGAACAGGGATCAGACCACATTGTACTGAAAGTCAAATCTTCCCATTTGTGTATATTATAATCAGTGCAGCTTTAGTTAGTGTCCATGTGTGTGTTATGTATGGAAAAAGCTTTAGGTGAGGTTCCCTGGCTCAGAGGCCCTGGAAATAATTCAATTATTAAAAACAATAAAATGACTGCCAACATGAAAGGGTTAAAGAAGGTTTGAAAAAATATTCCTGGCAAGAGATATACAAACTGAACATCAGTGCTCTTTAGCTATTGGGTTTGGCTACATTTTATCATTTTTTATCACAACATAAATTTTCATGCACATAAATATGCTCCAAAGTTTGGTACCGTGGATGCTCTGGTGTTACATGCAGCTGGTCAAAGACATGCATAGGTAAAAGCGGAGTTCCACTCAAAAATGTAACTTCCGCCTTTAAGTGCTGGTGACCCCCTTACATGCCATGTCATTTTTTTGGGGGGGAGGGGCAGATACCCTCTTTTTTTTTTTTAATTTATGTTTATTGATTTTTCCATTGAACAGAGAAAAATTACAGAGCATATCAACATACACGCTTACACATTATTTTCTTGTATTCAGTAGCAATATACCAGTATTACACCGTGAAGCGGGAGCATAAACAATATAGTCTCGAAATAACATACAAGCCTAATAAGGCCTACAGCTTGTGGCCACATGGCCACATAGGTGTCCCAGTTCCTCAACGGAGGAGAAGAGAAAAAAAAAAAAAAGAAACACAAAACCCTAATACCAAAGGTGTATCGAGAGTATTTAACTGTGATTTTCACAGGACTCATTCGGTTATCCTTATTCAGTAATACTTAAGTGCTTGCATTCACTCACACAACACTCATACCCATTCACCCAGCACTTCCACCCATTTCCCCAGCCGAAACTACAGCTGGGGGGGCACTCCTCCCACTCCCCCCCACATTTATGTGGGATACGTTTCATGTCCCCAGCTTCTTTATTTAGGATAGGAGGTAGTTCTCCCCCCCCCCCCATCAAACAGGAGGGGCTGAATCAGGGCCCACTACTGCTGAGACAGAGGGGTATCCTTCCAAAAGGAGCTGTCTATATCCAGCCAAGGTTGCCAGATCTTGTAGAATTTCTGTATACAGGCCCTTCCTTTATAGATTAGTTTAAAGGTTGGTACGACTTTGTTTATCATGCGGTACAGCAGTTGGATGTTGGGAGCAGATTCACACTTCCATTGTAGTAATATCAGTTTTCTGGCATAAAAGAGTATCAAGCGGACTAGGGTCCGTTCGTGGGTTCTGGGTATGTGGTCATTAAGGATGCCCAGGAGCCCCACTTCAACAGTGTGGGGGGTCACTAGGCATAGATTGTTTTCAAAAAAAGAGAATAGGTCCACCCAGAACCCCAAGAGGGCCGGGCAGGACCAAAACATGTGTACATAACCAGCATTGGTGCACTTACATCTAGGGCAGAGGGCCCCTGAAACATAACCCATGCGAGCCAGACGGGCCAGCGTGTAATGCAGTTGATGAATAAATTTGAACTGTATATATTGGTCGTTAGACCCAACAATATCCAAGAAACAGGCCCCAGAGGCCTCCTCCCACCCCTCCTCTGAAAGCCCAGGGATGTCGACCATCCACTTCCGCTGTGCAGCACGGAAGGGAGAACTCCCACCCGTCTGCAGCCGGGAGTAAATGGTCGTGGCTAATTTCGTAATGCCAGAACACGACATCAATGCCTCAAGCGGGGATTCAGCGAGCTCAAGAGTCAGGCCATGAAACTGCGCACGGACAGCGTGTCGTATGAGAAGATATTTAAAATAGAATTTATTTGATAATCCACTTGTAGCTTTTAGGACTTCAAAAGAGATAAATTCACCATTGAGAAAAATGTGGGCAGCGTGGGTAATGCCCAGCCGTGTCCACCACAATGCATCGGGGTGACCCATGAGCTCCAGAAGATTGGGGTTATGCCATAGGGGAGTTTTCGGTGAGACCCCCCCAATTCTGAAATCGTCTTATTCCCTTCATGCCAGGCCAACCAACTCACTTCTATCGGGGAGCCGCGGGAGCATCGTTTTGGTAAAGATCTATGCATAATATCTACCAATGGGGTCTCTAGGCCAGCAAGTGCCTGCAGTAGATAGGTAGAGCAGGATGCGGAGGCCCCCTGGAACCATTCATAGACATAGGTTAATTGGGCTGCTATAAAATAGTGTCGCAAGTTGGGGCAGGCCAGTCCCCCATCACCCTTAGAGGCCTGGAGGGAAGCCTTCGCTATTCTGGGATTGGTCCCCTGCCATAGGAAGGAGGATAATAACGAGTCTATTCTTTTGAAGAGCTTTTTGTAGAGAAAAATAGGGGATGCCCTAAAGGCATATAAAAATTTAGGAAGGTATATCATTTTAAATATGTTCAACCGCCCTATCAAATTCAAAGGTAATGAGGCCCAAGTTTGCAACCTGGTCTCCATGTGTGTAACAACTGGGGCAATGTTAAGAGATTCAAAGAGGGCCAGGTCTGCATTAATGTGAATGCCCAAATATTTAAATGTGGATCTGACTGACAGTTTAGAGTGAGATAAGTAAGTATAGTCCTGTTTGGGGCCTATGGGAAAAGCAACAGACTTGTCCCAGCCCACCTTTAGTCCCGAGACCCTCCCGAACTCCTCCACCACTTCCATTAAAGATTTAAAGGACTGTTCTGTGCCATCAAGGTATATTAATGCATCATCAGCATATAATGAGATCTTCTCTGTAAGATTACCATAACATATGCCGCCCACCGACGCCGTCTGTCGCACCGCCAGAGCCAAAGGCTCTATGGCAAGTGCGAACAGGAGTGGCGAGAGCGGGCAGCCCTGCCGTGTTCCCCTGTGTAAAGAAAAGACATCCGATACATCCTTGTTAGTACATATTCTTGCCCTGGGATTGATATATAGCAGGCGAACCCATTTTATAAATTGGTGACTAAAACCCATTCGGTGCATGACTTCCCACAAAAAGGTCCATTTCACAGTATCAAAGGCCTTCATTACATCCAGTGACAACACCAGGCCACTTTTATGCTCAGTGTCAGCTCTATGGATATGTATGAACAATCGTCTAATGTTGTCATATGTACTCTTTCCAGGCATGAATCCAGTTTGGTCCCTATGGATAAGGTGTAGGATAATCTTTTGTAGTCTCACTGCCAGTACCTTGGCCAGTATCTTAACATCGCTATTGAGTAAGGAGATTGGACGGTATGAGCCGCATAGCGTTGGATCTTTATCAGGCTTGGGGATCACCACAATCAGGGCCTCACACATGGAGGAGGGGAGAACGCCCTCCTCCATTGCCTGCCCAAACTGAGAGTGCAACCTCTGTGCCAAGTCCCTAGCATAGTGTTTGTACCATTCAGCGGGCAAACCGTCCAATCCAGGAGTTTTGTTCGGGGGGAGTGAGTATATGGCAGTGGTAATTTATTCTACCGTCAAAGGTTCATTTAAGATGGATCTGTGTGAGTCCTCCAGTACAGGGAACCGGAGAGACTCGAAGAAACCCATAGTTTCCCATTCAGGTGGAGAGGGCTGGGACGAATATAGGTCCTCATAGAAGGATTTAAAAGTTAGATTAATGGTCCTAGGGTCTGAAGCGATGGAGCCATCCGGCACCTGGATTTGCGGAATAGTCCTATCAACACAGTCCATGCGGGAGAGATATGCCAACATCTTGCCATTTTTCCCACTGTGTTCAAGCAGCCTGGCCGTCAGATATCTCTGTTGTTTCTGCGTTACATCCACCCTGTGGAGGTCCAGGGCCCTATGTGCCCCCACCAGGACCCCGTGGGAGTCCGGGGTGGGGGACGCAGAATACTGGGCCCTCGCAATCTCCAAGGAGGACTCTAGGGCTAAAAGAGTGGCCTGGAGGTTTTTTTTATGTCTGGTAGTGTTAGAGATGTATGAACCCCGCACAGTCGCCTTAAAGGCGTCCCATGTGGGGCCAGGGGAGGCAGATCCTTCATTATCCACCCAAAAGTGGGACATGTCCTGTCCCACCGGGTCCTAGATACCCTCTTTTTAGAGGGATCCAGCTCCCACTTCCTCCCGGGGCACCACGGCACCGGAATGAAGTTCACCTCTCCCCCATCCCTCTCGGCAAACATCTGGGACACGTCCCAGATGATTGCCCAGCCAGTCACGGTGCGGCTTGTGCATGCATGCCCGGCTGTGAAGGCACAGCTGGGCACCCACAGTGACAAGCGGCTTCGTACGCCTGCATCGCTGAAACCTGGGACAGGTGATTGTGCGATTAATAAAAGTCAGCAGCTTCACTTTTTGTAGCTGCTGACTTTTATATGGCTGGAACTCCGCTTGAGGCTGGGTTCACACTGGTCCGACAAACGCTCCGACATTGGGAGCTCATGTCGCATGAAAATCAATGTTTCCCTATGAGAGCCGTCTTAACTGGTCTGACACAAGTCGGTCCGACTTTGAAAATGCTCCCTGTACTACTTTGGTCCGACTTTGATCCTACTTCAGCTCATTGAATATCATTGAAGTCGGATCAAAGTAGGATCCTTGTCCTAACCATCTGACTTTTGACATCCGACATGTGATTACAGCAGCAGTAAAAGGAATTTATCTCACCCTGGGATTGTTTTTCAGCTGAACTCGCACGGCTTCACTCTCGCAGCCCAGTGTGAACCTGGGCTAAAACCTAGAAGCTGATTGGCTACTAAGCACAGCTGCATCAGATTTCATCGCTTTTCAGCATAGGAGATTAATGCAAGAATCCGTCTGAAAAGATTACACATGCTGCATCTTTGCTCATGAATATGAATTTTGTGCGATATAATTGTTTATCACATAAGGCACAATTTTTCCATACATAGATTGTTTATTTATATGTACTGTTTTGAGCACCTCAGAGTGTCACTTATGCACCAATCTATTTAGTATCAGTCTCAATTTATAAGGCAATTACCTCATATACTATTTTCTTTTTCGTACATCACGGGACACAGAGCGACTTAGTCATTACTAATGGGTTATATAGATACCTTCAGGTGCTGGCACTGGCAACTTCCAAAACCGGAAGTACCCTCCCCTATATAAGCCCCTCCCATCCGGGAGCACCTCAGTTTTTTGCCAGTGTCTAAGGTGTTGGCCAAAGAGTAACGTGTTTTCACTGGGCTTGCGTACAGGTTCTTTTACGGGCCTTAGTAAGCTGTTCCGGATCCGACCAAAAAAGCTTCATAGCTAAACGGTCGGTACCCGGGCCTTGCAAGAGAAGAGCAAGGTTTTGCCTGTAATGCCTCTCTTAGGAGGGCTGGACCCTGGGATCCAGAGCTCTGGTCATACCCACGACCAAGATGTTTTCTGTGCAGGGTGCTATACAGGTCCAGGGGAGTGGAATCCTTGGGAACCCGGTCCCTGAAGGTTTAATTACAATGCCTGCCGTGATAGGTGAAGTTTGGGCTTCTGTGGACCAAACAGAGTCCTGCGGCGGGGAACAGGTAAGTGGGGGCCCCCAGGAACTTGGTTCTATTGGGGGACCCCCAAGCCTAATTTGTCTTTCTGTCTGTTACCTAACGGTATTCCCGCTAATATCTGTGTATGCCTGTAACTACTGGAAAATGTAAAATTTTAATAGTAGTCAAGAAAAAAAAAAAAAAGAGGACCGCGGTACCTGTGTTAAACCACTAGAGGCCGCTGTGGTCCATTTTTTCTTGTCATGTGGATCTTTGTTTTTCTCAAGTCAAAAGATCCAGGCAGTTGGTAAGTTCTCTGTGGGAATCCACTTCCTCTGCCCTGTTGCTGCGCTCATCCACCGCACAGGCCCTCCGGCAAAAAGGGCCCTGGCTCCTAGTCCCTGCTTGGTTTCGAAAAGGGCGCCAATGGCGCACGGGCGTGCGCGCGGGCGCGTGCACGCGCCTCCTATGAAAAAAAAGGGGCGGGGCGGGTGGATGACGCTCGATGCACGCCGCGGCGCTTCTGCGCATGTGCAGGCGTCCCAGCATGTATAAAAGACACAGTACAAGTGTCAGCTGGATGCAAACAGAGCTAGCAACAAAACGGTGGCACACAGAGGCGGTTGATGCAGGCATCCCCATAGAAAGGCACTTTAGTGGACACCAGCTGGTATATAGCAGCAACTGTGTTAGACTATTACCAGCAAAATTGGTGTATGACGACGGGAATACCTCAGCTTTGTGCTTAAAGGATATGTCGTCCAGAAAGCCAAAGGGGTCTCCATCGGGCTCTGAGGATATTGGGCATGCTTGTACTGCACCAATCTCTCCTGAAAATTCAGAGGTCAGTAGCCGTAGGAACCCCGCAGGAGTGCCTGGTGCTGCGGCTGTCCCCAGTCCACCTGCTCCTGTATATATAACAGAGGAGGTTTTTTCCTCAGCTCTGGGAGGATTGGAAGAGAGATTAACAGCATTGATCGCTGCTTCCCTGTCACAGGGAAAGCGCGTCCGATCTCCATCTCCTCCTTCAGAGTGCCTGTTAGTGGAGGAACAGCCCCACACAGAGATCGACCTACCGGAAGGGGATCAGGATGAGGTTGATTCAGTTATAGAGGAAGCAACAGTGGAAGAACCTTTCTCAGCATCTCAGGCTGAAAGATTATGGGTTCAGTCTCTGACTAACATGGTCCGATCAGCATTTAAAATGCCTCTGGCGGAACCATCAACCACTACGGTTTCCTCGCTGGGGTCGCTGAAAGCTCCCCAGGCTGTCTGTTCCTTCCCAATCCACCCTTTATTGGAAGGGCTTATTTACCAGGATTGGGAGCATCCTGACAAAATATTTACTCCCCCCAAGAGATTTCCGGGGATCTATCCCATGGAGGATAAGTTCATAAAAAAATGGAGGGTCCCTACAGTGGACGCAGCCATCTCTTGTGTGAATAAATCACTGACATGTCCAGTAGATAATGTTCCAATGTTCAAAGACCCAATAGATAAAAAATTGGAGTCTTTACTAAAATCTGCTTTCTCTACAGCAAGCATGGTGACACAACCTGCAGTAGCAGCGATTGGAGTCTGCCAAGCGGTGAAAGATCAGTTGAAACAAGTCTTAAGGGACTTGCCAGATCAGCAGGCTCTTGCCCTAGCTGACCTACCTAGAGCCTTGTGTTTTGCGGTGGACGCCATAAAGGATACAATCCAACAGGCCTCCCGCTTTACGCTGTCTGTAGTACATATGCGTAGGCTTCTATGGCTCAAAAACTGGTCTGCTGAAGCTCCCTGTAAGAAATTGCTGATTAGCTTCCCATTTCATGGAGAACGCTTATTTGGAGAAGATCTGGACAAGTATATCCAGAAAATTTCTGCCGGTAAAAGTACACTCTTGCCGGTTAAGAACAAGAGTAGAAGTCCTTCTTTTAAGAGGCCTACTTCTCCAGTCCCTGGCACATCGGCTGTGAAACAGTTCCGACGGCCTCCGCGCTCAAATTCAGGGGGCAGAAATCAGGGACAATCACAGGGTAACAAGAAACCCTGGGTCAAGAGAGGTACAAAACCTCCCCCCAAGTCATGAAGGGTTGCCCCCACTCAATCGGGTGGGGGGAAGACTTCAGTTGTTTACAGAGACCTGGCGGGACACCATCAGAGACAGATGGGTGATCTCCGCAGTAAGTCTGGGATACAAGCTGGAGTTAAAAGACACTCCTCCTGCCCATTTTATGAGGTCAAACGTGCCAAGCGATCCCCAGAAGAGAGGATCCCTCCTTCTGGCACTAGAACAACTATTGCTCCAAGGTGTAATCATGAAGGTTCCCTTGGAAGAAAGCGGGTTCGGGTTTTACTCGAACCTTTTCACAGTCCCCAAACCAAATGGGGACGTGAGGCTCATATTAAATCTAAAAGGGTGTGACAGCAGGAAGGTAAAGTCACCTGGTTGCATCCAGGGGGGTAGATATATTTCTCCCAGATTCAGGCTTTATGCCGACTTATACAACTAGGGAGGGAGTTGATGAAGCCCAGCTGAGGCTAGTGGGCTCATGGATGACTCATACCTCTAGGGAGAGGGCTGGGCGTCGTGCAGGCAGGGAGTTGATGAGACCAGCTGAAGCCTGTCAGTTCGTTTAAGGCCTCTATAAAAACTCCCAGATTCATTAGGTGTTTGCTCATGCCTGGAACCAGACCTGTGTGGACTGTCTAGGGAGAGTGAACCCCTGTGCGGTGAGAAAAAGCCTGTGTGGCTATTTGTTTGGACATTGACTAAACCAGGGACTTAGGGACTAGGACAGCACCAGGCTGATCCCAGTTGTTAGTTAGGAAACCTGCATGTTTAGTCAGAGGTCAAGCTGACCAGGATTTATTTTGTTTATGTTTCTTTTTGGCTTTGCTGTGTTTTTGTCACTGTACATAGAGAAATAAACCGCACCTTTTGATTTTGAAAACCACAACCTCCGTCTGCTGGCCCTGTTTTTGTGTGGGGAGCCCAACCAGGGGGTCACACACACCCGCTACCGAGTTAACCCCCTCACAGTTGGTGGAGAACCAGTGGCAGTTTTTTTAAGCCAGCATGGAGGAGATACTGAAACAGCTGGCTCTAGCAAATGCCAATCAACAGCAGACAAATGCAGGTTTGCAAAGGAGCCTTGCAGCCCAGCAGCAAGCTCACCAACAGAGTCTGGAAGCTCAGCAACAAGCCCAGCAGCAATCTGAGGCCCGCTTCATAGACCTGTTACAGAAGCAAGAGCAGAGACTACAACAAATGGAAGCAGTAATGCAGCAACGTCCGCAGACCAGTGAGGAAAGCCGTCCCACTAATACCGCGTCCTTTGGGGTGAGTCGTTTATTGACAAAAATGACTGGAGAGGATGATCCAGAGGTATTTTTGACCACATTTGAAAGGACTGCTGAAAGAGAAAAGTGGCCTGAGGAGCAGTGGGCTGGACTGGTGGCTCCTCTGTTAATTGGTGAATCGCAGAAGGCTTACTATGACCTAGAGCCTGACCAAGCAAAAGACTATGTGATGCTAAAAGCTGAAATATTGGCAAGGCTGGGTGTCACCCTGGCTGTCCGGGCTCAGCGTGTGCATAACTGGACTTTCCAGCTTGGAAAACCCCCCAGGTCTCAAATGTATGATCTCATTCACCTGAGCAGGAAGTGGCTACAGCCAGAGACTTTGTCCGCACCAGAGATTGTGGAACGTGTTGTAATGGATCGGTTTTTGAGAGCTCTTCCTACTGCCATCCAAAAGTGGGTAAGCCATGGAGACCCAGAGACGGCCGGTGGTCTTGTGGATCGTGTAGAGAAATACTTGGCTACAGAGAACCTGACGGCCTCTTCCAGAGACTCTCAGACTTTCCACCCTAAGACCAGATCATCCCCAGGGGCGGATAAGAGGATTCCAAGGGGTGAGGGTGGAGAGAGTGAGAGGGTGGGAGCTCTACCCAAAGTTTGGCGAGAACAGCCTGGGAAGTCAGGGGCTCAAGAGGCAGCCAAATAGATTGTTTGCTACCGCTGCCGGCAAGCGGGACATATTGCAGCAAATTGCCCGGTTGTGGAGGAACCCATGCAACCTGAAAGAGAAAAGTGGCCTGAGGAGCAGTGGGCTGGACTGGTGGCTCCTCTGTTAATTGGTGAATCGCAGAAGGCTTACTATGACCTAGAGCCTGACCAAGCAAAAGACTATGTGATGCTAAAAGCTGAAATATTGGCAAGGCTGGGTGTCACCCTGGCTGTCCGGGCTCAGCGTGTGCATAACTGGACTTTCCAGCTTGGAAAACCCCCCAGGTCTCAAATGTATGATCTCATTCACCTGAGCAGGAAGTGGCTACAGCCAGAGACTTTGTCCGCACCAGAGATTGTGGAACGTGTTGTAATGGATCGGTTTTTGAGAGCTCTTCCTACTGCCATCCAAAAGTGGGTAAGCCATGGAGACCCAGAGACGGCCGGTGGTCTTGTGGATCGTGTAGAGAAATACTTGGCTACAGAGAACCTGACGGCCTCTTCCAGAGACTCTCGGACTTTCCACCCTAAGACCAGATCATCCCCAGGGGCGGATAAGAGGATTCCAAGGGGTGAGGGTGGAGAGAGTGAGAGGGTGGGAGCTCTACCCAAAGTTTGGCGAGAACAGCCTGGGAAGTCAGGGGCTCAAGAGGCAGCCAAATAGATTGTTTGCTACCGCTGCCGGCAAGCGGGACATATTGCAGCAAATTGCCCGGTTGTGGAGGAACCCATGCAATGTGACTTTCTGACGGACCGACGTCAGTCGCTGTGTGCGACAGTCGCATGCACTGCCATTCGGGGAACTGAGAAACATTTATGCAAAATGTGTATTAATGGTAGAAATGTTGTGGTATTACTGGATTCAGGTAGCCTTGTGACCCTGATAAAGGCTGAATTAGTTAAAACAGAGGTCTCTGGGAATAGCAAGGTAGCTGTTATCTGTGTGCATGGGGACACCCGAGAGTATCCAGTGACTACAGTGTGTTTCGAGACCCCCAAAAGTACCCTCTCTCATCCAGTGGGGTTAGTATCTCAATTACCGCATGATGCCATTGTGGGAAGGGATTTTCCGAAGTTCTGGGAACTGTGGGATGATCCTGAGCCCCCCACTGGTGCCCCTATGTACCAGGAATATGATAGCCAGAACTCCTCTGAGAGTGGTGAGGACTCTCCAGAATTTCCCTTGTCAGTATTGGCAGGGGAGACTCAAGAAACTGGAGAGGAGCCCACCTCCTCAGACGAAAACCTACCGTCTGTGGAGTTTTCTGATCTGGAGGTTCACAGGGAAAATTTTGCCACAGAACAGTTAAAAGACCCCGCCCTAATAAAGGCACGGGAAAACGTAGTGGAAATAGATGGCGAGTTAGTGAACCCAGATAATACCTGCACTTACCCATACTTCAGCGTAGAGAAGGACCTACTGTATCGGGTGGCAAAAAGGGCAGAAGAAACCGTTGAGCAGCTTGTGGTGCCCAAACCTTACAGGAAGTTGGTGTTGGAGTTGGCCCATGGGCACATTCTTGGAGGTCATCTGGGGACAAAGAAAACCCGAGAGAGGGTATTACAGAGATTCTATTGGCCTGGGGTGATGAAGGACATAGAAAATTATTGTTCCTCCTGCCCTGTGTGTCAGAGGTCGGCCCCGATGCCACATTTCCGTAGCCCGCTGGTCCCTCTACCCATCATTGAGGTCCCGTTTGAGAGAATCGCAATGGATTTGGTAGGTCCTATAATCAAGTCCGCTAGGGGGCACCAGTACATATTGGTTATAATGGACTATGCCACCCGTTATCCAGAAGCGATCCCTCTCAGAAATACCTCGGCCAAAACCATAGCCAAAGAGCTATCTCTTGTTTTTAGCCGGGTGGGTATTTGTAAAGAACTGCTTACGGACCAAGGTACACCCTTTATGTCCCGGGTTATGAAAGAGCTGTGTAAATTGTTCAAAGTGACGCAATTGCGTACATCTGTGTATCACCCCCAAACCGATGGGCTGGTTGAAAGATTCAACAAAACCCTAAAACAAATGTTGAAGAAAGTGGTGGATAGAGATGGAAGGGATTGGGACTGTCTACTTCCTTATTTGATGTTTGCTATTAGGGAGGTGCCCCAATCCTCTACGGGATTCTCCCCCTTTGAGTTACTGTATGGGAGACACCCAAGAGGGCTGTTGGATATTGCCAAGGAAACTTGGGAAAGTGAGAGTTCTCCCCACAGGAGTGTGATTGAGCATGTCGCCCTGATGCAAGATCGAATTGCACAGGTAATGCCCATCGTGAAGGAACATTTGGCCCAAGCGCAGTTGGCACAGCAGAGAGTGTACAACCGTGGAGCCAAGACCCGTACCTTTTCCCCGGGGGATAGGATATTGGTACTTGTCCCTACGGTTGAAAGTAAATTCCTTGCCAAATGGCAAGGCCCCTACGAGATAATGGAAAAAGTGAGCGAAGTGAATTACAAGGTCAGACAACCAGGAAGGCGAAAGCCCGAACAGATATATCACGTTAATCTGTTGAAAGCCTGGAGGGATAGAGAGTCCCTAGTCGCAGAAACTTGGTCACCAGCTCAAACTGGTTGCGTGATTCCGGAGGTTGGAATAGCAGCCACCTTGTCACAACCCCAACAACAGGAGGTTAAGGAGTTTGTGCTTCGCAACAAGGAGGTGTTCTCTGAGCTGCCGGGACAAACATCTGGGGTAGAGCATGATATTATTACCCCGCCCGGTGAAAGGGTGAAGTTAAAACCCTATCGGATCCCAGAGGCCCGACGGGAGGCAATACGGGAGGAAGTACAGAAAATGCTGAACTTAGGGGTGATAGAGGAGTCCCAAAGTGATTGGTCTAGTCCCATTGTGTTGGTGCCTAAACCGGATGGGAGCTGGCGATTTTGTAACGATTTTCGTCAGTTGAACAAAGTTACAAAATTTGACACCTACCCCATGCCACGTATAGATGAGTTGATCGACCGGCTGGGAACAGCCCGATACATGATGACTCTTGACCTCACAAAAGGGTATTGGCAAATTCCCCTGGCCAAGTCGGCCAAAGAGAAAACCGAATTTGTAACCCCAGACGGGGCGTTCCAATATAAGAGAATGCCGTTCGGGTTACAGAATGCGCCGGCCACATTCCAGCGGAAAATGGACCAGATACTGAGGCCCCATCGGAAGTATGCTGCGGCTTACCTGGATGACGTAATTGTCCATAGCACAGATTGGGCCTCACATCTGCCAAAAGTGCAAGCAGTCCTAGACTCTATCCGGGAAGCGGGGTTTACGGCTAACCCCAAGAAGTGTACCATTGGGCAGGAGGAGGCCAAATATCTTGGGTACACCATTGGCAGGGGAGTGATAAAACCCCAACTCAACAAAGTCGAGGCCATCCAGAGTTGGCCACGTCCCAACAGCAAGAAGCAGGTACGGGCCTTTCTGGGAATCGCGGGTTATTATCGGCGCTTCATTCCCCACTTTGCTTCTAAGGCTGTGCCCCTAACCAACCTGACGAAAGGGAAAGGGTCGGTCATGATTAAATGGACCCCCGAGGCTGAGGCAGCATTCCAATTCTTGAAACAAGCCTTATGTAGCCAGCCAGTGTTGTACTCACCCGACTTCTCTAAAGACTTTGTCGTACAAAGTGATGCGTCAGATGTGGGGTTAGGAGCAGTATTGTCCCAGGTCTGGAACGGGGAAGAGCACCCAGTCATTTACCTCAGCAGGAAGTTGAAGTCCCATGAGGTAAATTACGCCACGGTTGAAAAGGAGTGTTTAGCGGTGAAGTGGGCTCTAGATTCCCTTCGGTACTATCTGCTAGGTAGGCACTTTGACATGGTTACAGATCACGCTCCGTTAAAGTGGATGGCTCAAAACAAGGAGACAAATAGAAGAGTGAATAGGTGGTTCCTGGCCCTACAGGAATTCAACTTCACAGTAAAGCATCGCCCTGGCGTTCAAATGGGGAATGTGGATGCTTTGTCTCGAGTACATGAATGCCTGATTGCTGGTGTTCCAACCCCAAGGTTAAAACAAGAGGGGGGGTATGTGACAGCAGGAAGGTAAAGTCACCTGGTTGCATCCAGGGGGTAGATATATTTCTCCCAGATTCAGGCTTTATGCCGACTTATACAACTAGGGAGGGAGTTGATGAAGCCCAGCTGAGGCTAGTGGGCTCATGGATGACTCATACCTCTAGGGAGAGGGCTGGGCGTCGTGCAGGCAGGGAGTTGATGAGACCAGCTGAAGCCTGTCAGTTCGTTTAAGGCCTCTATAAAAACTCCCAGATTCATTAGGTGTTTGCTCATGCCTGGAACCAGACCTGTGTGGACTGTCTAGGGAGAGTGAACCCCTGTGCGGTGAGAAAAAGCCTGTGTGGCTATTTGTTTGGACATTGACTAAACCAGGGACTTAGGGACTAGGACAGCACCAGGCTGATCCCAGTTGTTAGTTAGGAAACCTGCATGTTTAGTCAGAGGTCAAGCTGACCAGGATTTATTTTGTTTATGTTTCTTTTTGGGTTTGCTGTGTTTTTGTCACTGTACATAGAGAAATAAACCGCACCTTTTGATTTTGAAAACCACAACCTCCGTCTGCTGGCCCTGTTTTTGTGTGGGGAGCCCAACCAGGGGGTCACACACACCCGCTACCGAGTTAACCCCCTCACAAGGGCTAAACAAGTTCCTACATGTCAGGACTTTTCGGATGGAGTCGATCCGATCGGGGGCCACCGCCCTACAAGGGCAGGAATGGTTAGCCTCGATCGACATAAGGGATGCTTATCTGCATATTCCCATCTTTCCGGCCCACCAGAAATTTCTACGCTTTGCAGTAGAAGGGCGCCATTTTCAGTTCAGAGCCTTACCTTTCGGTCTGGCCACAGCACCACGAGTGTTCACAAAAATTCTGGCCCCACTATTGGCCAATCTAAGAACACAGGGTGTAACGATAATGGCATATCTAGACGACCTGCTACTAATAGACCACTCAGTGGAAAAGCTGGAAGTAGCTATTCACAAGACAATCAAGTATCTGGAATATCACGGTTGGATTATCAACCGGGACAAGTCAGCTCTAAGACCAGTCAAAAGTCTGGAATACTTAGGGCTAAGGCTGGATTCAAATCAGAGAAAGATTTTCTTACCTCCAGAGAAGGTGTCGTCTTTAAAAGATTTGACCCACTTAGTGGGTACAAAAAGAAAACCATCCATACGCCTGTGCATGAGGCTGCTGGGAAAAATGGTGGCTTCATTCGAAGCAGTACCCTACGGTCAATTCCATTCAAGGAACTTGCAGAGGGCCATACTGTCAGCCTGGAACAAAAAAGTTCAGGCTTTAGACTTACCAATGTCCCTGTCCCCTTCCGTTCGCAAGAGCCTCCATTGGTGGTTGGTGCCCCAGAATCTGGAAAAAGGGAAACCCTTCAGTCCGGTTTCTTGGAAGGTGGTCACTACAGATGCCAGCCTCATAGGCTGGGGGGCAGTACTGGAGCAATGGTCTCTCCAGGGCAAGTGGTCAGAAGCAGAGAAGGCCCTGCCCATCAATCTCTTAGAGATACGAGCAGCCCGGTATGCCCTAGTAGCATGGACATCCAAACTCCAAGGGTCCCCTGTCAGAATTCAATCAGACAATGCCACAGCAGTGGCATATATCAATCACCAGGGTGGCACCAGGAGTCGTGCAGCCCAGAGGGAAGCGAATTGCATCCTGGAATGGGCAGAAAGATATGTCCCAGCCATATCCGCGGTTTTCATCCCAGGAGTGGAAAATTGGAGAGCGGACTTTTTAAGGCGCCAGCAATTATGCCCGGGGGAATGGTCTCTTCACCTTGAGGTTTTCCAGGCATTATGCCAGCGGTGGGGAACACCGGATGTAGATCTGCTAGCATCCAGATTCAACGCAAAGGTGGACAGATTTGTGTCTCGCACAAGGGATCCCCTAGCTTGCGGCTCGGATGCCCTAGTGTTCCCTTGGGATCAGTTCAAGCTGATATATGCATTCCCACCGCCACAATTGTTACCGCGATTAATCCGCAGAATCAGGGTAGAAAAGAAACCAGTGATTCTGGTGGCTCCAGCGTGGCCCCGAAGGGCATGGTACGCGGAGATTGTAAAAATGTCAGTGGGGAGTCCTTGGACCCTCCCACATCGTCCGGACCTGCTTTCGCAAGGACCGATATACCACCCTTCCTTACCAGCCCTAGGTTTGACGGCCTGGCTATCGAAGCCCACATTCTAAAAAAGAGAGGGCTCTCTAATCCTGTGGTATCTACCATGATCAATGCCAGGAAGCCGGTATCCAGGCAGATCTATTATAGGATCTGGAAGGCGTACATCACGTGGTGTGAGGCCAAGAAATGGCATCCACGTAAGTACGTAATAGGTAGGATTCTGGACTTCCTACAGTGGGCTGTAGATAGGAAGCTTGCCTTGATTACTATCAAGGGTCAGATTTCGGCCTTGTCAATATTTTTTCAAAGGCCCTTGGCTTTGCATTCATTAGTCAAAGCTTTCATACAAGGAGTGATGCGTATTAGCCCTCCGGTTAGTATTCCCATATGTCCATGGGACTTAAACCTGGTTCTGTCGGTTCTACAGAAACAACCGTTTGAACCATTGCAACACATTTCCTTGGTTCTTCTCACCAGGAAATTGATTTTCTTAGTAGCCATTTGTTCGGCTAAAAGAGTATCGGAATTAGCCGCCTTGTCCTGTAAGGAGCCATATCTGGTTGTCCATAAGGACAGAGTAGTATTACGTCCTCATCCAGCCTTTCTTCCTAAGGTGGTATCGAGGTTTCATTTGAACCAAGATGTGGTTCTTCCTTCTTTTTTTCCCAAACCTACCTCGGTAGAGGAAAAGTTATTGCATTCTTTGGATGTAGTAAGAGCAGTTAAAGCTTATCTAAAAGCCACTGCTCAGATTCGTAGAACGGATACTTTGTTTGTTCTGCCGGAAGGCCCCAGAAAGGGTCAGGCAGCATCAAAATCTACTTTAGCCAAGTGGATTCGACAGGTCATAATACAAGCCTATGGCTTGAGAAGGAGACCGCCTCCGTTCAAAGTTAGGGCGCACTCAACAAGAGCAGTTGGAACTTCATGGGCAGTGCATCACCAGGCCTCCCTGGCTCAAGTCTGTAAGGCCGCAACATGGTCTTCAGTACACACGTTTACTAGATTCTACCAGGTAGACGTTAGAAGTCAGGAGGATGTCGCCTTTGGGCGCAGTGTGTTGCAGGCCGCAAAAGATCCTCATGCCTGATGGCGCCCAGCTTATGTATAGTGTATCCCTCCCCTCATTTGGCATTGCTTTGGGTTGTCCCATTAGTAATGACTAAGTCGCTCTGTGTCCCGTGATGTACGAAAAAGAAAAAGGGATTTTTATAACAGCTTACCTGTAAAATCCTTTTCTTGGAGTACATCACAGGACACAGAGCTCCCACCCCTCTTTTGGGACACTTATTGCTTTGCTACAAAACTGAGGTGCTCCCGGATGGGAGGGGCTTATATAGGGGAGGGTACTTCCGGTTTTGGAAGTTGCTAGTGCCAGCACCTGAAGGTATCTATATAACCCATTAGTAATGACTAAGTCGCTCTGTGTCCCGTGATGTACTCCAAGAAAAGGATTTTACAGGTAAGCTGTTATAAAAATCCCTTTGTGTACACATCAGTCACTTTGTTCATCCAATATATTGTGTTACATACTTTAACACAGATTGATATTCAACTGATCCCTGCTGAACCTGCCGAACTTCAATCGTCTATGTTCAGCTTTAGTCATCCATCACACAACCAATTAGGGGCATATACTGGATTCCAGCAACTAGGAATCAGCAGATTCTTGCAGCTGGGATGACAGGTATATGCAAAGAGCAAGCCA
Organism: Rana muscosa; assembly: GCA_029206835.1. Lineage (NCBI taxonomy): Eukaryota > Metazoa > Chordata > Amphibia > Anura > Ranidae > Rana > Rana muscosa. Next base: position 497,097,632 of record CM055121.1, read on the forward strand.
CAGAGCAAGCCTGTACTAAAAAATGACAGGCTGAGAGGAGATGTGGTTGTCTGCAGGTAAACACACATGCAGCAGTTACCTTCAGTTATGAATGAATGTCCAGGCCAGGGTTGCCAACTTTCAGTAAATTTACAAACAGTTTGTAAAATCCGTAATTGTTGCATCTGTCCATGAATGTCAGTTACCGACATGCAGCCTACATGTCTGTAATAGACATTCAAGGACAGATGCAAAAAGTATGGATTTTCCAAACTGTTTGTATATTTACTGAAAGTTGGCAACCCTGGTCCAGGCCCGAATGCATCTTTCTACAATCATCCATCCCTAAAGCCCCGTACACATGGGCCAAATGTCGGGAGACATCTGCCGGTTCAAAAAAAAAAAACAGACGACATTTGGCCCATGTTAGATATTTTTGTTCTGCCCACAGGCAAGCCTTAAAGCGTTTGTTACCCCAACACTTCATATACCTGATTAAGGATGAGCTCCGGCGTGTTCGCATAGTACACGTGCAGAGCCCGGCCAAGAAGTCGGCACCGTGCTGCGCTAATGACAGGCAGGGAGACATTTCCCAATCCTCGGCTGCAGAGATCAGGAAATGTCTCCCTGGCTGTCATTAGCGCAGCGTGGTGCGAACTTCCTGGCGGGCTCTGCATGTGTACTATGCAAACACACCAGAGCTCATCCTTATTCCTGATATGTGACTGCTGTACCATGTACTTTTCAAAAATAAGTTGCGCTAATGACCAAAATTGTGAGTACAAAATATAAAATGAGTGATAACAACAAATAAAGTCCATCCGGTGAAGAGACATCAACGTGGCAATAAATGACAATACACCGAAGAAAGCTGATGTGTAAAGGGATAACTTCCACCACCGATTTCACTGCTGCTTACCGACTCCCTATGATCTCTTATTACAGGAGATCACAAGCGCTTTCGGCTTTGTACACAGCCAGGGCCTTTTCAATGGACACAGCAACAGCGTCTTCATAAGCTTCCATCCCCCATAGAGGGCATAATGTCACAGGATCCCCGAAAAGAAATGAAAGCTTCCAAAGCATAAAATCTTTTGGGTATTTTAATAATAAAAAATGTAGTACACTTACAATTAAGCAGATATAATCGAACATAAAAGTAAGCCGGCCGGCTCAAATCTGCAGCCTGTAACTCCGGGACCTGCGCGAACGCAGTGACGTCAGCACGTCGCTCCTTCCTGTGATCACTTGAAAAAAGGGTATTTATAATGTTTTTTTATATCGATACAAAAATGTTTTGCATTTCATTTCTATTTTAAACTGAATGGGTTGTTTTACAAGGTGATCGTTTACAATCACTTTAAGCCTAGTACACACAGGCCGATGTCGGGCAACATCGGCCTGTGTGTACTGCGGCTGGTCCGACAGAAGCCAAAGGGCCATGACTGAAAAGGTCTGCCGATCGGCTTCTGATCAGCACTCTCGGCCAATGGCAGAGCATTTACCAGAGTGTTCTGGCGGGGGGGCCAACCAATGTCAAAACACAATAGCACAGCATGGAAGATCACTGCACTAACATTGCATAGTTTGTACAGTGGTTCCCCTGCTGGGTTGAACAAAAAAAAAACTAGTATTGTCTACTAGGCTTTAGACCAGTGTTTCTCAACTCCAGTCCTCGAGACGCCTCAACAGGTCATGTTTTCAGGCTTTCCATTATTTTGCACAGGTGATTTGATCAGTTTCACTGCCTTGAAAAATACCACAGCCATTTCAACTGGGGGAAATCCTGAAAACATGACCTGTTGGTGCACCTTGAGGACTGAAGTTGAGAAACCCTGTTTTAGACGATAGTTACACAGATGTAAACCAATGTATGTATGTTGACATCCACTTACTTCCACATTGTAAGTCCCTCTAGGTCTGAAAAAAAAATGTCTGCGCCTTTTTAATGAACCTAAATGTGACAGATTGGAGATAAAAAGATATAACTGGAACAACATTCACAGATGTTCTGTTGATCAAAACAGAGGATGGTCTTGTGAAAGCCAGAGTAAGCACCTCTGTCAGGTTTTTATTGCTGTTTGTGGCCCTGTTGGGGAGCTTCACCCTCTTTGTCCTGATGACCACTATCACCAAGGCAGAAAGTGACGGGAGATATAGACATTTTGAGAAAATACTCCAATTGGGACATCTGCTCCTATGACAACGCATTACGCCTGGAAACACATTTTAGCATGAGAGTTTTCCTTTATGATTTTGGAGCAGTTTTTTGTGCATTTATGTGTGTGTTTTTCAGCCATTTTCAGGCTTGAGCATTTTTGTTTTAACCAATGGAATACTGGTTACTAAAAGGAGCATACGGTTATTGGGTTTGAAATTTCATTGTATAATACAGGTTTTTCTGGTGGTACCATTGACATCTTCTGGGACCAAAAACATGCAATCATGCCCCAAGGAAGCTCTGGTATTTTTTGTGAACTTTGAGCGACAGTACATCGCTCAGATTTAAAGGGCACAATAGTTTACCATAGAAATCTGGTATCATTTTAATTTGTTCTCCACGACATTGCTGTACTTTGCATGCTTGTCCACCACTGAGCATGTTTTAGCTTGGACTAACTTGTACCACACCATAAATCTGAGGAAGCAGCAGTTTGGCTGCGAAATGCGTCATTTGGTGTCCTGTAAACACTTTACACATCAACCGAAATTCTACTAAGTCTTATCTATCACCATCCTTGGGATGCCTCTGTTATCCGACAGGCTTTTTTTATTCTCACCCTAAATACATTTTTAATTTCCTAACTTTATTCTTCAAGACACCATCAAATATATTTTATTGGCTTTCACTGGAGTAAAATTAAACATTGCTCTCAGTGAAAAGCCCATGTCAAAGCAATCAGTAGAAATCACATGTCAAAACAACCAGCAGATAAAGAGATTAGGCTTGGAAGCCATATGCAAAATTTGACATTTAAGCTTAGCCCAGTCTCCCGCATTTTGTTGATCTTCACTATCAGTTACTGAGCCTGCTAATCGAATTCAAAGATCAAAAAAGAGGTTCAGGACTCAGGAGGTAGGGCAGTGTCAAACTGAGCTTTTATAAGAAACTCAAGATTTGAATATAACTTATGCTGCCTGTGTCCCCTAATCTTTGTTGACATATGGTACTATGTATTTTTTTTATTATATGCTCACTTTCGATCATCACTTTTTAATAGGTTTTATTTAAAGCTGTCTCTTTGCTGAGCAGTTGTGTATATTACTGAGCCTAAAGCCCCGTACACACGGTCGGACTTTTGGCCAACAAACTTCATTTTGAGCAAGTTGGACCAACATTCCGACCGTGTGTACGCTCCATCGGACAAACTTTTTTTTGTTTGTTTTCATCGGACAAAAGTTCGGTCTGCAAACGGACAAACTTTTGGCCAACAAAAGTCCGATGGAGCAAAGTCCGACCGTGTGTACAGAAAACCATCGGACTTTTGTCCGATGGACAAAACAAATAATGTTAAAATCAACCAACAATAGCAGAAGTTGACCAAAGGGTGGCAGTAAAGAGCAGAAAAACCACGTGATGTTGGAAAAAGTTTTGGGAAAGTTTGCAGAAAAGTCCTGTGGTGTGTATGCTATGGGTGTGCCCGGCCAACTCCGTTTGGACAAAAACCCACGGAAAAGTCAGATGGAAGTCCGACCGTGTGTACGAGGCTTTATACACCTTATTTACACCAAGTGTCATGGAAACCTCAGTGGATATCAGAAACGTGTTCTGTGATTAGTATACACTATCTGGGGTAGGTACATATGAAAGTCACCTACTGAGGTCACCTACTGAAACCATCAGAATGTATAAATTCACAATTAAATTTCCTGACATTTTTGTTTACAGCAGCAAAGCAAACTCTTTCAACAGAACGGGGTCCCGCCGAGCACATAGCAGGCCCAATGCATGCTCTTTAACCCTTACCTTCTGTACCTAGTGATCAGGCCTTAGATCTCCATAACGCTAGTCTGCTCCCGGTGACGGGAGTAGACAGACAGGGAGGGAGTAAAGACACTGACCCCCTTGTTACCAGAGGACCGGTCACCTGACCAGGTACCACGCCAACGACTGGTTGCTGTAGCTGTTTCTTCTTCTGGTTAGCCATGGCAACTACCTCCTCTTCCTTGCTTTGTGAGTTAACCTTTTTATAGCGGTGTTATAAATACCCCATGGTGCTATTACAGACCCAGGTTCTTTAGAAATATGCCAAGACCCAACATGCACCCCTTGAATAACTTTAGACCAGGCTTAAAGCAGTTGAACAACTTTTACAGAAAATTCAGCAGAACATGTATAACATGAAAAAACATCCTTTTTCTAACTATCTTTAGCATACCTGTATAGGTCAAGTCCTTTAGGGTAAAGTCCATACTTGGGAAATCTTGAGTGTTATTGTCCATAACAACGGTGTCTTCTTCTTTTGCAGCAGCTCTGTGAAATAGCTAAAGATTACATGCTGTGTCTTGTCTGTCTTTTCCCATGCAGACTGCTCACTGTGCAGTGCCATTGCCCCTTTATATTTACAGCACAGGGAGAGAGGCAGAGACCAGAAAAAGCGCAAAATTGCAGAAACAGGTTCGCCAGCCATGACTATCTAACTTATAGTAGGCAACCTACCTACGCCAAAATTGTGCAAGTATAGCATACAATGATGTGGTTTTTAATCCATGAGAAAATAGCTGCAATTCTCAAGAACTTAGTATGAAAATGTGGATCTGGACCACATGGTTTGAACACAATGTCCTTAGAATTTTGAACGGTCCTTGTTGGCCCATTAAGTAGATAAACCCTACAATTGACCCATTCTGTGTTGACTGCTAGCATACAAAATAATTCCGCGCTGCCCTCTGGATAAGCTGCTAACACAACAAGTAGACAAATAGTAAAAAGCGTGGAAACAAAAAGTGTAGCGCTAATCAAAAAAATGAACAAGAATGCATGACGCACTCAAATGACTATATAAAAACGGTGCAATATAAAAAAAGACACTTAAATATTAAGTAAAAACAGTAAGAAGTCCTCATATATACAAAATGTCTATATGCGAAATACAAGTGAAAACTTGTGAAACTGAGTGTCCTAAAGTAATTGTTGTGTTGTGTTGACTGCTAGCATGGATTTATCTCCTGGTTCCCTCTCCAACCCCTACATTCCTTAAAATTAACCTTCCCCACTTGAATGTTTCCCTTTCCTCTTTTCTTCTCCATTTTGTCTATCTTTTCAACGTTTTAACCTCTTTATACCATCACCTATAACCACCCTCTTCATAGCCTTCACTCCATGGGTACATAGTCACAAACCCAACGTTGGGACTGTGTGAAGTGTTAGACACCGCCTCAAGTTTCATCATGTGACTATATCCTCATACAGGTTCTTTTCTCCCAAATACTGAAAAGGGCCTCTGTTTGTCAGGCTGATTGTATATGTAAATACAAAGCTATGGAACTTTTGTTCTAATAATGTTAGCATAACTGAGTTGTAAAGATTGTATAGAGATCCATGACTGTATGTTTTAATTTTCTGTCAATACACTTGTCAACTTATTGTGATTGCTAAAAATTCTTATACTGCTACAAAATTGGAAACTTTCAATGAAAAAATATTGAAACAGAAAAGTATTTTCAATGTTCCTTTTATTGGCATTTCGATGTTCTATTCCATTAATTTCACTTATATATCGGATGAGTATTTGCAAATGAAAAAGCCTAACCTCTTATGCCTTGTACACACGATCAGGCTTTTGCCTGGCCAAATTACATCGGAGAAAAATAGAACATGTTCTATATCCAAACTCCGACGGAATTCCTCTGAATTTCCGATGAAAAAACTCAGATGGGGCTACACACTGTAGGAATTTCCGATGGAAAAAGTCAGTCTGACTTTTTCCATCGGAAATTCCTATCGTGTGTACAAGGCATTACTCAGCATTTCACCTTGTAGTATCAGTCTAGGTTTACTCCAAAAACAATTTGGTCATAAAAAGAGATTGGCAGATAGTTTATCTAACTACTTGGAAGAAGAGAGTGAGCAGCAGTGTGTGATCTCAGTTGGGACATATGTTTCCACCCAGTGCTGTGGTCACTTCTCATTCATGCTTGCAGTTCCAGGAAACCTTATTCGTCTGTTAAATAAATAACTGCTAGATGTCCAAGTGATTCACAGAGAAAAGCATGAATCACTTTCTTGACATTGAGAAGAAGATTGAGTAAAATCTGTAACTGATTACACAGTGCTTACCAGTAGTGATCACAAATTTAAACTGTTCTTGGACATGACTGGTGAATTAGTATTAGGAAATGATTGGACCCACTAACCATTGTACTGTATATACATCAGGGGCTTCCAGGAGTGTACACAACAGGCAACCCCAATAGGGCCACTTTACAAACATAAGTGTAGTGCCCCCCAATATTTGGGGGTGCTATGTGTCTATTTAGGGGTAATTTGGGCCAGTAGTTGGGCTCAGATCAATTGATATTTCATTATTGCTTCTGCTCTGGGTGTGATACTGCCTGGCAGTAGTGTTCCCTGTTGCCTGTAGGTGGCACTGTCACCACCGGCATAGGTGAACCAAGAGGGGTATCACAGCACCTTGGGTGTTCTCTCTCAGCAGCCGTGCAGTGGGCGTGGTCAACCCACTGTGCATGCTGGGAGAGGGTACATAAGGGGCAGACGCCATTAGGTGTGCATTCCAGGGGGGCCCTTGGTCCTGTGTATGTGCCTCGTGGCCCGTATGGCACGAGGTGCGTGTGTGTGTGTTTGGGCCTCGGGCACCTTTAGCCCGAGGCAGCTTCGCTTCATGGTAGGCCCAGCTCTGCTGGCTGGGGCCTACACCTCAGAGAAGGATCCCAGGCTGCCCATCTGTAGGGAGCCCACCTTTAGGAAAGGAGACCAGGGGAGGATCAGTCCCAGAGGAGACTAGAGACGGTACTGCTGTCTCGGGAAGAGGCCTGGAAACTCGCCTAAAGAGGGATCCAACATCTTTATCACAAGCCCTGCAATACACCAATTTGGTATAAAGGTTTCTCTCATTATTGCATGGCTTGTTGGTTCGGGACCATTGACAATCCTGTGGCAGAGGATTTCCGGAACGCATCCTTTCAAATTTAACTATTCATCAGTGCTCCATCCCGTCTGCTAGGACCGCTCACAAAGGGACTATCCGGGTGAGAAATACCCACTCAGGCTTGAGTGGTGACGAAAGATTAACACTGTGCTCTAGGTGTTGCGTGCCTGAACCTTTTTCCCCTTACTTCTCTCATCTTCCTACTCATTCAAGTTCACTGCAAAGATAAAAGAATAAAACCTTGCTGCTTGGGTTTTACTCCTGTGTTCGCCTTATTCCGAAGAACTTCTACCTAGACAACAGAGAGAGGGGATCCACTCGAGAGAGGTAATTGCTGCAAGACCCAAACAATAACACCGCTCGCCCCTCTATACAAGGGGGGAAAACTGGGCAAGTAGCAGGTGTGCCCCGTTGCAGGTGGAGGACGGCAGGAGAAAAAGGGGTTTGTGTGCTACATAAGTATACTTCAGAGTAAGACTATTTAAAGTGAAACTTTAAAGTAGATTTCCAGCCTAATGCCGCGTACACACGATCGGAAATTTTGACAACAAATGTTCGATGTAAGCTTTTGGTCGGAAATTCTGACCGTGTGTAGGCTTCATCGGACATTTGCTGTCGGAATTTCCGCCAACAAAAGATTGAGAGCAGGTTCTCTATTTTTCCGACGGAAAAAGTTCTTGTCGGAATTTTCGATCGTCTGTATGCAATTCGGACGTGCAAAAAAACATGCATGCTCAGAATCAAGCAGAAGAGCCGAACTGCCTATTGAACTTCATTGATCTCAGCTCGTCGTACGTCTTGTACATCACCGTGTTCTTGACGTTCGGAATTTCCGACAAGATTTGTGTGACCGTGCGTATGCAACACAAGTTTGAGCCAACATTCCGTCGGAAAAAAATATTTTCTTGTGGGAATTTCCGATCGTGTGTACGCAGCATTACACTAGCAAATCCTAAAACATTTCCCTCCCTCCTCCTGCTACCTATACTGCCTAACCTGTGTTAAAAAGATCTCTATACCTACCTATTTTTAGGCCACTCTGGTCGGTCATGTGATCCCCTATGTCAGTCAGCAGTGGCTGTAGGGGGGATATGCAGGAGACGCGACGTCGCTTATAGGCTCCAATGCCCCAGCCGTTGTTGACGCTCCTTACTCTCCCCTGCAGCTGCCTCTGACTGACACAGGGGATCACATGACTGGACTGAAACAGGCTGAAAAAAAGGTAAGTATACACATTTTTTTTTTTTTACACAGGTTAGTCAGCATAGGTAGCAGGAGAGGGGGAGGGAACATTTTTAAGACTAGTTGAAATCTATTTTAATAACAACAAAAAAATTGAACAGATAGGCTTTTTTGTAAAGGCTAAGTTATTTTTCTAAAACAATAAACATATTATACTTACCTGCACTGTGCAATGGCATTGCATAAAGTGGCCCCAAACCTCCTCTTCTGGGGTCCCCCACTGGGGCTCTTGGCTCCTCCTTACCTGTGTGTGTCCCCATATAAAGTTACTTGCCTGTGGGCTTTCTCCTGAGCAAGGCTGTGTGCGTCCATAGGCACACGCAGTGTGGCTCTGCACATGGCTGCAGCATAGTGGGTCAGCGTTTTTGTGGTTAAAACAAGTGGTGAGGAGGTGACATATTGCCTCCTTACCGCCTGTAAAACGCCCCCTGAAAAGTAACCCACCATGGATGCAATAAATTGCATTTGAATGAGCCCCCCTTAGTGCCCTTTCGGTCCCCCTTCCTCCTTCAGAGCCCCCTTAGATCCATTTAATTCCATGCACTCCCCAAAGCCCACCTCCCAGCTTCCTTTCCCTACTTCATTCCACTGACATAGATGCCAGTCAGTCCTCCTCAGACTGCCCCAGCGATGCAGTGGCATTTTTCCCCACTGACACTGATACAGCACCATTTTTCCTCTTACCAGGACCCTCAACACGGGGCCCTTTTCTCCTCTAGTGACACCACCAACGCTGGGGTATTTTTTCCTTTTAGTGACACCACCAACGCAGGGGCACTTCTTCCTTCGAGTGATACCACCAACGCAAGGACATTTTTTTTCATTCCAGTGATACCACTGATGCAAGGACAATTTTTCCTTTCGGTGTCCCACAGAGAGAATGTGGGGAGACAGGGAAAAATATAAAGAGGATTGGAGGAATGACTGCCCCTAACACCTGCTCTGGAGCCCACAGAGACATTGTCAGGTCTGGCTAAATTCGGGTCCCATCACCACACTCCTTTTAAGTTGAAAAGGGAGAGTAATGTATCTCCAACCAAAGAAGTGAGGGGGGAAAAGGAGAAGTTCATGGAGGACTTTACATGGAGGCTCAAAAAAACAGTAAGAATCAATTTCCTGAAAATTACAGGGCCCGTTAAGCAGTGGATGTGTATGGATTATTTTTCTGGAAAAAGGATAGTGTTTAATGTCACTTTAGGTTAGAGTGTTCCTAGTCCAAAATTACTGTTTGCAGCTAGACTGTAGCCAGTATGAGTTTTGTTATCTGCGTTCATTGAGTTTCTCCTAAGTCCAAAGGCATAGGGGTTGATTTACTAAATGCAAATCCACTTTGCACTTGGAAGTGCACTCGCTACGCACAACCGTTTTTCATGACGAGAAAACTGCCATTTTTTAGATTGGTCATGAAAAACGGTCGTGTGTATGCTCCATAGCAGTTTTCTCAACGAGAAAACTGCCCGCAAAAAAAATTAGAACCTGCTCTATTTTTTCTCGTTCTTTTTCCCGTCGTTCTTTTTCTCGTCATGAAAACCGCTCGTGTGTATGCTTTTCAGAGGGGAGAAAAAACGCGCATGCTCAGAATCAAGTATGAGACGGAGCGCTCGTTCTGGTAAAACTAGCGTTTGAAATGGAGATAGCACATTCATCACGCTGTAACGGACTGAAAAGCACGAGGCTCAAAAGCGCGAATCGTCTCTCAACAAACTTTACTAACACGAGATCAGCAAAAGCAGCCCAAATGTTGGCGCCATTCGAATGGAACTTTCCCTTTATAGTGCCGTTGTACGCGTTGTCGTATGTGTTGTACGTCACCGCGCTTTGCTCGAGTGTTTTTTTTCCTGAACGTGTGTATGCAAGGCAGGCTTGAGAGGAATCACGACGAATCACGTCAAGAAAAACGTTGGTTTTTTGCATGACAGGAAAAACGGTCGAGTGTACGCGGCATGAGGGGAAGATCTGAAATGAGGGGAAGCTCTGCTGATTTTATCATCCAATTATGTGCAAGCTAAATGCTGTTTTTTATTTTCCTTGCATTTCCCCCTCAGATCTACAGAGACTGTACTTCCAAGTGCACTTTCAACTGCACTTGCGGTGCACTTGTAGTGCAAAGTTGATTTGCCTTTAGTAAATCAACCCCATTGTTTGCTTCTGCCTGCAGTGTTCTCCAGTGGATAGAAATAGAAGATGCATTGTATTGGATTATGAATATTTATTCAACCCAGTGATATGGGCTGGAGAAGAGAATAAATATTTGAGAACTTTCTATAAGAATTTGTGACCTCCAGGTTTTGCCTGGTGAGGATATGAGTGCAGCAGAGTCCAATCCTTACCTTCCAGGCTTCTGCCTGGGAATGGTGTAGCTGCAGAGAGCGTTCAGTCTTTGCCTCCAAGGCCTTGCCTGGAAGAGGAAGTCAGAGCCTATAAGGAACACATTCTCTCCATTCAAGCTAATAAAAAAAAAAGGATTGAATGAACCTGAAGTCTGTTTGGTCGGTAAGTGTCTGGGTGCAGCTACAGGGTAGGTCATATTTAGGTTTGTTGCTACAGGTGGCAATATTTTAGTTTCTTGCTCTTTATAGGAAAGTTACTTGCAAGTACTGGAAATTCCACTTTGACCAGATTATGGACCTATTTATGTTTTTTTAATGAATATATATCTATATTTCTAGTGAGGTATCCTCCAATGCAAGGTGTGCAATAATCCAGTTGTCATGGATATGCAGTAATGTTTGTCTGCTTACCTTCCTCTCCATGTGTTCACATTAGAGGCCAGACACTCTCACCTGGCTGCTTTAATAATCTCTCCTCCAAGCATGGCTCCACCTATCAGAGAACACTATATTAACCTGTGCACTGCAAGCCTGCCTGGCTGATCAACGTTGTTTGTTAAGCATTGTGTGTTTGGGTTCAGTTGCAGCTCAGTCCATCCTCACCACTAGAGGCTCTGGTGAACATCTGCTGGATCTTAGACTCCGCACCCTGGGGAATCTTGGGCTCTAGCTCCCTGTGGGATCCCTGTTTGTGCTCCAGTGGACCTGCCTTCCTTAACCAGCCAGTGTTCCATCCGCAGCAGTCAGCCATAGGGTTCACTACATTAGCAGTGTGCATCTGTCACCTGGCTTCAGGTGACCTGACAGTTTGATCAGCCATGAACCCAGCTGATGTGCCGCTACACGCAGATGACCGGTTGCAGTGCATAGTCCGCAGACTTGAGACCCAGGAATCTAATCGGACCCATGTGATGCGATTTCTTCAGGATTTGGCCTCTCGTTTTGAACAGGTTCAGGCCTCCTTAGGAACCCTGGTTCAACAACCTCAACCGCTATCAGCAGCTGCACCTATTCCGGTCACAGCCACACATTCACTACAACTGCCAGCTCCGTTCCATTTCTCTGGGGACTCCAAGGCCTGCAGGGTGTTCCTTAGCCAATGCACTATTCATTTTCCAGCCCCAAAACTTTCTGTTTGATGGGGCAAAGGTAGCCTATATCATTTCCCCTCTCTCCGGTTAAGCTTTAGCCTGGGCAGCCCCTCTGTGGGAACTGAATGATCCAGTGGTTTCTAGCCTGTCTGACTTCTTGAAACTTTTTCGGAATATCTTCGAAGAACTGACTCGTGTCTCTTCAGCGGCCAGCGCCCTTTTACGTCTCCACCAAGAGTCTGCTTCTGTGGGACAGTATGCTCTTCATTTCCGCATACTGACGGCTGAGTTGAGCTGGAACAATGAGGCCTTGGTCGGAACCTTTTTGCATGGCCTTTCTGATAGAGTGAAGGATGAATTAGCAGGAAGAACCATTCCCACTGATCTGGACGAAGTTATCTCCTTGTGTAACCAGATCGATATTCTCTTTCAGGAAAGGACCCTAGAAAAGCGATGCCAGCACGCCTTGGTTCTTAGTCAGCCTGAGCTCCCCTCTCTTCGACCCGTGGAGCATCTCCTGCCAGCTGGGGAACCCATGCAGCTGGGTCGGACCAGGCTATCCCCCGAGGAACGTGCTCGGCGCAGAACTATGGGCCTGTGTCTCTACTGTGGGGGCAAAGGTCATTTTCAAGACACTTGCTCTCTTTGTCAGGAAAAATGTTCGGGTCCAATACATCTGCAAAGTGGAGTATTGGACCCAGAAATATCACCTTCACCTTCTCGTCTTCTTCTTTCTGTGTTCCTTCATGTTGGTGCTTCTTCTCATTCGGTCCCAGCATATCTGGATTCCGGAGCCGCTGGCAATTTCATGGACTGGGAAATTGCATCTTCTATGAGACTTACCCTTTTGCCACTCACCACGCCCTTGGTGGTCTTGGCGATTGATGGCACTGTTCTCCCAGGGGATCCTATCCGCTTCCAGACCCTCCCTGTTAAGATGTCAGTAGGGACACTCCACCACGAGTGGATATCCTTCCTTATCTTACCTAAGGCCTCAACTCCTATCGTTTTGGGGTCTTCCATGTTTACGGCTCCATTCTCTACACGTTGACTGGACTGCTGGACAGATCCTGGCTTGGGGTTCCTCCTGTTCCTCGTCCTGCCTACCCAAGGTTGCCCCAAAAGAGAAACTTCCTGTTGCCACCATCCCAGTATCTTTTGCTTTTCCTACTGCATATAGTGATTTCTGGGATGTGTCTTGCAATAGTCGGGCTGATGCACTCTCTAGGTCATGTGGCACACTGGATGAGGAGCCCACCTGTGAACCTGAGCCGATCATTCACTCCAGTTTGCATAACCATTTACATTTGTCTGTCCCTAATCACCCTTGGACACACAGCCAGGCTAGCTTTTCTACAAGTTCTGCAGTCGCTACACCTTGCGATGCGATTCAGGTAGTCGCTACACCTGACTCTGCTATTCACTTGGCCTCTGTACTAGTTATGCCAGTCCAGCCCATGCCCGGTGAGCCTCCTACTTTTTCTTATTCAGGAAATTCTGCTGGTCTTTCAGCTATTCAGCTTGACTCCTGTGACATGTCACCTTCTAACCAACCTGACCTCAGGGTTCCACTGACCTCTGCCCAGTCTGATGGTCCTGTGTTGATGTCCAGATCATCTTTAAGGGTCTGGGGGACCCTCCTCAGATCCCTGTTGATCCTCTCATGCCCTTGATTATTCTTAAAAGGCCTTTGGTCCTCAAATACTCTTGTCCTCTCCCTACCTCGGTTCAGGTCTCTAAGGATAATCTAGGGAACGAGGTTAGTCAAGTTCTGGATTCTCAGCTCTGCAGAGGCATTCTTCAGTACCTTGTGCATAGGAGAGGGTTTGGTCCTGAGGAGGCGTCTTGGATCACTGCATCTGAGGTCTTTGCACCTCGTCTGTTGAGGAGGTTTCATCTGGGGTTTCCCTTTAAGTCTGGGCCCAGGCGGGGGAGGGGGAGGGCCCATAAGAGGGGGGGTACTGTCATGGATATGCAGTAATGTTTGTCTGTCAGCTTACCTTCCTCTCCATGTGTTCACCTTAGAGGCCAGACACTCTCACCTGGCTGCTTTAATACCAAGCATGGCTCCACCCCAGGCCCTATCAGAGAACTATATATTAACCTGTGCACTGCAAGTCTGCCTGGCTGATCAACGTTGTTTGTTAAGCATTGTGTGTTTGGGTTCCTGCTTGCCGTGTGCTACGGCTGTCTCTGTGTTACCGATCTTGGCTTGTTTTCGACTATCCCTGTCTGTTTGTGACCTTGACCTTTGGCTTGTCCTTTGTTTATCCTTGTCTGCTTGTCGTCCTGACCTTGGCTTATCCCCTCACTATCTCTTGTATTCTGAGCTGCTACTTCCCCTCTATCCTCTATACCCTACGGAGTGTGAGCTAGGAGACTCTGGGGGCCACGACCTGGATCCAGTTGCAGCTCAGTCCATCCTCACCACTAGAGGCTCTGGTGAACACCTGCTGGATCTTAGACTCCACGCCCTGGGGAATTTTGGGCTCTAGCTCCCTGTGGGATCCCTGTTTGTGCTCCAGTGGACCTGCCTTCCTTAACCACCCAGTGTTCCATCCGCAGCAGTCAGCCATAGGGTTCACTACCTTAGTGGTGCACTCCTGACCCCAACGGTGTGCATCTGTCACCTGGCTTCAGGTGACCTGACACCGGTGCAAGTGCCCATGTTTCCCCCAGCTCAAAGGATATAAAGAGGAAAAACGGGGGGGCTCCATTGTGTAGTATATTTGATAAAAGTATTTTTATTAATTCAGCTCTACGCCCTTTGAGAAAGTGACATGGACAGTCACGCAACGCGTCAGCAATTCAGAGCCGTGGTAAAGTCACTTCCGGTCGCGGCCGAGACTGGAAGTCCCTGTATTTACTGCTGCTATATTGTAAGTTATTTACTGAATTAATAAAAATACTTTTATCAAATATACTACACCATGGAGCCCCCCCCCCCTTTTTCCTCTTTATATCCTTTGAGCATGTACTCTTGGAAAACCTGATCATGCTGGAGTAAAGCAAGAATCTGATTTGTGGGTGATCAGTCGGCCAGTGGAATACATTATAAAGGCTTTTTATAAGCCAGATGAGGTGAGAGGCTGGGGGAAACGTGGGCACTTGCACCAGATTATTGCACATGCACCTTGCTCTGAAGGATACCTCACTAGAAATTGGAGTTTGCATCTACTTTTGGATATAGTAGAAATTTTCCCTCACAGAGAGATTTTTTGCAGGTTTTTTAAGTGAAAATTTAGGATTTATGTTTCACGTCAGTTTTTTGCACAATTGTTTTGCACATTGCTGAGTTTGGACTTTGAACTTTATAATATATATAATATTTTTTCTTTTAATATTTTAATATATATATTTTTTCTTTTTCACTATTGTTGATTTGCACTATGGATGCAAATATGGACCTGCCTATCTTCACGTTTGGTTAATCACGCTCATTTTGCACAGGAGTAACCGGGCACAGATCATATATAATTATTTGCACTTATTATTGGTTTACATTATTTGCACATGACTTTTTGGTTTTAATTGGACACTCATTTATTTATTTATTGCCCTCTTTTCACAAGATTGTTAATTATTGCTTATATTAGTGGTATATCTATATATTTTATTTTTGAGTAAGCGCCACCTCTACCCCCTTTACTTTTACTGTCTATTAGTGTGTGAACACCTCAGTGGTGGCTGCTGCTTTTTATCTACTTTTAGAATTAGTCTTTTACCCTTGTGGTTGCACATTAGTACCCCTATTTATCATATATCTATATTATCTGTTGTTAGTTCTGCTTTAAAGGAGCCTGAGTGAAATATATAGGCTGCCATTGTTCTTCTCCTTCTGAAAATGTTTCTACCTGGCTGTCAATTTACTGCATGGAACTGAAACATATTGTTCAGTAGGCAATACAAGTCAGAAGGGTCAAATCACTAACGTTCATCAAATGAAATATTTGTGCTTTATAGGAAATGGTACATGCTTGAAATGTCAATGTGCTACAATTAAATACAGCATTTGTGAAAAATATCATAACTATTTGCAGTAAATATCACAATTTTTTTTATTGTACATTAAAATCGATTTGAAAAAAATAAAATACATTTAATACATATTAAATATTAAATACATTTAATAATTACCTCACTGTCTAGCCACTCAGTATTTAACGAATGTACAAGCTTAGAACTGAAACATTTAGCAGTGGTATTACTACTGCTGGTAAATGTGACAGCTGCAGCTCAGGGCTATTGGTGTCAGGGAGCCTGTACCCAGTATTGTATGGTTCAAAGAGGGAAAGTTGACTGTCCTTTCCTGGCCTACAGTGCTACATGCTTGGATAAGGCTCTAGTATGGATTTTTGGGAGCGGACCTCACACTATGTTGTTCTTGATTTTTGCGTGGGATACCTCCCTAAAATCCATAGCAGACCCAAGGGGTCTGAAGCTACAGTTTCAGCATGATAACCTGGCAATTAGCTTCTCTAGAAGGAGATTATCACCATTTGCCGACTTAACATTTCTCCCAGCATGTTTCCTTTAAGTATATCACATCTCAGTAAATTACATTTCCAGCACAAACTCATGCTATCATTATGTATATTTTCATAAAGGATATGTCTGTTTTATACATTTCCCTATCAGCTGGGAGAATGATCTCACAGTGCAGAGTGATAGTTTTGTTTAGTCTTCTGTGAAACCTAGAAAAAGTACTGAACAGTGCAATTTAATGCAAAGACAGTTGTAGACCAAAGCACCCTACGGATTCAGAGTTAGGGGATAAATCACAGCTATATTCAGATGTTAAAATAAAGCTGTGTCAACAGTCTTGTTTGGAATGGATAGATGAAGAAGATTAGAAATCTTGACTGCCAAAATGCTACAACAGGCTCTTTTCACTACTGGTCATATGACCATGGGTCTAGGACAGTGTTTCTCAAACTTTTTTGTCTTGCGGCACCAAAAAGATCAAACATTTTCGTGGCACACCTGAAAAGATTTAACAATTTTTGTGGTGAAGAACTTATTTATTTCTCTTAAGGTAACACTGTAGTGTAGAGTCTGAAGCCTCGTACACACGAACGAGTTTCTCGGCAAAAACCAGCAAGAAACTTGCTGGCAGAGATTTTTTGCCGAGAAATTCGTTCGTGTGTATGGTTTCTCGTCAAGAAAAGCGACAAGAATCTCGACGAGAAAATAGAGAACCTGCTCTCTATTTTCTCGTTGAGATTCTCTTCAGCCTGTTTCTCGACGAGAAAATTGTGTGTGTGCACACTTACCTTTTCGGCGGGAAGCCCGCGCATGCTCGAAATGACTTCAACGCATGCGCGGTAGCTTCCTAGGCATAGGTAGGGTGAACCAAGATGGCGGCGACGGCATCGAATGTGACGAGCACATGCTCGTCGTATTCGATGACGTCACTGCGTTCGCTCCATTCAAAGAACTGTGGGTTCTTTGAATCAAGCGTGTGTACACTCGGCCGGGACAAGTTCCTTGTCCAAGAATCTCGTCGAAAAAAACGACATGTTTTTTTCGACGAGAATCTCGGCCGTGTGTACGAGGCTTGAGAATCACTGGTTTAGACAAAAGAGAAAAAGGGGACAAGTGCCTCTAAGGCCCCTTTCACACTGACACGTTTTTCAGGCGGTTTAGCGCTAAAGATAGCGCTGCTATACCACCTGAAAAAATCATGCCTTGCAGTATTCAGTGTGAAAGCCCGAAGGATTTCACACTGAAGCAGTGCGCTAGCAGGATGCTCCAAAAGTCCTGCTAGCCGCATCTTTGCAGCGGTGAAGGAATGGTGTGTTTACCGCTCCTTTACCGCTGCTGCCCATTGAAAGCAATGGGAAACCGCGGTAATACCGCCGGCAATCCGCCTCTGCAGAGGCGGATTGCCGGCGGTATCAACCCTTTTTTGGCCACTAGCGGGAGTTAAAATTACCCCGCTAGCGGCCGATTATCGCGGTAAAAACAACGGTATAGCGGTGCTAAAAATAGCGCCGCTATACCGCCAGCGCACCTCCCCGCCCCAGTGTGAAAGGGGCCTTAGTCTAAAGCTGGCCATACACCATTAGATTATCTGCAGATTTTCTATGGTTAGATGGAAAAAGTGCAAAAGATTTCTCCATGTATATTAACTGTGTGGATGGAGGAATCTCCCACTTTTTCCATCTAACCATAGAAAATCTGCAGATAATCTAATGGTGTATGGCCAGCTTAAGACTCTGAAGTAGTATCTCACAACAATAATTAAAAGAATCAACTCACGAGGGAGGACGTATACAGGCACATCATACATAGAAGGTGCTTCCGTGGTGCTGGTGAAGTTGGTACAGCAGCTGATACACAGGTACAGGACTCGGGCTCTCAGAGAAAGGAGCGTCCTCTCTATGGACCATCGCGTAAGCTCTGAAAACGCATTGCGTCATTTCCTCCCGGTCAGTGGTGTAGCGTGGGGGGGCCAGGGGGCGGTCGCCCCGGGCGCAAGATTTTGAGGGGCGCAGCAGCTGGTTACCTGCAGCTCTTCTCCTGCGCTGTGCAGTCTAGGAGACTGTGAGCTCTTCCGCTTCACTATGAGGAAGAAGTTACGGTGAAGTCCTGGCTTAATAATTAGTTCTATTTCTTCTTTTCTGTCTATTGGTGGGTCCTGTCACTTCTGCAGTCTGTGGTGTGCAGGCAGTGAGATGATGTGCTTTAACCTTAAGCAACAAATCAGTGGGTTTTAATGATGTGCTGTAACCTCTAGAAACCAATCAGTGAGCTGTAATGATGTTCTGCAATGTCTACCAACCAATTAGGGAGCATTAATAATATGCAGTAACCTCTAGCAACCAGTGAGTGGTAATAATGTGCAGTAACCTTCAGCAACCAATCAGTGAACAGTAATGATCTGCTGTAATCTCTAGCAAGCAATCAGTGAGCAATAATAACTTGGAACGAAAAAATCTTCTGGATAGCAACACTCCAAAAATAAAAGCCTTTATTTAAAAATCCAGGAATCCAAACACACACTGTACATCACGACACACTGGTCAAAAAATGGCTAACGCATTTCACACTGTACTAGTGCTTATTCGGCTATGAATAAGCACTAGTACAGTGTGAAACGCGTTAGCATTTTTTTGACCAGTGTGTCGTGATGTACAGTGTGTGTTTGGATTCCTGGATTTTTAAATAAAGGCTTTTATTTTTGGAGTGCTACTATCCAGAAGATTTTTTCATTCCTGTTTGCTGATATTTGCATTGCTTGCACCCTTGGCTGCTGGGAGGAGGCAATTTGGAGGATTTCTACACCTGAGCGGCTCCCTTTTCCCTGTTTCTCAAACTTTCTGGATCTAGCAATAATGACTTGCAGTAACCTCTAGCAAACAATGGGAAAGCGGTAATTTATGTGCAGTATCGTCTAGCAACCAATCAGTGAGCAACAATAATGTGTGTAGTGGTCAGTATAGGAATCAGGTAGGTCAGTGTAGTGGTCAGTATAGGTATCCGGTAGGTCAGTGTAGTGGTCAGTTTAGTGGTCCGTGTAGGAATCAGGCAGGTCAGTATAGGAATCAGGTAGGTTAGTATAGTGGTCAGGTAGGTCGGTGTAGGAATCAGGTTTGTCAGTACTACTGTACTAGCAGAAGGGACTCAGAGAGTGCTAAAAATCTGCGGGTTAGGGGGCCCAAATCTCTTGCCCTGCCCCGGGTGCTGACAACCCACGCTACGCCACTGCTCCCGGTGATTAACTTTCTAGCGGGAACTGCATGTCACGCTGCGCTCCAACACTTGCAGACTGCCATCAAGTCCTTTTACCCTGGCCCTGTGGGTCTGACCACTGTTACAGTCTTTGCTGACGGCTCCCCAAAATATCCCACGGCCCACCTGCAAATATCTTGTGGCACACAGTTTGAGAATCACTGGTCTAGGACTTTTGGCTAAAAATTTCTGTTAGTTATGTGAGCAGGACAGAAGCGAGCCTGTAGCAGTTTTTCCCCCAGGAAAGGTCAGTATTTCATTCCTTCTGTTTTTGTTTATTTGTCCATCCCAGCAAGGCTGTTAACATTACTTTTGATTACATTTGATTATAGTTCTGCCTTAAAAATTATTACATTTTAAAAAATGTCTATCAACGTTACAATAATAGATATCAAATGTTACCATCTGTGATCTCTCAGCCCTATAGTTTCTGTGACTCATTTAACAAACTATTCCTTCACAACGCTAAATTAATGATTGCCGGGAAAAGGTCACAAAGATTACAAAACTCAAATGGGAGATGTGTTGGGAGCTCATTTTCCTCTTTTTTATATGCAAGCTGTCATTAGCAGAACCCATTGGGAAAAGAACACAAGCGCCTACTAAGTGTAGCTAAGTCAAAGCCTATTCCTAGAGATTGGCCAAGTCCTGTTATAATTACCTGGCTGTTTGACTTAATGGGAGTAATAAGTGAAGCTGAAGCTGGCCATACAATAGATCAGGGGTTATGCGTTTGAAATTGATATGACAATCTTATGCCTTGTACACACGACCGGATTTTCCGATGGAAAAAGTCAGACAGGCTCTTTTCATCGGAAATTCCGACGGACTTAGATAGAGAACACGTTCTCTATTTTTCCCATGGACAAAATTTCTACCGGAAAATCCGTTCGTCCGTTTAGTCCGACGGACTAAAAACCACGCATGCTCGGAAACAATTTGACGCATGCTCGGAAGCATAGAACTTCTCGGCTCGTCGTAGTGTTTTATGTCACCGCGTTCTTGACGGTCGGATTTTAGTGTGACCGTGTGTATGCAAGACAGCTTGAGCGGGATTCCGTCGGAACTTCATCGGACAAACCGTTTGACTTTATTCCGACGGACAATCCGGTCATGTGTACAGGGCATAACAGTCTTTTTTTCACCATTCACAATTATTTCCCAATGAAAAATAATGAGAACTTTACCAAAAGTTTCCAGATTATAACCTATTTAATCTACATTTTAGCAAGCACAAGTGCTCCTAGGCTATCTGTTGTCTCATTAGTGATATATACACTCAGAAATCATTCCACAGACTTGTCAGAACTGTTTGTGTCACTCAAAGGTCTCTTTTTTACATATGGTGAGCCTGAAGGGTTAAGCCTGGTATACATTATTAGCTTTCTTCCATTCAACCCAGTGGGTTGGAGCCGCTGTACTAATTATGCAAAGTTAGTATAGCGATCTCCACGCTGAGCTGTTGTGTTCTGACAGGGCGACAGCCCCCCTTACAGAACACTACAATCAGCGCTTTCGCCCATTGGCTGAGAGTGCTGATCGGGAGTCGGTCGGTTGCTGGTTTTCCAGCATGCACGTCCCGCATACACACAGGCAGAATGTCGGCTGTTTTTTTTTTTAACTGGCTGATGGCATCTGACATTCAACCACAGTTGTGCCCGGCTTAAGTCACCTGGTAGTAACATTTTGGATTTTGAGCTTTGTTAGCAAATTGGATCACGCAAGATTCTTAAAGTTGTCCTCAACTTAAAAAGTGAAGATCTTACAGCGTACATCTAGAAATGAGTATTTGTGCCTGGGCTGCAGCCTGAAAAAAATTTGTCTCAAATTCATCCTGAAAAATAATAGTGCACTTCCTAGTATGTGAGGATGCCTAGTCACTCCTGTGTCTTTGGCCTCATAGCTGAATATTTGCAGTGAGAGATCCCACCTCCGGAGTGAGCTATGGTGATATTGCTTGTGTGCTGCTCATCTTTCTTCTTGCTGGAGAGAAAGTTCTACCTGAGGATCTGCAGTTCAACGATTTCCCTGCTTCTGCTTAATCCATTCTGTCAATATGTGCTTACTGCACCTCTCTTGTTGCTTCTTGGTCATTTCCCCACCAGTTATTAGTTTGCTTGTCATCAGGGGGTGCCTCTAACATGAGGAAGGAAAACCATGCCTCTACTAAGATGGCTTAAGATAGCAAAAAAATAGCAACTCTACAAATAAATATTCAAATATCAGACAAAATCAATTTGAGCAATAATATATTGAAAGAAAAGTTCAATCATTAATTCAGCCACCACTGTGACAATGTGAATGGGATGTTAAAATGTTTTCCGTGCTCGTCCACCCATGCACATAAGCTGCTCACCTCACGACTATGACCCCTGCATTAAAAGCAGGGCTTTTTTCTCAAACAATAGGTGCTGGAACTCAACCACGACCCCCAAAACCCCTCCACTCACACACACCCTCCAAATTACATCAAATAGTGGGTGTGGTCAGTCAAATTTCACAAACAGTAGGAGGGTCTTAAAGGGGCATGAAATACCAGAATTGCATTACAAAGAGTGCAGAGTTCTGGGTGGTTACACACAGAGTGCAGAGCTGTCACTTGTAAACACAGAAACCAGGCTTCTGTGTTTACAAGTGATTGTGGTGAGGAGGCACCAAAGGGTCTGAGCCAGAGGTGGTGGAACTGAGTTCCACCAAGTTCCCCCTGAAAAAAAGCCCTGATTAAAAGAAAGGACAAAGCAAGCTAATTTTCCTCAAGGCATAATGGCTCCAATGAAGCACCAGGTACATGTATGGGAGCAACAAAAAAACATACACAAACTAGTGCTCTTCGTTTTTTAAAATTACATATGTAGGTAAAATAAATGTATTGCATTTACAACAATCACACTGCATCTAGTTCTATCTCACAACCATATTTACAAATAACAGCCGGCATCCAGCCAGATTCCAAGATGGCCATGGGATGACGTCACACCCTGGGCTCCACTCCGCTATATGCGTTATGTCCAAGGCGGAGACTTCTTTAGTAAAAGTGCTGTTTACCCGCTCATAATAGCTGAACAAAATAACTCTCGCAAATATAAGGAAGGTCCTCACAAATCAAATTAAAATTTCAACCAAAAAACATGTATAAAATATATTATACAGTATCTCACAAAAGTGAGTAAACCCAGGCATGTACTGGCCATCGGGACTACCGGGAGTTCCCGGTGGGCCGATGGCTCAGTGGGCCGGTTTCAGTGACAGCCTGTCAAATTAATAGCTGCGCTACTCGTGCAGCCAATAATTTGAGCACCGCTGTGCTGCCCATGGCTAGGCATCGAGCTTCTGGACGCAGTGACTTCTTTAGTAAAAGTGCTGTTTACCCGCTCATAATAGCTGAACAAAATAACTCTCGCAAATATAAGGAAGGTCCTCACAAATCAAATTAAAATTTCAACCAAAAAACATGTATAAAATATATTATACAGTATCTCACAAAAGTGAGTAAACCCAGGCATGTACTGGCCATCGGGACTACCGGGAGTTCCCGGTGGGCCGATGGCTCAGTGGGCCGGTTTCAGTGACAGCCTGTCAAATTAATGGCTGCGCTACTCGTGCAGCCAATAATTTGAGCACCGCTGTGCTGCCCATGGCTAGGCATCGAGCTTCTGGACGCAGCGCGGTGCACTTCGGCTCCTTCCGCCCCTGCTCGGCTTTCAGAACACTGCACACATCTTTGGCCACCTCCGGCCCACACTCGTCATTTTCTGTCACCGCTCGACTTCCCCCACCCCCCTCCTCTCTGACAGCTCTTCAGCTTCGTCCAGCAAAACTCGGCTATCTCCGGCGGCCCCCGCGGTAACGGTCACTGTGAGTTTAGAGGAGTCGGAGCCGCCCGTGTGACATGCTGAGAGCAGCCGACAGGCAGAGAGGTCCCCGGAGCAGACGAGGGAGGCCGGAGGATGACGGTGCTGCAGGAACTCATCCAGGTAACCGTCCGGCCCGGCCATTGAATACTGTATATAGCAAAGGATGTGGCGCTAACTAAAATAACTTTTAAAAAATACATTTGGTGCAAAAAATTATTCAAACAATATGCAAAATTCAACGTAGCTAAAAGTTCATCAAAAGTGTCAATTACCGTAATATTGAAATGTTCATAAAAATATTTTCAGCAAAAAAATCATATATAAACCATACTTATTAAAACCATTATATCCAAACTATGTCCATGGTATTAAAGTGGAGTGCAAAAAAATGGTTTATATATGTATTTTTTGCTGAAAATATTGTTATGCACTTATTTTTTGCACATTTCAATAATAATTGACACTTTTGATGAACTTTTAGCTACATTGGATTTTGCTTATTGGTTGAATCATTATTTGCACCGAATGGATTTTTGATGTTGTTATTTTAGTTAGTGCCACGTCCTTTGCTATATATTCAATTTATCTGTGGGTTTGTGGTAACCTGTTTGATGTTGTGCATTAGTTATTTATTTTAAAATATATAATGCAGAGCCAGGCTTCGGGCCTAGTCCTAGGGGGCAAGTGTCTGCTGTTTTTTTACTATTTTTGACACTTTCTTTGTGAAATGGTAGGGGTACAATGTACCCATTACCAATTCATATGGGGGGGGGGCGGGATCTGGGGGTCCCCTCGTTAAAGGGGGCTTCCATATTCCAATAAGCCCCCCGCCCACAGACCCCCACAACCACCAGGCAAGGGTTGTGGGGATGAGGCCCTTGTCCCCATCAACATGGGGGCAAAGTGCTTTGGGGTGGGGCCTCAAAGCCCCCCTGCCCCAAAGCACCCATCCCCCCATGTTGAGGGCATGTGGCCCGGTACAGGAGGGGAGGCGCCCCCTCCCCCCTCTTTTCCTGCGGTCTTCCAGGTTGCATCATCGGATAAGGGTCTGGTATGGATTTTGGGGGTGACCTCTACGCCATTTTTTTTAAATTTTGGTGCAGGGTTCCCTTTAAAATTCATAAGGTTTGGTATGGATTTTGGGGGGACCCCTACGCCATTTTTTTATTATTAGGCGCAGGGTTCCACTTATATCCAAACCAGACCTGAAGGGCCTGGTATGAATTTTGGTGGGACCCCCCAGGCAATTTTTTTTTTTTTGCATTTTTGGTTCGGGGTTCCCCTTAATATTCATACCAGACCCAAAGGGGCTGGTAATGGACTTGGGGGGGCGGGGAGAATAACCCATGCCGCTTTTTCATCTATAGTGCCGAGACCCGACAATTCATTACAGCCGCGATCAGTTTTAAATTACTTTTTTTCCTTTAGAAATTTAATTTTACTGTAGTACTGTTCTAAACACGGGAAAACTGCACCACTTTACAGGCATACTATAGACACCCCCCAGGCACGATATTTAAAGGAATATTTCATTTTTATTGTTTCACTTTAAGCATTATTAAAATCACTGCTCCCGGAAAAAAATCGTTTTTTAAAATTATTTTTGCCAATAACTTGCATATAAGCCTTTAAAATGAGCACTTTTGTTTTTTCATGTTAGTGTCCTATAAACTTTAACGGGGTTGCGCGGCTTTCGATTTTGCCGCGAACAACGCATAATGTTCGTCTTTCGCCGAACGTCCGAACAACCGAAGTTCGCCCCGAACTTATGCTCGGGCCGAACCATTCACCCATCCCTATTCCAATCCTCTTACACGTCATTTTTTACTTTTATGAAACAGGGTGAAAAATAAAGCACACCTAATTTCTCCACACACCCTCTGCTGTCATTTCTTCATAATCCTAATTTTTATTCATTGGTGGCCTCACCCTCCTTGTTCCAACATTGCACATGTCTATGGCTTACACGACTACATCATCTGGTTATGTCCAAGAGTTTTAAAACAATTCTAAACTTACAAAGCCAATACATACTCCCCAACTCAGAGATCTTCCTGTACCTTAAAATAAAGCATTTTTACTCTGCAACACTTTCCTCTGACATTGATTTCAAAACTATGTCTATGTTCAAGCGATTATGTATATCAGATCTCCATGCAAGGGGAATAATTCTATCCTTTATATAGCTTTGTTGTCTGCCCCTCAATCTCCCCCTCCGCCATATGTAGCTTAATGGACGAGCAACTTGACTTTGGACCTCACACCTGACTATTGGTCAGATATTTGGCAGGCGATGCACAAAGTATCCCAAAATGTTACGGCATTGGAAACATCCTATAATGTACTCTCAAGGTGGTATTTAGTGCCTTATAGGACAGCGAAATACATGCTTGGTGACCCGTCGTCCTGATTCAGGAATTGGGGAGAACAGGGCATATATCTGCATACGTGGTGGACTTGTCCCTTAGTGCAATATTTTTGGGCAGAATTTTTTTTATATCCTATTCCACCTATTTAAAACAATCCTTCCACCTAAACCCCAGATAGCAATGTTGAATGTTGCACCCTTGGAGCTGACCAGGAATCAATCTCGCCTCCTCTTTTATGTCACGATCACTGCAAAGCAGACCATTGCCAGATCATGGAAGTCGTCAACGTTTTGTAAAATTGCCACTAAAAACAGGGTTACCTAGGCAATGATGCATGGCAACATTGAGGCAACCCTCCAAGACATGGGGAAGCAAAACACAAAAGTTTGGCAGCCCTGGATTCCCGAATATCTTCCTTCTGATTTTGATGCCTCCCTCTTGGAACCCTAGGTCTTTTTAACATTCTTTCCCTAGTCTGCGTTTTCAGGATCATCTCCGCTGTGACCATTGGAATCACCCCCCCTCCTCCCCTTTACTCATCCTTTTCCCGCCTCTTTCTTTCCTTTTTCCTTTATTTTCTGATATGTACTGCATATCTATCCAACATTGTTTGGCTCCTTACAATTGCCTGAGCTATGGCTGGGGTGGACCAAACAAGAGTTGGCACTTCCTTTTACTCCACATTTACTGAATTATAAAGTTAACATTGTGTCGCCATACAGAACCAAATAGATTTTGACATGACTATTCCCCTCTGAAGGACTCTTACTCTGATCTGTATTGTCATCGGCAAACTTCAACGCACTTCTTCTTGTGTGGAAAGTTTTGCTTTATGTTACCCATGTATAACTGTACGAGATTGAGGTTTTCTTGTTCAAACTGTCTATTGGTTCTAAAAAGAAAACCTCAAAGGTTTGTTACTTAGTTGTTGTTCGAGGACAAACATTTTCCAGCATGCACTCCAGCTATTCTGCACAAAAAGCCACAAGTGGCTATATACACCCTTTTGACTTCTATGTCCTGCTATACACAGTGGTACTCAGGTTTTGTGCATTGGCGTAAACACCTATGTAGCGGGTATGTACTTTCCCGGGTGTAAATTTGAATTTGACAGAGACATTGGTGATGTGTAATTCCATGCGGCCCAGTAGGTGGCGCTGTTGCCCTGGGCTGGGGTTGAATCATTGCTGTGTGCTGTTTACTGAGGATGGGGTGGGTCTTAGTCAGGATGGGTGGGAAAAGTCAAATGTGAATATGTGATTCAAAGTTATGGATCAATACTGTTGTTTCTCTTCTGTCTTTATTCCCTTTCTTTACAGGGCTCAGACACAATGGTTTAGTTGGATAGTTTTTTCAAAAGTTTTATATTTTTGTACAATTGTTAGTCGGTTTCTGGATTGGATTATGTCAGCCGTTGAGGGCATGATTTACTCCAGACACTGGGGACCAGTGTCAAACCACCAGGGGGAGAGTGTAGCGGGTATGTACTTTCCCGGGTGTAAATTTGAATTTGACAGAGACATTAGTGATGTGTAATTCCCTGCGGCCCAGTAGGTGGCGCTGTTGCCCTGGACTGGGGTTGAATCATTGCTGTGTGCTGTGCCTCCTTTTTGTCCTCCCTCGGCAGCGGTATGGTGGGGCGGGGAACCCGCAGTGCTTGCTGGGAGAGGGTATAACGGGGCCGGCCATCTTTGTCACGGGGTGGAAGTCCCAGGCACCTTCAGCTTGCGGACAGTGGTTCGTGGCGGTCCTCTGGGTGGCCTAGGTCTAGAGGACAGCCGGAGGTCGTGTTCCATCCCAGGCACCTTTAGCCTGGGGTGAGGTACTCGGATGGAGGTCCGGAGCTCAGTGCCCAACACTGAGTTCCGCGAGGGAAGGAGATCCTAGGGAACCCCGTGAGTGGGTACCCGAATCCGTGAAGGCGCAATGGACCAGGGGGAGCTCCTCACCTGAAGACCCGGTGCAGCATGGTGACGGGTGAGCATCTCGTCGGAGACCGCCTGAAAGGAAATCCCCCCTCGTGCGGAGACCGTAACCCACTTTCAGGAAGGAAAGTGGAGAACTACATTGTGTCTGGGCCTATTCGCATCCACACCTCTTTTTCTGTTCTGTTTCTACCAAAGGAGTTCAACTGATTGTGTTCATTCGAGAAGAATAAAGGAGTGTTGAACTTTAATGGTGTGGAGCTCATTTCCTGACAGACATTGTTCAATGTGACTCTTGGAGGGAGGATCCAGGTGCACAGCACTGACCCAAAGGTAATACAAGAACGTTGCTTATACCGCACTGACACATGTGGTGGAAGCCAGGCATAGTGTCCCCGCTCCCTCCCCTCTGAGATACCCCTAGACAAGAGAAAGACGAGACGAGAGAAAAGAGGGGAGTGGAGGTGGCCGCTACACCTATATATATATATATATATATATATATATATATTTATTTATTTATTTATAAATGCATAATGTTTTCCGTTGAACGCAGAATTTCTGCTTTCAGGGGTCACATCATACGTGTATTTACGCCAATGCACATAAGCATTGGGATTTTACACTACAGCATATTTTAATCCTCAAACCTTCCATATGCGTTACTCTTAAATGTTAAACTTGTTCAGGGGTTTTTGTTATAAAAATCTGTAAATACAGTACATATGAATCAAAGCACTTCTTCAATGCACCTGCTTTTAACCTAAAATGTTGAAACTGTTTTAATAGGCTTTTTGTGCTTAACCTGACAAACTGGGGAGTGTGCCAGACATTTTGTATTCTGTGGATTGCCTTGACTGTGTACATATTTTCTGGGCTAGTTATAAACTGATCCAATCAGCTGCTATTCTTGCTTTGTTGGTTGTTGATAGGACACAGTCTGAATGAACCAGTAAAAAGGATTGCATTGCTATACAGTGGAACCTTGGATTACAAGCAAAATCCGTTCCAGGAGAATGCTCGTAATCCAAAGTACTCGCATATCAAAGCGAGTTTCCATATTGAAGTCAATGGAAACGAAAATAATTAGTTCTGCATTGACTTCAATGGCATGCAATACCGCATACGGCCAGAGGCGGGGGGGGGCACCGGAGAGCCTCAGAAACGGTCGAAAAGGCCTGAGGACACCTCGGAAAACCTCGGAAAGACTTTGTTCCCGAGATTTGCCTAGGTCAGCCGTGCTGTCCTCGGGCCTTTCCGTGCATTTGCGAACGGCGCAGATCGTACTGCACACCGCTTTGGCCTAAATCGTGCTCGTTTTGCGAGACAACACTCGCAAACCGAGTTACGATTTTTAAAAATACAGTGCTCGTATTGCGAAACGCTCGTTAATCGCGTTACTCGCAATCCGTGGTTCCACTGTAATGCCCAACTAGTACATTAATAATTTTCTGACTTTACACCATTTTTTGTTGTAATTCTTACTATAATACCAGTCACATTTTCTTACACAAAGTACACTTGGATAGTAAACGTTTCGCTAATCAGAAATCAACAATCTTGCATAAAAACACATGGCTTGAATAAAGGTTTAGATGCGGTTTTGGTCACTTCTCTTGCAAACAATGTTTTGGGATTAGTTCAATCGATGCAAACATGCCAACAACACTGTTCTTTTCTATCCCCACGGACAAATGACTCAAAACAAATTTCTCAAAGTAGGAAAGTGTTTTCACAGATAAATTAGTAACAGATCACAGATATACAGTATTAAAGCATAATTCTGGACATTGGCATGTTACACATAATTTTCATTGGTCCATCTTGGACCAATGTATGAATGTATATGACATACCTGGCCGATGCCGCTGGAAGCTGGAAATTACTTAGGAAGACACCGCTGGTCCACTTAATTCCAGGTCCCAGGCTGAACAGCTAGCCTGATGTATTGTGAATACCAGGGGTTGGCCAGTCAGCATTGCCACCATTCATGCTTTGCATTTTCCAAATGAATGCAAAGAGTTCTCTGTTTGAACGAGGTGAAGAGAGTGATGTCACATAACAATATTACGAAAAGTATGTGGGTGTTGCCTTAAGTATGTGGGGGATGTTAGCAAACAATATACGGTATGAATAATTGCTCAAGGGTCATCATCCCAAAATATATTCACAACCAAAAAATAAAAAAAAGGAACAGGAGTTCAAGGATAAACGCTAGGCACATAAGCACAATGTCACGTTTAAAAACAATATTTAATTACAGATATCTTTCTTTAAAACATCACAATAATGATCATAAAAGCATTAGGTAAAACGTGAGAAAGAGTGGTATCCCCACACCGCCTTTCCATCTCTCCCAATCAGAGCATACGGAATCTTTCAATGGTGCCTGTGCCGAGCAGCTAACCTCCTGTGTTCGGAATGCAGGTGTGCAGCCGCTCAACGCATGTCTTAGAAGCAAGTGGAGATCACTGGGGTAGCAGTGTCTACTTCAGTGATTTTCAGCTTCCAATGGCATCGGCCGCTTGTGCCATATACATAGTTACATTGGTCCAAGTTGGACCAATATAACTACAGTTGTGTGAAAAAGTATTTGCCCCTTCCTGATTTATTTTTATTTTTTTACATATTTCTCACATTTAAATGATTTAGAGCAAACAAATTTTAATATTACACAAAGATAGAATCAAGCAAAATAGAAAAAATTGCGCTGACCCTGAAAAAATATCTATCATGAAAAGCAAAAAAAAAAGTCAGCAGCTTGGGTGAGATAAACACAAACAGCATATAAGTAAAAAAGAAACTGCGCCAATAATAAGTCCACAGAGGTCCCCAGATGATAAGAGGGTTAAATATGTGATGGATGTCAGGTAAATCTGCTCAACAACAGTCTATATGTAAACTTGGTTCCATAAGCATTGATTGAAACAACACCGCAGAGCAGATTTACCTTGATTGGTATATGCCTGGAGGACATCCATCACTAGTGATGAGCCGAACACCCCCGGGTTCGGTTCGCACCAGAACCCGCGAACGGACCGAAAGTTCGTACGAACATTAGAACCCTATTAAATACAATGGATGCGAACGTTCGAATTCTAAAGTGCTAATTATAACAACTATTATGCATGTTATTGTCCTAAAAAGGGTTTGGGAACCCGGGTTCTGCACCAGGGGACATGTATCAATGCAAAAAGAAGTTTTAAAAACGGTCGTTTTTCGGGAGCAGTCATTTTAATGATGCATAAAGTGAAAAAAAAAAAGTCAAATATTCCTTTAAATATCGTACCTGGGGGGTGTCTAAAGTATGCCTGTGAAGTGCCACGTGTTTCCCGTGTTTAGAACTGTCCCTGCACAAAATGACACTTCTAAAGGAAAAAAAAGCCATTTAAAACTGCTTGCGGCTTTAATGTAATGTCTGGTCCCGGTAATATGGATGAAAATCTTTAAGAAAAATGGCATAGCTACCCCATGACCCCCCCCCCCTACCCCAGCCCATTACCAGCCCCTTTGGGTCTTGTATGGATATTAAGGGGAACCCCGCACATAAAATAAAAAAGGCCCTATATACTCTGAACAGCCATATACAGGCGGTGCATACAAGACAGGGACTGTAGGTTTGTTCTTATGTAGAATGTGTTTGTAATTTTGAACAGGTACATTGTTGAAGTGTAGCTCCAGCCCAAAAATCTATTTTTAAACTTTTTGGAAAACATAGGTAAGGGTTATCACCCCTGTAACATTTGTTTTGCTGTCTGTGCCCCTGTTCAGAACATTTCACCTCACTTTCCGTCCCAATGACAACTGTTTTTGAAATGTGGTGTTTTTCTTGAAACAAGGATTGCTGATAAAGCATCAGTACAGAGGAGACACCTTTCTCCCATATTTATTCTTACAGGAGAGAATTTTCCTTCCTAGTGGTAGATTTCCTCTCACTTCCTGTTGTCTTCTTGCGTTTGCAAGTAGGAGTCGTTTGTAAGTTGGATGTTTGAAAGTAGGGACCTGCCGTATATACTCTGCAGAAATAGGCCCCTTAGTTGTTGGTGTTGGCACAACACTGTAAGCACTCACAGTTACTCTTGGTTGGTGCTGGAACGCCCTGCTGTCAACTATTATATCAGGAATTTTAATTACATATAATTGTTGAACAGTGGTAGTAAAAATTGGGCCTTTGATGGTGGTGCTGGTGCCACAACACTGTAAGCCCTGACAGTTACTCTTGGTGGGTGCAGCAATGGGCCCTGCTGTGAATTATTAGATCAAGAATTGTAATTGCATGCCCCTGTTGAACAGGGGCTGAAAAATTGGGCCTTTCGTGGTGGTGGTGGTGGTGGTGGTGTTGCCACAACACTGTAAGCCCTCAGAGTTACTCTTGGTGGGTGCAGGAATGGGCCCTGCTGTGAATTATTAGATCAAGAATTGTAATTACATGCCCCTTTTGAACAGGGGCTGAAAAATTGGGCCTTTCGTGGTGGTGGTGGTGGTGGCGTTGCCACAACACTGTAAGCCCTCAGAGTTACTCTTGGTGGGTGCAGCAATGGGCCCTGCTGTGAATTATTAGATCAAGAATTGTAATTGCATGCCCCTGTTGAACAGGGGCTGAAAAATTGGGCCTTAGGCACTGGTGGCACAACACTACAACCCCTCACAGATACTGTACTTGGAGCACAGCAATGAGCCCTGTTGCAAAGTATTGCTTCAAAAATTGTAATGACACGCCCCTGTTAAACAGGGGCTGAAAAATTGGGCCTTAGGCACTGGTGGCACAACACTACAACCCCTCACAGATACTGTACTTGGAGCACAGCAATGAGCCCTGTTGCAAAGTATTGCTTCAAAAATTGTAATGACACGCCCCTGTTAAACAGGGGCTGAAAAATTGGGCCTTAGGCACTGGTGGCACAACACTACAACCCCTCACAGATACTGTACTTGGAGCACAGCAATGAGCCCTGTTGCAAAGTATTGCTTCAAAAATTGTAATGACACGCCCCTTTTAAACAGGGGCTGAAAAATTGGGCCTTAGGCACTGGTGCCACAACACTCCAACCCCTCACAGATACTGTACTTGGAGCACAGCAATGAGCCCTATGGCAAATTATTGCTAAAAAAATTGTAATTACACGCCCCTGTAAAACAGGGGCTGAAAAATTGGGCCTTAGCCACTGGTGGCGGCACCCATAAACAAAAAGCTATCATCATCAATCGTATCATTGAGGACTCGGAGGAGGAGGATAGCCAGTCAACATAACAGCACAGGCACTCAGCATCAGCATCAGTCTTGAAGGGATGTGACATGTTAAAATCAATTAGTCTGTTATATCAGCATCAGGTGTGTGGTAGCTGGTGGTGATCCAAGACTGGTTCATCTTGATGAAAGTCAGTCGATCAACCGAGTCGGTGGACAGGCGCACCCTGTGATCCGTGACAAATCCTCCAGCAGCACTGAATGTGCGTTCCGAAAGAACGCTGGATGCAGGACAGGCCAGTAGCTCAATTGCATACTGTGCAAGCTCTGGCCAGTGATCCATCCTCAAGACCCAGTAAGCCAGAGGATTTTCGGTGGGGAAGGTGTCCAAGTCTGACCTTGCCCCTAGATATTCCTGCACCATGTTTATCAGACGCTGGCGATGGTTGCTGGAACCGATCATACTTTGGGGCTGCGGACTAAAGAATTGTCTGAACGCATCGGTCAGACGGCCACCTTCCCCACCGCTCCTTCTTTGACTGGCCGAAGCCTCAGCAACTCGTTGTCCAGGACCAGGAGTTTGTAACCTCCCAGTCTCTGGGAACGCGTTGCACAGACCTTTCTGCAAGGCCTCCCGGAGTTGTCTCATCCTCTGCTCCCTCTGCGAAGGTAACATAAGGTCCGCAACCTTACCCTTGTACCGTGGATCAAGGAGAGTGGCCAGCCAGTAATGGTCCCTCTCCTTGATCCGAAGAATACGAGGATCCTTCTGCAGACTTTGCAGGATCAGGGAGGCCATGCAGCGTAGGTTTGCTGAGGCATTCGCTCCGGAGTCCTCTGGGTCACTAAGGACGACATGATCCGCAGCCACCTCCTCCCAGCCACGTACAAGTCCACTGGTTTCTTGGGACTGTAAATCATCCCTAAAAGACTGCTGCTGATGATGCTGAGTGCCAGCCTCCACCTCCATGCTGACACAATCCTCCTCCTCCTCCTCCTCCTCCTCCTCCTCTTCCTGTGCGATGGGTGGGACAGAAGGAACACTGTCTGGGTAAAGGGGGCCTTGAGAGGCAAGGAAGTCCTCCTCTTCCTGCCTCTGTTCTGCCTCAAGTGCCCTGTCCATTATTCCACGCAGCGTGTGCTCCAACAGGTGGACAAGAGGTACAGTGTCACTGATGCATGCACTGTCACTGCTCACCATCCTCGTGGCCTCCTCAAATGGTGCCAGGACAGTGCATGCATCCCTGATCATGCCCCACTGGCGTGGAGAAAAAAAACCAAGCTCCCCTGACCCTGTCCTGGTGCCGTAGTCGCACAGGTACTCATTGATGGCCCTCTGCTGCGTGTGCAGCCGCTGCAGCATGGCCAACGTTGAGTTCCACCTGGTGGGCATGTCACATATAAGGCGGTTCTTGGGCAGGTTCAACTCCTTTTGCAGCTCAGCCAGGCGAGCACTGGCATTATAAGATCTGTGGAAATGCACACAGACTTTCCTGGCCTGCCTCAGGACATCCTGTAAGCCCGGGTACCTGCCCAAGAACCGCTGCACCACCAGGTTAAGGACGTGAGCCACACAGGGCACATGGGTCAGTTGTCCCTGTCGGAGGGCGGAGAGGAGGTTGGTGCCATTGTCGCAAACCACCATTCCTGGCTTAAGCTGGCGTGGCGTCAACCACCTCTCGGCCTGGCCCTGCAGAGCAGACAGGACCTCTGCCCCAGTGTGGCTTCTGTCCCCCAAACACACCAGCGCAAGCACGGCATGGCATCTTTTTGCCTGCGTACTTGCGTAGCCCCGTGAACGGCTACGGAGCACCGCTGGTTCATAGGACAAACCACAGGAAGAGGCCATGGAGGAAGAAGAAGAGGAGGGGGTGGAGGAGAGAGGTGTGTCACAACCAGTAGTAGCATTTTGGAGGCGTGGCGGTGGAACAACCTCCAACACTACTGCACCTTGTCCTGCATCCTTCCCAGCTGCCAAAAGAGTGACCCAATGGGCCGTGAAAGAAAGGTAACGTCCCTGTCCATGCCTGCTGGACCATGAGTCAGCGGTAATATGCACCTTACCGCTGACCGCCCTGTCCAGCGAGGCCAAGACATTGCCTTCCACATGCCGGTAGAGAGCCGGAATAGCCTTCCGTGAGAAAAAGTGGCGTTTGGGAACCTGCCACTGAGGAACCGCACATTGCACAAACTCACGGAAGGGGGCCGAGTCTACCAACTGAAAAGGCAGCAGTTGAAGCGCTAGCAATTTAGCCAAGCTAGCATTCAACCGCTGGGCATGTGGATGGCTGGGAGTGAACTTCTTTCGACGGTCCAGCAGCTGGGGCAGGGAAATTTGTCTGCTAGAATCGGACGTCGGTGTACTGCTAGCAGAGTGGCCGCAAGTACTTGGCTGTGACACACCTAATTCTACACCTTCAATCCTCTCAGTGCATGTTTCAGAGAGGACTGAAGTTATAGTGGGGTTGGAGATCCCAGCTGATGCGGTGCAAGGAGAGGTCCGCTTTGTTCTTTGGTGTGGGTCTTTGAGGTAGGCTTGCCAACGAGCTGCATGGCAGGTCAACATATGTCTGGTCAGGCATGTGGTACCCAAGCGGCTGATGTTTTGGCCACGCGATATACGCTTGAGACATATGTTGCAAACAGCAGCTGTGCGATCTGATGCACTAGCCTCAAAAAAGGCCCACACCAAGGAACTTTTTGAATGACGGGCAGAGGCAGCGCCCTGCACAGGCGGAGCTCTGCGGTGTGATTCCGTCGGTGTACTGCCCTTACGCTGGCCACCAAAGGGCATCCTGCCTCGTTGGAGATGTGCCTCCTCCTCATCCTCCTCCTCCTCCTCTCTCCTATTAGGCACCCACGTGGAGTCAGTGACCTCATCATCCCCTCCCTCCTCATCACTGGAGCCAATCTGGCAGTATGCTGCAGCTGCTGGAACATGACTGCCAGATTGGTGTCCTTCTTGAGCATCCCCTCTGTCTGCTCTCAGGCTACTGCCTTCCTGTAGCTGGGTTTCATCATCAGACCCTTCGAAACGCTGGGCATCCTCCTGGAGCATGTACCCAACACTGTGCTCAAACAGTTCGGGGGACTCCTCAGGAGGAGGACATGGTGGGTCTAGGGAAGGAGTGACTGATGATGAGTCTGACATTGATACCAGGGAAGAGGACGCTTTGGCAGCTGCTTTGCCAGTACCCTGAGCCTGGGTGAGAGAGGATGAGGAGGAGGAGGAGGAGGGCTTGGTCATCCACTCTACCAAGTCTTCGGCATGATGTGGCTCAACATGTCCAGCTGCCGAAAAGAAGGACAAGCGTGTCCCATGGCCATGTGCTGATGACAATGCACCGCGTCCACGACCAGCACTGTTGCCCCCAGACACAGAGCCTGCTTGCCCTCTTTTATTGCCTCCTGACTGTCTGCCTCTCCTTGTTTGCCTTCCAGACATTCTAATAGATGGCCTGCAGGGAGATGGGAAAAAAGCAATAAGGGCTACCTTCAGGTGTCCTTCTCTGTCCCTTTACTTAAGGATTTCTAAATATGGTTGAGGATGATTGCTTTTGCACAGAATAGCACAACGACAATTTCCCTGACTGTCCAAAAAGAAGGATTTCAAAGATGGTTGATGAGGAAGCACACTATAGCACAAGGAGAATTCCCCTCACTTTCCTTCTTTGTCCCTAGAAACAAGGACTCGCACAGTGAAAGAAACTGACACTCTCCCTACCTAGAGTTTTCTGTCCCTAGAAAAAATTTTTTTTTAAAGCACACTATAGCACAAGGAGAATTCCCGTCACTTTCCTTCTTTGTCCCTAGAAACAAGGACTCGCACAGTGAAAGAAACTGACACTCTCCCTACCTAGAGTTTTCTGTCCCTAGAAAAAATGTTTTTTTAAAGCACACTATAGCACAAGGAGAATTCCCCTCACTTTCCTTCTTTGTCCCTAGAAACAAGGACTGGCACAGTGAAAGAAACTGACACTCTCCCTACCTAGAGTTTTCTGTCCCTAGAAAAAATGTTTTTTTAAAGCACACTATAGCACAAGGAGAATTCCCCTCACTTTCCTTCTTTGTCCCTAGAAACAAGGACTCGCACAGTGAAAGAAACTGACACTCTCCCTACCTAGAGTTTTCTGTCCCTAGAAAAAATGTTTTTTTAAAGCACACTATAGCACAAGGAGAATTCCCCTCACTTTCCTTCTTTGTCCCTAGAAACAAGGACTCGCACAGTGAAAGAAACTGACACTCTCCCTACCTAGAGTTTTCTGTCCCTAGAAAAAATGTTTTTTTAAAGCACACTATAGCACAAGGAGAATTCCCCTCACTTTCCTTCTTTGTCCCTAGAAACAAGGACTCGCACAGTGAAAGAAACTGACACTCTCCCTACCTAGAGTTTTCTGTCCCTAGAAAAAATGTTTTTTTAAAGCACACTATAGCACAAGGAGAATTCCCCTCACTTTCCTTCTTTGTCCCTAGAAACAAGGACTCGCACAGTGAAAGAAACTGACACTCTCCCTACCTAGAGTTTTCTGTCCCTAGAAAAAATGTTTTTTTAAAGCACACTATAGCACAAGGAGAATTCCCCTCACTTTCCTTCTTTGTCCCTAGAAACAAGGACTCGCACAGTGAAAGAAACTGACACTCTCCCTACCTAGAGTTTTCTGTCCCTAGAAAAAATGTTTTTTTAAAGCACACTATAGCACAAGGAGAATTCCCCTCACTTTCCTTCTTTGTCCCTAGAAACAAGGATTCGCACAGTAAAACACACTGACACTCTCCCTACCTATCCTTCTCTTTCCCTAAACTAAAGGAATCCAGGTTAAGCAAGAAAGAAATAAATGTCACTGTCCCTGCCTATGCTTGTCTTTCCCTGCTCCGGAACACACTACACTAGGCCGCCGTGCTGGCGGCCTTTTATAGTGTGGGGCGTGTACTAAACACCCTCAGCAATAATTGGCCACAGGCATCCTGCCTGTGGCCAATCATTGCTCTCCTCGCTGCCGGCGCTGTGATTGGCCAAGCATGCGGGGTCACAGTGCATGCTTGGCCAATCACAGCGCCTGGATGACACTGCGATGGCGTAGTGCATTGAACGTATGTTCGACTCGAACACGAAGCTCATCCCTATCCATCACATATTTAACCCTCTTATCATCTGAGGACCTCTGGTGACTTATTATTGGCGCAGTTTCTTTTTTACTTATTTTATTACACAAAGATAACCTGAGTAAATCCAAGATGCAGTTTTGAAATTATTATTTAATTTATTAAGGGAAAAAAGCTGTTCAAACCTGACTGGCCCTATGTGAAAAAGTAATTTCCCCCTCCCATATTGAATCATAAATGAACTGTTATTAACCACAATTTTTTGGAAAGCAGAGTTAAATTTCACTTGCCACATCCAGGCCTGATTACTGCCAGACCTGTTGAATCAAGAAATCCCATAAATAGAAGCTGTCTGACAAAGTGAAGCACGCTAACAGATCACAAAAAGCCACACATTATGCCACAATCTAAAAAAATTCAAGAACAGATTAGAAACAAAGTAATGTTCATGTATCGGTCTAGGAAGGGTTTCAAAGCCATTTCTAAGGCTTTGGAACTCCAGTGAACCACGGGGAGAGCCATTATCAACAAATGGAGATAACTTGGAACAGTGGTGAACCGTCCCAGGAGTGGCCGGCCTACAAAAATGACTCCAAGAGCATGACAACAACTCATCCAGGAGGTCATAAAAGAACCCAGAACAACATCTAAAGAACTGAAGTCCTCACTTGCCTCAGGTAAGATCAGTGTTCATAATTCAACAATAAGAAAGAGACTGGGCAAAAAAGGCATCCATGGGAGAGTTCCAAGGCCAAAGCCACTGCTGACCAAAAAGAAAACAAAGGCTCATTTCACATTTACCAAAAAAGATCTTGATTCTCTCCAAGACTTTTGGGCAAATATTCTGTGGACTGATGAGACAAAAATGTTACTTTTAGCTCTAATAGGCTTTAAAATAGGGTTTGCTCGGGTGCCGAGTATGCACTCAGAGCCTACCCAGGTGTGTGAGAATAGCGAATGAATATTCCCTATTCTTGCACTGAATCGCCTCTCCACCAATCAGGAAGCGCAGGTCCGAGACCCGTTTCCCGATTGTTTGAAAGGAGAAGCGTTCAGATTGTCCGCCGAGGAGACGGAAGCCGCCTAACAAGGGAAGGAGAAGCTGCTTGTGATGCCCGTGTGGAAGAGCTGGGGAAGTTGCTCCCATGATTGCCCGCCATGGATGGGGCAAGTGCACCGACTGACCCAACGGGGGGGGTGGCAGGTGCACTGTTTGCCGCCCCCCAAAAAAAAATTACCACCAGCCGCCACTGGGTGTACAATATGCTGTTTTTTTGGATAATACTATTAGAACTTGTGGGTGACCCCCCTTTGAGATTTACTAATGGAATTGAGGCTGTTCACCTAAAGTAATGTACTTTGGAAAGTGTATATTCACTTAGCTGAGTAAATAAACTGAAGGTTTGAATACCCAATCATCTGCAAGGGCAAACAAATCAAAGTGTTGAGGTGGGCTTCTGGTCAAGCAGTGTGAGACAATAAGGTGGAGTATCTACAAACAACAGGTAGGTGAATACCGCAACCAAAAAAGAAGCAAGGGCAGGTTCAGAGTCAGCATTGTGGGAACTGCCAACCAATAAGAGGGACCCTTACATGTTGCCCACTCATATTCATGGAGAATGTAAACACTGGAATCCACCATGAGCTGCATTGGGTCAGTATAATGTAAGATTGACCTAACAAAGCAAGTGTTTAAAGTGCATTAGTCCACAGCTTCCAGCTGTTACTTTATTACATTTTAAGGTTCAATCCTAAAGTGGAATTTTAAGCATATATATAAAAAAAATGAATGCAATTATGTATTTATTATGAAATCATTAACCACTCAAGGATCGCCGCCTGTATATTTACGTCGGCAGAATGTCACGGACAGGCATAGGTATGTACAGGTACGTCCCCTTTAAGATGCCGCCGTGTGGTCGCGCACGCGCTGCCGGCGGTGCGCTCCCGACCCTGTCGATATCTCCATGATCCCGACGGTGGGTCCCGTGGACTCGATCGCCACGGGGACACCCGCGATCGTCTCACGGAGAGATAGAGCGGGGAGATGCTTATGTAAACAATCATCTTCCCGCTCTGCCTAGTGACAATGACACCGATTTCCGCTCCGTGTAATCGGAGCGAAGATCAGCGATGTGTCACACACAGCCCATCCCCCCTACAGTAAGAATCACTCCCTAGGAAACACTTAACCCCTACAGCGCCACCTACCGGTTAACCCCTTCACTGCCAGTATCATTTTCACAGTAATCAGTGCATTTTTATAGCACTGATCGCTGTAAAAATGACAATGGTCCCAAAATGGTGTCCGATGTGTCCGCCATAATGTCGCAGATCGCCGCCATTACTAGTAAAAAAAAAATTATTAATGCCATAAAACTACCCCCTATTTTTTAGATGCTATAACTTTTGCGTAAACCAATCAATAAACGCTTATTGCGATTTTTTTTACCAAAAATATGTAGAAGAATACGTATCGGCCTAAACCGAGAAAAACTTTTTTTTAAATATATTTTTTGGGAATATTTATTATAGCAAAAAGTTAAAAATATTGAATTTTTTTCAAAATTGTCGCTCTATTTTTGTTTATAGCGCAAAAAATAAAACCGTAGAGGTGATCAAATACCACCGAAAGAAAGCTCTATTTGTGGGGAAAAAAGGACGTCAATTTTGTTTGGGAGCCACGTCGCATGACCGCGCAATTGTCAGTTAAAGCAACGCAGTGACGAATCTCAAAAAGTGGCCTGGTCTTTGACCAGCAAAATGGTCCGGGGCTGAAGTGGTTAAATGTATTTACATGTAACTAATATATTTACCTGAATTTGATTGTGATCTCCGCCCCTTGTTATTTCCATTACAGCAGTATGGAGACTGGAAGCAGGGGCGGATCCAGAGTTTTTTCTCGGGAGGGGCACTGACAAAAAATATATATTTTTTGTGGGAAATTTATCAGGGAAATGGCTGGTGTCGGCGCTTCAATCATCCCGGCACCATGGTTGTTATGGTGTCAGGATGATTAAAGCGCATTATTTCTATTATTACATTGTAATATAAAATTAAATAGTTCAATGCAGAATCAGTGGGAGCCCCGAGTGTGTCACTTGCCACCGTCGCCTGCAATTAGTGGGAGCCTTGAGCGTGTCACTTACCACACGTTGCGGATTGTCACTTGCCACGTCACCTGCCACATCTTGTGGATTGTCACTTGCCACACCTTGTGGATTGTCACTTGCCACATCACCTGCCACACCTTGTGGATTGTCACTTGCCACATCACCTGCCACACCTTGCTGATTGTCACTTGCCTGCCACCAGATGCCACGTCGCCTGCCACACCTTGCGGATTGTCACTAACTTGCCTGCTAAGGTGTAGTTTTGGTTGTCTCTTGCTGTGTCCCAGACTCCCAGAGTCAGGCAGCAGAGAGATAATGTAATCTCTCTGCTGCCTGCACAGTGAGGGCGGAAGTCACTGCAGGAATGCAGGGCAGGCACGGGCGGTGAGAGATGATCTCATCTCTCTGCTCCCCCACTCCCGGCTAGCTGATTGGCCAGCTGCCACACTGAGCCTGCTTTCTCACTATCACCTGCGCTGCCAACACACTGAGCAGCACGGTCTGCCCACGAACCGCACCGCCCGCCCACAAACCGCGCCGCAAGTGGAGCCGCCCGCTTTCTTACGCGTCTGTGGAGCCGCACGCTATCGCACCTGCCCGCAGAGCGGCCCGACGTGACTCACTGACGTCACTCATTGCTAGACGCCAAGCGGCCCAGGCGTTAGCAACGAGTGCAGGGAAGAGGCTTCACCCACCTCCTCCTCTGCTACTGGTATCGTGTCAGTGCACCGCGTAACTACATTAGACGAGTCTCTCTCTCAGCGCCGCTGATCGGCTGATGTGAGAAACTGAGAGAGAGACTCAGAGAGGCAGCGGCAGCCGCAGAACAAGTACTGTATATACTCGAGTATAAGCCGACCCGAATATAAGCCGAGGCACCTAATTTTACCCCAAAAAACTGGGAAAACGTATTGACTCGAGTATAAGCCTAGGGTGTCCATCTGCATGCCTCACTGTGCCTCACTTTGCCTCACTGTGCCCATGCCTCACTGTGCCCATGACTAGACTGATGTTTAACATGGGAGTCTATGGAAGGAGTGCCCGGCTTTGAAAAAATCGGTTCTCCCCGGCCGTAGGTCTCCCAGTCTCCCGGTACCGGGTCCGCAAAATCACCGGTGAAATGACCGTTTAACATTGGAGTCTATAGAAGGGGTGCCCGGCTTTAAAAAATCAGTGCTCTCCGGCCGTATGTCCCCCAGACACCAAACTTTGCACACTTGTAGAGGAGACATGGGGCTATATGTGTGCCACGTTTGGGGTCCAGGGGACCTATGGTCAGCCGGTACCGGGTCCCCAAAGTTTGGAAGATCAGGCGCAAAAAAAAAAAAACAGAGCAAGCAAGTGAGTGTGACAGATGGTCTCGGGGGGGGCAATTGCCCTGTTGCCCCCCCTGGATCCGCCCCTGACTGGAAGAGGGAGGGACATTACTCGAGGCCAGCCAGGTGTGCTACATCTGCATGTGCTGATAAGGACTGGAGTATGCGAATAGCAGGAGAGAGCAAAGTGTGGGTAGGTGCAGCGTGATGCAGCCGGCAGACAACACATGGAGTCCAAGTGCATTAACAGGAATATGTTGTAACAAAATGCAGCAATACACAGCAAACCTGGTGGGGCAGCCGCCAGACCAGGGACACTCACAACAAGCTGTAACAGAGATGGAACAGTAGATTGAAGACTCAAAGGTGTCGACACCATCTGTCTTAAGGAGCATAATGTGCATTGGCTGGTCTGTACCCAAATGGGGAAGCTTCCAGCACGAATAGTATTGTCCCTGCACTATCCCTACTACTCTGGAATCTTTGCCTGATGATAAGCACTGTCCCTGACAGACGGGTATCCTGTCCCTACACTACCACTCACAAAAATGCAAGCAGTGAGCCAGGGCCTTAAAGGGGTTGTAAAGGTTAGTTTTTTATTTTCTAAATAGGTTCCTTTAAGCTAGTGCATTGTTGGTTCACTTACCTTTTCTTTCGATTTACCTTCTAAATGTTTTTTTTCTTTGACTGAATTTCTCACTTCCTGTTCCTCCCCAGCCAGAACGGATCGGATGATGGGGGCAAGCTTGCAGGAAGTGAGAAATTCAGACAAAGAAAAAAAACATTTAGAAGGGAAATCAAAGGAAAAGGTAAGTGAACCAACAATTCACTAGCTTAAAGGAACCTATTTAGAAAATAAAAAACAAACCTTTACAACCCCTTTAACTAGGCTCTGCCCAAACCCAAGATGGCCGTTGATGTCACTTGGGGTGCCAGCATCCAATCGGATAGCTCCCTCTCTGCGACCGAGGAAACCATAGAGGAACTAAGTTCCTCTTGACTTCCTCCATCTGCATTGCCATTGCAGTCGCGTGCCACCTGCAGTGGGCAATATAGACTGCACCTGGCCAAACCCCCCCCCCCCCTTCACAGATGCTGTCTGCAGCATCACAACACAGTAAAGAACATGAAAACTGCAATAAACATACTTAAAGCAACAACATCTCAAACAACATAATCAAACTACTTTGCACTCAGTTGACTGAGGTTAGACTGCAGAGGCCCTAAT
Organism: Rana muscosa; assembly: GCA_029206835.1. Lineage (NCBI taxonomy): Eukaryota > Metazoa > Chordata > Amphibia > Anura > Ranidae > Rana > Rana muscosa. The sequence goes on from CM055121.1 coordinate 497,141,213, forward strand.
TGTCCTTTGTGGGGTCATCTATTGGGAGTTGTCATCTTCTACTTGTGATTCTGTAGCCTGAAGTTGGGGGTCAACAGGGCCAGCTACACCCCCTTCCGGAGCTGGAGGCTGAGTCATCAGAAGAGTTTAGGGGCTCAACAGGACTGGCAGTCTCCGGGAGCGGTGTATTGGGACTGTCCCTAGGTGAGTCACTTTCCTTCTCAGGATCAGCAGAGGCCACAGCACGCGCTCAATGGGAAACAGGTAAAATTCCAAATGGACTTCCAGTATTGGTTGAAGACCCACAGGGTCATTGTCCCTTCTGTCTACAGCAGGTCTGGCAGAACAAGCTCCACTCAGTAAACAGAGCCTTAGCAGATTGCGGTGGAGCCATCTTTTGATGGGTTCAGGGCCCTCTGAAACAACATCGTACACAGGGGTCAGTGGGAAAGGTTGTTTCTCCACCCAGTAGGGGGTACGGTCCTACTTGGGCTCCAGGTTGCTGCCTCGTTTGCATTTCAGATTCCTCACCATCACCCTAGCCCATGGCAGTTCGTCTAGGATGGGGTCTGTGTGTCTGTCCAGAATGACTTTCTTGGCCTTCTGTAGCCAGTCCCAATGATCCTGCACCCACGTGCTGAGCATTCGGGAAGTGGAGCGAGTCCAGCAGGAGATCATCAGGTAAACAGCTGTAGTACCCAAACATCAGGAAAAACGGAGTGTGGCCTGTTTCTCTATTTACCTTGTTGTTGTAGGCCCAAACCACCGCCCCCACATGCTAGTGCCATCGCACTCCCTGACCCTGGTCAAAAGTCCGTAACATGCCCAACAGGGTGTAATTGAACTGTTCACAAGCTTCATTGTCATGAGGGTGGTAAGAGGTAGCATGTGACTTCCGGATACCACTAAGGCGTCACAGCTCGGACATGATCAGTGACTCAACCGAGAGTATACGTTTGGGATAGCCATATGGTTAAACCACATGTCCCAAAAACAATTTAGTTATGGTCAGGGTCATCTGGTCCTTTGTGGGGACTACTACAGTGGACCTGGTGAAGTGATCAACAAAGACTAGGACACAATGATAACCTGAGGGGTACTTAATATGTCCAAAGTGGCCACACTGCCAGCACTTCCGGTCTTCATCAGGGTCCCTCCACAACAGATTCTTACTCTTAAGCCTCGTACTCTCGGCAAGAAAGCTGCTGGGAGAGCCTTTTGCAGAGAAAACCGGCCGTGTGTATGGTTTCTCGGCGAGAAAACTTCCGGGAATCCAGACGAGGAAAATAGAGAACCTGCTCTCTATTTTCTCGTCGGGATTCTCGGCAGAGTGTTTCCTGCCGAGAAAACCGTGAGTGTGTATGCTTATCTGTCCCAGGTAAGCCCGTGCATGCTCGATTAGACTTTGACGCATGCGCGGTAGCTTACAAGGGTAGTGTAGGGTGTAGCAAGATGGCGGCGACAGCATCGAATGTGACGAGCGCACGCTCTTAGTTGTCGATGACGTCACCGCGTTCTTGCCATTCAAAAGAACGGCAGTTCTTTTGAATGGCCGTGTGTACACTCGGCAAGCAAGGAAAGCTTGCCAGGAATCCCGTCAGGAAAACCAACGTTTTTTTCCTGACGGGATTCCCAGCCGTGTGTACGAGGCTTTAGAAGGGAATGCTGAATCCTGTTAAATGTGGACATCTCGTTTCAAGAAAACCACGTCCTGAGCGGGGTTCCTTTTTGCCATCTACTGTATATGGCCGACAAGGGCGATGGAGCCAAGGCTTTATCTTTCAGGTGTAGCGGTTCATGCTCCCTGTTCCCGTGCAATCACGTCCACTACAGCATCGTTGAATGAGAGAGTGGGTTGCACTTTGATTCGCTCCTGTAGTACGCTCCTGACTGTCCCAAACCTTCATTCTCACCACTAACTGATCCCTCGGTAGATTTTCTGAAGCAGTTATATCAGCACAGCTGTGTACATCGTTCTTTAGGCTCTTCCACAACTTCTAGAGTGCTTCTGAAAAGTGGGTGAGGCTTTCGTCTTCTTGTTGCCTACAGGCAAAGAACCTCCACCTTAACTCTAGAACCTTCATGTTCTCTCCAAACAGGCCCTCCAGACATGCTACAATTTGCTCCAGGCTGGCCTGGTCCTCTTCAGGTAGCACAACCACCGCTCGGCAGGCATCATCCCCAAAGAAGCCGATAGTAAATTCTGTGATCAGCCAGGAAGGAACCTGATACAGAGTGCACTAGAGTCATAGGGGGCACTGGATGACACTACATGCTCAGGATGATCTGGAATCACATGAGGTCATGGAGTTACACATTTGTGAAGTGCAGTGTTAATTTTTATGTCATATTTCAAATTTCGTTTTAGTCATAGTCCTTTGACTAAAATGGCCTTTTAGTTGTATTTTAATCATCTGAGTTGTTTTAGTTTTAGTAATTTTTTTAGTCCACTAAAGCCTCCAGTACAGTTTAGTTGACTTAAATGTCAAGTGCATTTTAGTTGAGTACAATTTAATAGGTTTTTTAAATTGTAATGCATTATTTACAAAGGAACTGCAGTCTGTTCACATACAGTAATTTGTAATAAAAACATTTAAGCTGTAAAGGGATTAGCTAATGAACTCACCTGTTGTCTACTAAGAGATGTCAGAATAATGTGTATTGGGGGCTCATTATGTGACCATTGTGTGATGTTGTGGGTGGAGTTGTTCATTTGGACTACAGTATTCGTTTAGTGTATATAAGAGCCTGTTCTTTTCTCAATAAAGTGTCAGACCAGTTGGAAACCTACAGAGCGTTTGTCTTGTATCTGGGGGAGAATTATTCCTATGGGTCTCGGTCGCCTGACTGTGGAGTGTCGGTAGCTGATGTGTGTTCAGGAAGGGAATATCCTAAACAGCATTAACCCCTTGCGTATTGGGATTGCCGTTACATTGGTGGCAAAGCAGCGGGATGATTCCCACAGCCTATAAGGACAGCTACAAGAGGACACAGGACAATGGAGGCACAGTATGAATGGCTAAAGCACTCTACCCTCAAGGACTTACTGGAGAACCGGAGCAGACCGGCCAACAACCGTAAGAAGAGGGACATTATCAGAGAACTAGTCGAAATAGATGGAACCGAAAGGCCCAGAATAACAGACAGGACACCCGAAGAGGCAAGTTTTGATCGGACTGTTAACATAAGACTGGCACATTATCGTCCTAACCCTACAGCGGAGATCATAGACCATGTTATAGCGGCTGTGGATGCAAATTGGCCACAGCAAAGACGTTCTGCAGCAGCAGAAGTCAGAGCAGCACCAACTGAAAGGAGAAAGATACATTTGGCTGCTTTTAAGAATTTAATTGAAACTGAAGGGGAGATTGATGGGTACCATGCCGATTTTGAACGGCAATGTGCCCTACAACGGGTGCCCACAGAGGATTGGGTTACCATTTTGTCTGGGAAACTGTCCGGCCGGGCCAGTGAAGCGTTCAGGGCCATCCCAGACGAGGATATTAGGAACTATGGACTGGTAAAAGAAGCACTTTTGGCCAGGTATGCCGTAACACCGGAGGCATACCGGAGGCGGTTCCGAGAGACGAGCAAGCAGACTGGAGACTCGTATACCGAGTGGGCATGCCGCCTACACCGCACGGCATCCCACTGGGTCGCTGGATGCCAAGCAGAACCCGGGGAAGAGGTGCTGCAGGTGTTCCTGCTGGAGCACTTCTTTGACAAACTGTCCCTGGAAGTCAGAGAGCGGGTCCGGGACTGAAAACCTTTCACCTTGCCTGAAGCAGCTCGCCTGGTGGATGAATACACAGATGCCCGCAAACTGGATAATCCTGTGGTCAAGAGACGTCAGAATAATGTGTATTGGGGGCTCATTATGTGACCATTGTGTGATGTTGTGGGTGGAGTTGTTCATTTGGACTACAGTATTCGTTTAGTGTATATAAGAGCCTGTTCTTTTCTCAATAAAGTGTCAGACCAGTTGGAAACCTACAGAGCGTTTGTCTTGTATCTGGGGGAGAATTATTCCTATGGGTCTCGGTCGCCTGACTGTGGAGTGTCGGTAGCTAACGTGTGTTCGGAAAGGGAACATCCTAAACGGCCTTAACCCCTTGCGTATTGGGGCTACACCAACGTTGAGCGGTTGTAAGGTGGATGAGTCTGGAAGCCGCATTCATGATGGACTGAATAGGGGACAGCCTATGTAACGGCACCCCAAGTATGAAAGGGGTTAACGCCGTTAGGATATTCCCTTTCCAACCACACGACAGCCACCAGACACTCCAACCAGCCCTCCACAGACGAGACAACCACTTTGTTTAGGTTTCCAACTGGTCTGACAATCTTTAACCACTTCAATACCATGCACTTATACACCTTCCTGCCCAAGCCAATTTTGAGCTTTCAGCGCTATCGCAATTTGAATGACAATTGCGCGGTCATGCTACACTGTACCCAAACAATTTTTTCATCATTTTGTTCCCACAAATAGAGCTCTCTTTCGGTGGTACTTGATCGCCTCTGTGATTTTTATTTTTTGCATAACAAATAAAAAAAGAGTGAAAATTTTGAAAAAAACTAAGTTTTTCTTTGTTTCTGTTAATTTTTTTTGTAAATAAATACCTTTTCTACTTCAATGATGGGCACTGATAAGGCGGCACTAACGGGCACTGATAAGGCGACATTGATGGGCACCGATGAGGTGGCACCAATGAGGTGGCACCGATGAGGTGGCACTGATGATGGGCACTGATGATGGGCACTGATAGGCGGCACTGATGGGCACTGATAGGTGGCACTGATGGGCACTGATATGTGGCACTGGTATGCGGCACTGATGGGCACTCATAGGCGGCACTGATGGGCACTCATAGGCGGCACTGATGGATACTTATGGGTGGCACTGATAGGTGGCACGGACGGGCACTGATAGGTGGGCACTTATGGGCACAGATGGGCACGGATGGGCACTGATAGGTGGCACTGATGGACACTGGTAGGTGGCACTGATGACTGGTGGCTGGCATTGCTGGGCATCATTAATTTTTTGTTGTGCCATTATGGTGCCAATCAGTGCCCATTTGTGGGCACTGATTGGCATATATTTTTTATCTATTTGTGCATGTGGATGGCCATGGGGGACTTACCTGGCCATCCACATGCTTGGGGCTTCCCTGTGGTCCTGGGGGGCTTCCCTGGTGGTCCAGTGTGGGTATCCGAGGGGGGGCTGCGCTGATATACAATCAGCGTGAACCCCCCCTGTCAGGAGAGCCGCCGATCGGCTCTCCTCTACTCGTGTCTGTCAGACGCGAGTGAGGAAGAGCCGATCAACGGCTCTTCCTGTTTACATCCTGATCAGCCGTGATTGGACACGGCTGATCACGTGGTAAAAAGCCTCCGCCGGAGGCTTTTTACCGAGATCAGTGTAGCGGTGTGTCAGACTGACACACCGCTCCACCGATCGCCGCGTTGCGCGCCCCCCCGGGCGCGCGGCGACTGTTATCCTGCAGGACGTCATATGACGTCCAGTGTGGATAACTGAACCACTTCCCGGACGTCAATATGCTATTGACTGGGCGGGAAGTGGTTAATGACAAACTCCAAGTTTTATACACACAGAGAGGAGGTTCTTACATTCTCCTCATTTTCCTCTGACAATACACCTTTGACCAGACCTAATTTACATGAGCTAATTAACTACAGCTGATGACTCAGACACATGACCTTTAGGCTAGCCTCACTGTCTCCCAATACACATCTGACATCTTAGCAGACAACAGGTGAGTTCATTAGCTAATCCCTTTACATCTTAAATGACTATGCATAACCTTTATGTTCCCCAGACTGTCTGTCTGCTATTTTACAATACACACAAGTACAGAGTTAATTATCACAATGAAAGATCCTCAGAAGCCATCCTAGATTCATTTACATCACACAGGCAGGGGGGCTGGAGGTGGTGACATTAGCATCTAACAGTATGTGTCCCAACATCATGAAGGAGTCACTTTTCAGTTAACCTGTTGAGTTCATAATCAAACAGTAAATAGTTCTTTACAGATATCCTGGGGAATATTGTGGAAAAATATCACTGTCCCATTTTAAAGCAATCCAAGACATATTCTTAATGTCCATTATTTTCTTGCTCACCCTGTGCCCAAAGTGACCCCTGTCACAGCCTATTTAAAGATAAGCCAATGAGGAGAGAGTTGCAGTAGTTGAGGCAAGAGATGACAAGGGAGTGAATTAGGAGCTTTGTGATGTCATTGGTTAGGAAGAGGCGTATTTTGGAGAAGTTGCAGAGCTTGAGGCAGCATGCTTAGGAAAGTGATTGGGACCAAAAGGAGAGTTCAGAGTCCAGGATAACACCTAGCACCCTGGCATGCAGGGATGGGTTGATGGTTGTGTGATTGATCTCGACAGAGAAGTCAGGGGAAGAGTCACATGGGGGAGGAAATATTATGAGCTCGGTTTTGGACAGGTTGAGTTTGAGGAAGTGGTATGACATCCAGACTGATATGTCTGTTAGTAAATTAGAGATGCATGAGTAGACTGGAGTGAGCTGAGGGGTAGAGAGATAGATTTGGGTATCGTCAGAGTAGAAATTATATTGAAATCAGCTAACCCAGGGAGAAGGTGTAGATTGAGGAGAGGTCCAAGAACAGAACCTTGGGGGACCCCGAAGGAGAAAGGAAGAGGAGAGGAGGAACTAGAGTTTTACGTGACACCGCGGGGACGGTGGGATAGGTAGGATGAGAGCCAGCAAAGAGCTACACGTTCCATGAAGGAGTAAAGTTTTTTGAGGAGGAGGGAGTGGTCAACCGTATCAATGGCAGGTGAAAGGTTTGGAAATAGAAGCACAGAATAGTGTCCATTGATTTTGGCTGTTAGCAAGTCATTTGTGAGTTTTAGGAGAGCAGTTTCTGTGGAGTGTTTGAGGGCGAAAATCCAGACTAAAGGGGGTCAAGGTTATTCTTAATGAGGTGGTCACTAAGCCAGGCATTCAAGGAGTTTGGAGGAAAAGGGGAGCAAGGAGAGGGGGCGTAGGTTGTCAAGATTGGTGGGTCAAGGAAGGGTTTTTAAGTATGGGGGTGACTAATGCATGTTTTAGCAGGGATCTCCAAACTATGGCCCTCCAGTTGTTTAGGAACTACAATTCCCATCATGCCTAGACATGTCTGTGAATGTCAGAGTTGTACAATGCCTCATGGGACGTGTAGTTTCGCAACAGCTGGAGGGCCGTAGTTTGGAGATCCCCATTTTAGAGAGTTAGGGAAGATGCCAGAAGAGAGGGAGAGATTGAAAATGTGGGTTAGAGAATGTAGGATAGAGTCAGAGGGTGACTGCAGTATTTGAGAGGGAACAGGATCCAGGGGACGGGTGGTTAGATGGGCATCAGAAACAAGTTTAGAAACCTTGTCTATAGTAGCAGGGATGAATAAGGGGAGTGCTGATTGTAACTGTGGACATGCAGTGTTAAGTGGGGGGGGGATATCTGTAGAGTGGAGATTTCATCACAAACTGAATCACTCTTATTTTTGAAGTGATTGGCGATCTCCTGGGCAGTGAGTGAGTTAGTAGTTAGTGGGTAGAGGCAGAGGAGGCGAAATAGAGAGTCAAAAGGTAGAGAAGAGTTGACGGGGACGACCTGAGAAGGTGGTAATGAGAGTGCTAAAATAGGTCTGCTTGGTAGTGTGGAGGCAAATATTTTTTTTTTCTAGGGCAGATTCAGATTGGCTGAAGTGTATGTGAGATTTAGTCTTACACCACAGAAGCTCAAGAGCGCCGCTTAGTTTTTTGAGACTTCTGGTGTAGTTGGTTTGCCAGGGTTGTAGGGGTCAGGGCCTAACTCTGTATCTAGTAAATAGGGATGAGTCGAACACCCCCCCGGTTCGGTCCGCAGCAGAACATGCGAACAGGCAAAAAATTTGTTCAAACACCGTTAACGTCAATGGCACACGAACGCAAAAAATCAAAAGTGCCAATTTTAAAGGCTGATATGCAAGTTATTGTCATAAAAAGTGTTTGAGGACCTGGGTCCTGCCCCAGGGGACATGTATCAATGCAAAAAAAAGTTTTTAAAACGGCCGTTTTTTCGGGAGCAGTGATTTTAATAATGCCCCCCAGGTACGAAATTTAAAAGGAATATTTCACTTTTATGGTTTCACTTTAAGCATTATTAAAATCACTGCTCCCGAAAAAAACTTCAGTTTTTAAAACTTTCTTTTGCATTGATACATGTCCCCTGGGGCAGGACCCAGGTCCCCAAACACTTTTCATGACAATAACTTACATATTAACCTTTAAAATTAGCACTTTTGATTTGTCCTATAGACTTTTAAAGGGCGTTCCACGGCTTTTCGAATTTGCCTCGAACACCCCAAATTTTTCGCTATTCGGTGAACGGGCGAACAGACAATGTTCGAGTTGAATTTATGTTCGACCCGAACATAAAGTTCATCCCTAGTAGTGAGTGGGCAGGCTCATCCACGGTGGAGGACAGGGATCTATTGTAGACAGAAGTGGCTAGATTTGGGCAGGACAGGGTGAGATTTTGTCAGAGGTGGCAAGTAGCAGAATAGAGAAGAGAAGGGTTTAAATGGCAAATGTTTCTACAGGTAATTGTTAGGCAGATGGAGGGAAAGGTGGTGGAAGACAGGGAGAGACCAAAAATAATATGGTGGTGATCAGAGAGAGGAAAAGGCTTTGTTGGAGAAATTGCATAGGGTGCATAAGTAGGAGAATACAAGGTTGAGGGTGCTGCCATCAGAGTGAGTAGAAGCTTGTACCCATTGCTTCAGGTCAGAGGAGGTTAGATTGAAGTTTAGAAGTAGCAGGGGTGTTAGTATGAACAGGGATGTTGAAGTTGCCGAGAATGATTGTGGGAATTTCAGAGGAGAGCAAATAGGGTGGCCAGGCTGTGAAGTCATCAAGGAAATTTGATACCAGTCCAGGGGGCCGGTAGATAACAGCAATTCTTAAAGAAATTGAAGAAAATAGACATATACAGTGAGCTTCAAAGGATGAGAGGGACAGAGAGGGAGGAGAGTGAAGAACCTGGAAGGTGCTCTTGTGGATAGGAGGATCCCACTCCACCTCCCTTGCGTCCACTAGGTCTAGGGGAATCAGTCCAAAGAAGGCCACCATGGGAGAGGGAAACAAGAGAAGCAGTGTCGGATTCATGAAGCCAGGTTTCAGTGACAGCAAGTAGATTAAAGGAGTTAATGATAAAGAGGTCATGAGCAAAGGTAAGTTTGTTGCAGACAGAGTGGGCATTCCAGAGGGAACAGAAGAAAGGGGAGGCTGGTTTTGGGAAGAGGAATGGAAACTAAATTGTGTGGATTGTGGCTGTTGCCCGAGGGTACAGGGTGATGGGGGAGTTGGGTACAGTTAAATAAAGGAGGCCCAGGGTTTGGGCATATACAGTATCTCCAAAGGTTAGGAGAAGAAGAAGGGTGAAATGGGTAATGTGAGAGTGTGATTTATAGGAGTTGACATGCCTCAGCATCCTGGGAGTTTTATTAGAATGTGGAATTAGAGTTAAGAGGTGGTGATAAGTGCAGTAATAAGTAAAGGGCATAGGTGAGGGTGATAGATACAGATTGTGTGGTGGAGAAGAGGGGTGAAGGAAAGAGAGTTTAAAAAGAGAGGATACAACTGTGAAAAGGAGAGGTAAAGGGTCTATGTTGCAAAGAGGAAGGAGAGCTTAATGGAGAAACTAGGTCACCTGCAGTCTGGTGCTTTGTAAAGTAGCTTGTGTATAGATGTTCGCTTTGTGCAATCGCTGAAGTGCAAAACCCAAAGTGCCACTTAATTAAAGAAAGCTACTTTATTGGAAGAACCCCAGCATACGTCCCCCTGGCATGCGTCCCCCTGGCATGTGTCCCCCATAAAGGTGCTAGATTTATACTGTCTCTCATGCACAATAGAACCAACATATCTACTTACGGTACAGGTATCAAATCTTGCTCAACAGTTGTTTTATTACTGAGCTGGCCTATTTAAAACAAAGTATTATTGCTACAGTTAGCATAAAATTCAAACACAATATCGGTGTAGCCATTTGTATAGGCAGCTAGATTTATCCGAGTTAATGGAACAGCAGGGTTTTTCCATTTTCGGTTGCAGTAATAGAAATGAACTTATGTTGCAATCCTGCACTGTTAATTGTGCTGTAAAGACCTGTAATTAAAAGTGACAGGCTAATTCATCTATATTCCAATACTGAAGAATTTCACAGCAAGCTCATCAGTGCAAGTCATTTCTCTGTCTTTTGCAAGCAGTTAATTAGGTAAATGAACTGTCAACTTTTCCAATCAAATAACAATTAGTGTTCGCACATGGCGGAAATGTGGGAGGCAAGTGCTAAAAGAGGTTACTGTCCATGGTGAAATAAAATGCTTATTAGCTTGTATAAGTATATTACTCTATGGAAACAGATATATGTGGCATATTTTCGCATTTGTCGAGATGAAATTAAAGTAGCTCATTACAAATTAATTTTAGTTACCCGGGCCATCACTAACAACTGCTATAAGTCATAAGTGAATGTTTCCTGCAGAAATAAAGCTATAGTAAATTTCCCCATATTTTTTCTATACAGTGAATTGGCATTGGTATTTTAATAAAGTGAGCAAATGCAAGCATCAGTAAATACCAACTCCTACTTTTAAAAGTGAACTCCAGGCAAACCGCTAAATAAAAAGGTGCGCTTTTTGTCTGTAAAATTATTTGTATTTCTGCCCAGCCAGTTTTGAGATTTTCACAGCTCTGCCCGCATAGTCGTTGGTTGATAATGGTGCAACACAATAACCAATGATGTCTTGCAAAATAATTAAAAGGGCATGGGGTTTCCCCTCAAAATCCACACCAAACCCTTTTCCTAGATAGGAGTCTGGTAGGGGTTTTAAGCTTGCACCTGACGCAAGATACATACTAGACCCATATTAACATCACCCAGGATCCCCAACCCCTTCAGCTGAGCTGGGAAAAGTAATTTGCAGAGAGTGTCTGTCTGGAGAACTTTGTGTCAGTGTGTTTTGTTTTGGCAGATTTCATTCATCATGATAGAGAATAAAATAACAATCGTTGTAATATTTTATGTCACACGGTATTTGCGCAGTGGTCTTTTGAAAAAGGGAAAAAATACACTTTCATGAATTAAAAAAAGAAAAAACAGCAGTTAGCCCAATATTTGTATATAATGTGAAAGATTATGTTAAGTAAATACAGGTCCTTTTCAAAAAATTTGCATATTGTGATAAAGTTCATTATTTTCTGTAATGTACTGATAAACATTAGACGTTCATATATTTTAGATTCATTACACACAACTGAAGTAGTTCAAGCCTTTTCTTGTTTTAATATTGATGATTTTGGCATACAGCTCATGACAACCCAAAATTCCTATCTCAAAAAATTAGCATATCATGAAAAGGTTCTCTAAACGAGCTATTAACCTAATCATCTGAATCAACTAATTAACTCTAAACACCTGCAAAAGATTCCTGAGGCTTTTAAAAACTCCCAGCCTGGTTCATTACTCAAAACCGCAATCATGGGTAAGACTGCCGACCTGACTGCTGTCCAGAAGGCCATCATTGACACCCTCAAGCAAGAGGGTAAGACACAGAAAGAAATTTCTGAACGAATAGGCTGTTCCCAGAGTGCTGTATCAAGGCACCTCAGTGGGAAGTCTGTGGGAAGGAAAAAGTGTGGCAGAAAACGCTGCACAACGAGAAGAGGTGACCGAACCCTGAAGAAGATTGTGGAGAAGGACCGATTCCAGACCTTGGAGGACCTGCGGAAGCAGTGGACTGAGTCTGGAGTAGAAACATCCAGAGCCACCGTGAACAGGCGTGTGCAGGAAATGGGCTACAGGTGCCGCATTCCCCAGGTCAAGCCACTTTTGAACCAGAAACAGCGGCAGAAGCGCCTGACCTGGGCTACAGAGAAGCAGCACTGGACTGTTGCTCAGTGGTCCAAAGTACTTTTTTCGGATGAAAGCAAATTTTGCATGTCATTCGGAAATCAAGGTGCCAGAGTCTGGAGGAAGACTGGGGAGAGGGAAATGCCAAAATGCCTGAAGTCCAGTGTCAAGTACCCACAGTCAGTGATGGTCTGGGGTGCCATGTCAGCTGCTGGTGTTGGTCCACTGTGTTTTATCAAGGGCAGGGTCAATGCAGCTAGCTATCAGGAGATTTTGGAGCACTTCATGCTTCCATCTGCTGAAAAGCTTTATGGAGATGAAGATTTCATTTTTCAGCACGACCTGGCACCTGCTCACAGTGCCAAAACCACTGGTAAATGGTTTACTGACCATGGTATTACTGTGCTCAATTGGCCTGCCAACTCTCCTGACCTGAACCCCATAGAGAATCTGTGGGATATTGGGAAGAGAAAGTTGAGAGACGCAAGACCCAACACTCTGGATGAGCTTAAGGCCGCTATCGAAGCATCCTGGGCCTCCATAACACCTCAGCAGTGCCACAGGCTGGTTGCCTCCATGCCACGCCGCATTGAAGCAGTCATTTCTGCAAAAGGATTCCCGACCAAGTATTGAGTGCATAACTGAACATAATTATTTGAAGGTTGACTTTTTTTGTATTAAAAACACTTTTCTTTTATTGGTCGGATGAAATATGCTAATTTTTTGAGATAGGAATTTTGGGTTGTCATGAGCTGTATGCCAAAATCATCAATATTAAAACAAGAAAAGGCTTGAACTACTTCAGTTGTGTGTAATGAATCTAAAATATATGAAAGTCTAATGTTTATCAGTACATTACAGAAAATAATGACCTTTATCACAATATGCAAATTTTTTGAGAAGGACCTGTAGATACCCATGTCATGCTTTGAAATTGCGCACACTCGTGGAATGGCGTCAAACTACGGTACTTAAAAAATCTCCATAGGTGACACTTTAAACACTTACTACAGGTTACTTGTTTAGAGATGAGGCCTGTACACACGATATGAAAATCGGAAGAAAAATTTCATCCGAACGAACGATCTTCTGATTTTTGGATCGTTAGTACGGTGCTTTTGACAGCCTTTTCCGTTTTTTCGTCAGACAAAAGCTGGATGTGCAGACTATAAAATTTTTGTTGTACGTGAACTCAATGTCCGATTACAGTTTTCGTATGAAAAAAATCGTAAGAGCAAGACTACGCATGCTCAGAATCGAAAGAATACATACAAAACTATTCAACACATTACGTCACTTCTGAAATTGTATTCTGTCATACGAAAATTTTCATATAGTGAGTAACCTCTTCACTTTCGACATGAGACTAGCATGCAACAAAAAACGGACAAACGGTCGTCTGAAAATCTGATTGTGTGTACGAGGCTTTACAGAGTAGGTCCTGTGCTAGAATTATTGCTCTTGCTCTAACAATCACGGCGACACCTCACGTGTGGTTTTGAACACCGTTTAAATTTGCGGGCACGACTTACGTATGCGTTCGTTTCTACATGCGAGCACGAAGGGACAGGACGTGTTAATTTTTTTTTTATTATTTAATTTATTTTTACATGTAAACATCCCTTGTGACAGAAATAGGCAATGACAGGTCCTCTTCATGGAGAGATCTGGGGTCTATAAGACCCCAAATCCCTGCTTTGCACTTAAAAGTACTCAAAACGCCAAAACTGCATTTTGGAATATTATAGATTTTTTTAAATTGCCACCATTGGTAGGCGAGTAAAACCAGAAGTGATTTCATGACATCGCTTCCAGGTTACTAGATCGGAGACGCGATCAAAGCTGATTCCCACTTCATTTTGGTCTTTGGCCAGCCGGCGAATGCGTTGGCTGGTCGCTCTGGCCTCCCCGTGGGACAAGAGAGCCCGGTAGAGCCGTGGAATGCAGCGGGGGGGGGGGGACTTCAGGAGAGAGCTACAGGACTTAGCTCATTGAAGAGAGATAACAAAATACTGCAGATATATGTGCCCAGCTCAAATTTCATGAAATCGGGTTTACATTTACTTTAAGGCTCGGTTCACATATGAGCCACATGCGGCTCACAGCAGGAGTCCGGTGCGTGCTGGTTCACCGTTTCAGGTCCGATGTCAGCCCAAATTTTAGGCTGAATAAGAACCTGAAACTGACCAAAGGACGCACAGCGTTTTTATGCAAAATGTACCATAGGGATCCAGTCAAAATCTCTTGCTATTGCGAATTGGATGCAGTGAAACCGCATCCAATTCGCAATGGTGTGAACCCAGCCTAAAAGAGCTGCTCCCTCAGGTAACAATATATATATATATTTATTTTTATTTTTTTGCCCTGGTACAAGACAGTGTCGAGCTCTCTATGCACTTTGTTTTATTTTAAGGAGTCCCAATGCGGTTTCTACAAAAAATAATTATATATGCCCAAGGGTAACTACGGTACTATGCTTGAAGTAAATGCCCTGGTGCTCACCCACAAAAAAAAACATATAGATCTAAAACAGGCTTAGAGGCACTCATAGGTCTTGCAGAGGAGGAAGATCAAAAACAGCAGTGTTTTTATTGTGAAAATTTCGATGAAGCTCAATCCATCTGCACACATATACACACACAGTAGCTCACAAAAGTGAGTACACCCCTTACATTTTTGTAAATATTTTATTATATTTTTTCATGTGACAACACTGAAGAAATTACGCTTTGCTACAATGTAAAGTAGTGAGTGTACAGCTTGTATAACAGCGTGAGTTTGCTGTCCCCTCAAAATAACACACAGCCATTAATGTCTAAACCGCTGGCAACAAAAATGAGTACACCCCTAAGTGAAAATGTCCAAATTAGGCCCAATTAGCCATTTTCCCTCCCTGGTGTCATGTGACCCATTAGTGTTACAAGGTCTCAAGTGTGAATGGGGAGCAGGTGTGGTAAATTTGGTGTTATCGCTCTCTCTCATACTGGTCACTGGAAGTTCAACATGGCACCTCATGGCAAAGAACTCCCTGAGGATCTGAAAAAAAGAATTGGTGCTCTACATAAAGATGGCCTAGGCTATAAGAAGATTACCAAGACTCTGAAACTGAGCTGCAGCACGGTGGCCAAGACCATACAGCGGTTTAACAGGACAGGTTCCACTCAGAACAGGCCTCTCCATGGTCGATCAAAGAAGTTGAGTGCACGTGCTCAGCGTCATATCCAAAAGTTGCATTTGGGAAATAGATATAAGAGTGATGCCAGCATTGCTGCAAAGCTTGAAGGGGTGGGGGGTCAGCCTGTCAGTGCTCAGACCATACGCCGCACACTGCATCAAATTGGTCTGCATGGCTGTCATCCCAGAAGGAAGCCTCTTCTAAAGATGATGCACAAGAAAGCCAACAAACTGTTTGCTGAAGACAAGCAGACTAAGGACATGGATTACTGGAACCATGTCCTGTGGTCTGATGAGACCAAGATAAAAACGTATTTGGTTCAGATGGTGTCACGCGTGTATGGCGGCAACAAGGTGAGGAGTACAAAGACAGTCAAGCCTGGTGGTGGGAGTGTCATGGTCTGGGGCTGCATGAGTACTGCCAGCACTGGGGAGCTACAGTTCATTGAGGGAACCATGAATGCCAACATGTACTGTGACATACTGAAGCAGAGCATGATCCCCTCCCTTAGGAGACTGGACCGCAGGGCAGTATTCCAACATAACGACCCTAAACACACCTCCAAGACCACCACTGCCTTGCTAAAGAAGCTGAGGGTGTAGGTGATGGACCAGACCTAAACCCTATAGAGCATCTGTGGGGAATCCTCAAACGGAAGGTGGAGGAGTGCAAGGTCTCTAACATCCACCAGCTCCATGATGTCGTCATGGAGGAGTGGAAGAGGACTTCAGTGGCAACCTGTGAAGCTCTGGTGAACTCCATGCCCAAGAGGGTTAAGGCAGTTCTGGAAAATAAATGGTGGTCACACAAAATATTGACACTTTGGGCCCAATTTGGACATTTTCACTTAGGGGTGTACTCACTTTTGTTGCCAGCAGTTTAGACATGAATAGCTGTGTGTTGAGTTATTTTGAGGGGACAGCAAATTTACACTGTTATACAAGCTGTACACTCACTACTTTACATTGTAGCAAAGTGTAATTTCTTCAGTGTTGTCACATGAAAAGATATAATAAAATATTTACAAACATGTGAGGGGTGTACTCACTTCTGTGAGATACTGTATGTGTATGTATATACACACTGTATATCACACACACACTGTATAATCAGCTACTTTATGTTCCAAAACCATGTTTATAACAATTCATGTCTCAGTCCAATACCTAGAAACAAGATTTAATATGATGTCCAAAGTAATGACAATGTGGTTGTACAGAAATGTCTTGGAAATAAGATTCTAACATTTGAGGCACCAATCACAGCATTTTTATTTATTTTTTACAAATAAATCTGTGAAAAATGTGGCGTGCATTTGTATTCAGCCCCTCTGAGTCAATACTTTGTAGAACCACCTTTCACTGCATTTACAGCTGCAAGTCTTTTGGGGATGTCTCTACCAGTTTTCACATCTAGGAGAGTGAAATTTTTGCCCATTCTTCTTTGTAAAATAGCTCAAGCTCTGTCAGATTGGATGGAGAGCGTCTGTGAAGAGAAAATTTCAAGTCTTGCCACAGATTCTCAATTTGATTTAGTTCTGGACTTTGACTGGGCCATTCTAACACATGAATATGCTTTGATCTAAATCATTCCATTGTAGCTCTGGCTGTATGTTTAGGATCGTTGTCCTCCTGGAAGGTGAACCTCCATTTTTTGTAGACTCCAACAGGTTTTCTTCTAAGATTGCCCTGCATTTGGCTCCATATATCTTTACATCAACTCTGACCAGCTTCCCTGTCCCTGCTGAAGAAAAACATCCCCACAACATGATGCTGCCCCCATCATGTTTCACGGTGGGGATGGTGTGATTAGGGTGATGTGCAGTGTTAGTTTTCCGCCACACACAGCATTTTGCTTTTAGGCCAAAAAGTAAAATATTGGTCTCATCTGACCAGAGCACCTTCTTCCACGTTTGCTGTGTCTCCCACATGGCTTCTCGCAAACTGCAAACCGGACTTCTTATGGCTTTCTTTCAACAATGGATTTCTTATTATTTTCACTCTTCCATAAAAGGACAGATTTGTGGAGTGCACGACTAATAGTTGTCCTGTGGACAGATTCTCCCACCTGAGCTGTGGATCTCTGCAGCTCCTTCAGTGTTACCATGGGCCTCTTGGCTGCTTCTGTGATGATGCACTCCTTGCCTGGCCTGTCAATTTAGGTGGACGGCCATGTCTTGATAGGTTTGCAGTTGTGCCATACACTTTTAATTTTCGAATGATGGATTGAACAGTGCTCTGTGAGATGTTCAAAGCTTGGGATATTTTTTTATAACCCAACTCTGCTTTAAACTTTTTCACAACTTTATCCGTGACCTGTCTGGTGTGTTCCTTGGCCTTCGCAATGCTGTTTGCTCACCAAGGTTCTCTAACAAACCTCTGAGGGCTTCACAGAACAGCTGTATTTATATTGAAATTAAATAACCTGTAGGTGGACTCTATTTACTAATTAGGTGACTTCTGAAGGCAATTGGCTGCACTATAATTTAGTTAGGGGTATCAGAGTAAAGGGGGCTGAATACAAATGCTTTCCACACTTTTAAGACATTTATTTGTAAAAAAAAAAATGAAAACCATTTCATATTTCCACTTCACAATTATGTGCCACTTTGTGTTGGTCTATCACACTTAAGTTTTTGGTTGTAACATGGCAAAAACTTCAAAAATTTCAAGGGGTGTGAATACTTTTTCAAGACACTGTATTTCCATAGAAAAATACTAGTATATTGGACAACTACTATGAGGGTCTCTGTTATATGACCTCAACCACAGAACAGTTGTTCATTATATGAAAAGGGGAATATTTTGTTTGCGCATTTAAAAAGACATCTTTTTTTTTTTGTTTCACAAAGTTTTATTTGGTGAAAATGAAAATACAATACAGCGTAATAAAAGAATAAACAATTGAACGTGTTTACACTAACAGTTGAGATGAGTCACACTTTACAGTAGGGTGAATTGTCAGTGTGGTTGAGAACAGAACTATTTAGTCCAAGTAAATATTTAACAAATATTTCACCATTTTAATTCGGATGAGATAATTATTAAATTGAATATATTCCTTTTGGGTAATTAGGGGAACCAGGGAAAAAGGGATAAAATAAATGGATATACACAATTAAAGAGAGGGGGGGGGGTGATAATTGTAGGACCAGGACTCTTATTGTAATAGTTTTCCCCAACACTCCTATGAGCTTTGTTTCGTAAAAAAAAAAAAAAAAATTGTTATTGCTTGATGATTATTTTATAGGTCTGAGAGTTTTTAAAATCTATCCAGTTTTGCCATGTTTCTGAAAATGTTGTTATTTTCTCCTGAGAAATACTTATGAGTTCCTCCATTTTTTCTATACTGTTTATCCTCCTGAACCATTCAGCTTTGATGGAATGGCGTTTGAGCGCCAGTGGTAGGGGATACAATGTCGCGCTGCATTAATCATGAAATAGATAGGGATTTTAAGTATTGTTTTCTGGGAAGGAAGTTGAAGTGTAAGAGGTATTGTGCTGGATTAAAACTTAAATTTTCTGAAGTGATTGAGGTAATGGTTTCATGTACTGACTTCCAGAAGTTTTGAATTAAGGGGCATGACCACCTTCTTGCATTTACATGATATCTTCTTGCATTTACAGTACAAAGGTCCAGTACAAATTGAGTAATAAAACACTTATGTCTGAATGAAGGTGCCTATTAATCTAATAATCGAAACATAATGACCTTATCATCTTGTTGATTCAACATGGTTGATGCACTATACAAAATTGGCTTATATTTCAGAACATTTTTCAAAAAGAAAAACAAGCTATACAATTTTTTTTTATTTAGCAGCATGGTAAATACAGTGGGGAGAACACGTATTTGATACACTGGCGATTTTGCAGGTTTTCCTACTTACAAAGCATGTAGAGGTCTGTAATTTTTATCATAGGTACTCTTCAACTGTGAGAGACGGCAGCAAAAAGAAAAATCCAGAATATCATTGTATGATTTTTAAATAATTAATTTGCATTTTATTGCATGACATAAGTATTTGATACATCAGAAAAGCAGAACTTAATATTTGGTACAGAAACCTGTTTGCAATTACAGAGATCATACGTTTCCTGTAGTTCTTGACCAGGTTTGCACACACTGCAGCAGGGATTTTGGCCCACTCCTCCATACAGAGCTTCTCCAGATCCTTCAGGTTTCGGGGCTGTCGCTGGGCAATACGGACTTTCAGCTCCCTCCAAAGATTTTCTATTGGGTTCAGGTCTGGAGACTGGCTAGGCCACTCCAGGACTTTGGGATGCTTCTTACGGAGCCACTCCTTAGTTGCCCTGTGTTTTGGGTCATTGTCATGCTGGAAGACCCAGCCATGACCCATCTTCAATGTTCTTACTGAGTGAAGGAGGTTGTTGGCCAAGATCTCATGATACATGGCCCCATCCATCCTCCCGTCAATACAGTGCAGTCGTCCTATCCCCTTTGCAGAAAAGTATCCCCAAAGAATGATGTTTCCACCTCCATGCTTCACCGTCTGGATGCTGTTCTTGGGGTTGTACTCATCCTTCTTCCTCCAAACACGGCGAGTGGAGTTTAGACCAAAAAGCTATTTTTGTCTCATCAGACCACATGACCTTCTCTCATTCCTCCTCTGGTTCATCCAGATGGTCATTGGCAAACTTCAAACGGGCCTGGACATGCGCTGGCTTGAGCAGGGGGACCCTGCATGCGCTGCAGGATTTTAATCCATGACGGTGTAGTGTGTTACTAATGGTTTTCTTTGAGACTGTGGTCCCAGCTCTCTTGAGGTCATTGACCAGGTCCTGCCGTGTAGTTCTGGGGTGATCCCTCACCTTCCTCATGATCATTGATGCCCCACGAGGTGAGATCTTGCATTGAGCCCCAGACTGAGGGAGATTGACTGTCATCTTGAACTTCCTCCATTTTCTAATAATTGCGCCAACAGTTGTTGCCTCCTCACCAAGCTGCTTGCCTATTGTCCTGTAGCCCATCCCAGCCTTGTGTGGGTCTACAATTTTATCCCTGATGTCCTTACACAGCTCTCTGGTCTTGGCCATTGTGGGGAGGTTGGAGTCTGTTTGATTGAGTGTGTGGACAGGTGTCTTTTATACAGGTAACGAGTTCAAACAGATGCAGTTAATACAGGTAATGAGTGGAGAACAGGAGGGCTTCTTAAAGAAAAAATAACAGGTCTGTGAGAGCCAGAATTCTTACTGGTTGGTAGGTGATCAAATACTTATGTCATGCAATAAAATGCAAATTAATTATTTAAAAAGCATACAATGTGATTTTCTGGATTTTTGTTTTTGATTCCGTCTCTCACAGTTCAAGAGTACCTATGATAAAAATTACAGACCTCTACATGCTTTGTAAGTAGGAAAACCTGCAAAATCGTCAGTGTATCAAATACTTGTTCTCCCCACTGTATATTTTTTGCTGTAGTACATCCTACAGATGCACCACTTCACAGGTTTAAGATATCCCACAAGCACATTAATTAAGGGCTAATTAAAAGGGACTGTACGACTTTTTTTGCATTGGTACATGTGACAATTCCATGCCTCTTAGCTTTGAAAAAAGGAGAAAACCGACTTCAAAGTTCACATTAGAGTTTGCAATTTGCAAATTTTAGAATGTGTTCACCAAACATGCCTATGAATCAACCCATAAAGATATACATACCAAAATGTATACATTTTCTTTGCCCATTAGTAAACCTTACCCTTCACCCCTTTTATAGTATACTAATGTATACCTAAGGCTGGAGTTTAGCACAACTCAAGTCATTATTTATTGACATATTTCTTAGTTTAACTGAGATGGATTATGTCTTGGCACTAATCACATATTTTTATCAGGGGCTAAAGTGAAATTCAGAGCTGTATTTTGTGTAAAGAAATTAGTTATTACGCAACAGGGTTTCTTGCTGACAGACTAATATCTCTCTTGGGATCTTGTCCACTGATCTGGCGGCAGTATTTCTGAAAACACAAAAAAAAAAGGATAAGCCGTACCAAAAGTGATATTTCCATTGCAATTGGACTCCAATGTCTGGCAAGTTTGTTATGCTTCACCATGACAGATAGAGAGCAATAAAATCAATTATTAAAACATACAAACAACAATTTAAAAATTATATCACAAAACAGTAAATTTTATTAAATCACACGATCCTTCCTCCAAACAGCCTTCTGATTCTTTGAGAATGTCTAGGTGGTTTGGGTTCATGGTCTCCAGACGGAGGGTGTCTGAGGAAGTTTGTGCCCATTCTGCCAAAAGAGCATTTGTGAGATCAGGTACTTGTATTGGATGAGAAAGCCATGCTGGCAATCAGATTCATCTCAATCGTGTTCAATAGGTTTGAGGTATGTGCTTTGTACAGCCGACATTGGCCAAAACATACCAGTGAACAAATCATTCCAGGTGGATTTATGTCTTACATTCCTCTGCCATATCCAGATTCAACCATTAGAGTTCCTTCACACAAAACTCATCAAGTTATGTCTTTATGGACCCAGTTTTGCGCACAGTGGTACATTCATGCAGAAAATGGCCTTCCATGGATGGACAGTCACGCATGCATTAATAGCACCCTTCACTAGAAATACCTGAACTCAAAATTAAGAGGTGTCCACATACTTTTGGCCATATAATGTGTATGGCTACAGAATCTAAAGCACAATAGTCTAGTTTTATTTTTCACAACTTAAAGCCCAATTCTACCCAAAACTTATTTTTTCCTATCCCTCCCTTTCACTATTTTCCAGGCTTACTTAGTTTGTGAAGTTAGTTATACTTACTGAATTCCCCCATCCAGGTCCCTCACCGACGTTTCAACCTGCAGGGACTGCTAATCCAGCATGGCATGTTAACCCTCACTTGATGGTCCCCTTCACTTCTCTAGGTCTTATATTGGTGCTCTTCTGGATCCTGGGAGGACCCTCCACTGGCCAAAAAAATGTCCATGTATGCAGCATTTCCTGAAAAATAGGATTTTTTACTCACCGTAAAATCCTTTTCTCTGAGTCCATGGACCGACACAGCTTCTCTATTGACAAAGTGGGTATTATCCGTTAATTAGGAGTGACTAGGCAGAAAAACTTGTAAAAAGTGTTGCATCACACCTTCTACAGTATCGCCCAGGGGGCGGACCCTCTGGGTATAACCTCTCAGTCTGCATCTTCGCAGATCAGTTCGTCAAAAAGCAGTACAAACTTAAAAGGAGGGGTGGGTGCTGTGTCGGTCCATGGACTCAGAGAAAAGGATTTTACAGTGAGTAAAAAATCCTATTTACTCTTTCGTCCATAGACGGACACAGCTTCTCTATTGACAAAGTGGGACGTCCCAAAGCAGTGTCAGAGAAAAAACGAGGGGTGGTAACAGCATAAAAATAAACTTCACCCCAAACACAAAACAGCACTCCTCCAACGGAGGAGCTGCAACTCTAAACAGCCGCTTGTAAAACCTTGCGGCTGAAAGAGGCATCCGAAGATGCACCTACATCAATTTTGTAGAATTTTGTGAAAGTGTGAGCGGACGACCAAGTCGCCGCTTTACATAATTGGGAAACAGACGCTTGATGTCGGAAAGCCCAAGAGGCACCTATTGCCCTGGTCGAATGCGCCGTGACCGGGAAGGGGGGCGATTGACCCTTTAAGGCGTAAGCCTGGATTACTATCTGTCGGATCCACCTAGAGATTGTGGCCGATGAGACTGCTTGGCCCTTCTTGGGACCAGCCACCGAAACAAACAGTAAATCTGACTTCGGGAACAGGGAAGTAGCAGATAGGTATACTCTCAAAGCTCGGACAACGTCCAAGGAATGCAACGCCGACTCCTTAGGATTCGACGGCTGAGGACACAAGGATGGAAGTACAATGTCTTCGTTGAGATAAAAAGCCGAAACGACCTTTGAAAGGAAGGCTGCGGCCGCAGCACCACCTTATCCTTGTGGAAAATGAAATAGGGAGCCTTGCAGGACAAGGCTGCCAGCTCAGAGACTCGTCTAACTGACGTAACAGCCACCAAAAAGACCACTTTCCGAGAAAGTGTCAACAGGGGAATATCTCTAATCTTCTCAAACGGTGCCTTCTGAAGCACCGAGAGGACCAGGTTCAAGTCCCACGGAGGTAACGGGGGACGGACCGGAGGGGCCACATGTCAAACCCCTTGCACAAATGTACTCACGAGAGAGTGAGTCGCCAGGGGTCGCTGAAAAAAGACAGCCAGGGCAGATATCTGTCCCTTAATCGTACTTAGGGCAAGCCTTTGGTCCACCCCATGCTGTAAAAACAGCAGGATTCTGGAAACCAAATAGGTACGCGGATGCCATTTCATTTCCTCACACATGGAGATGTAGGCCTTCCAAGTGCGGTGATAAACCTTCCTAGAGGACGGTTTTCAAGCACTTCCCATAGTAGAAATTACTGAGTCTGACAGGCCCCGGTCTCTCAGTACCTGGTTCTCAACAGCCATGCCATTAAAGCCAATGACTGTAAAGCAGGATGGAGTATGGGACCTTGCGATAGCAGGTCCTTCCGTAGTGGTAGGCGCCAGGGGACGTCTGCTACCAGACGTACTAGATCGGCGTACCAAGGACGCTGAGGCCAATCTGGAGCGATTAGGATCTTGGAATTCCCTCTGCCTCCACTCTGCGGAGAAGAGGAAGAAGCCTTAAGGGAGGGAAGGCATAGATTAGCCGATACTGACCCCACGATGCTACCAACACGTCCGTTGCGTCTCCCCATGGGTCTCTTGACCGGGCCACAAACCTCAATACCTTCCGATTGAGTCGGGAAGCCAGAAGATCTACGTCTGGTGTGCCCCATCTTTGGCAGAGGAGTTGGAACACCTCCGGGTGTAAGGACCATTCTCCCTGGTCCAGCATCTGGCGGCTCAGGTAGTCCGGCTGCCAGTTTTCCACACCCGGAATGTACACGGCCGACAGTGCCGGTACGCTCCTCTCTGCCCACTTCAGGATGCGAGCGATCTCCGATGCTGCAGCTGAGCTTCTTGTTCCTCCTTGATGATTGACATATGCCACTGCTGTGGTGTTGTCTGACTGGATCCTGACTGGACGCCCTTGCAGCCTCTGAGACCATTTGAAGAGGCACAGCCTGATTGCCCGGATTACCAGGGCATTGATCGGCAGGAGGGCTTCCTCTGGGGTCCAGCGACCTTGCGCCGACTGAACACCCCAGACTCCCCCCCCAACCTGTAAGGCTGGCGTCCGTCGTGATCACTATCCAGTAAACCGGAAGAAATTACTTCCCGGCCATTAGAGCTGTCAGCCACCATACCAGGGATCTCCTGACTAGGTGGCTCACTCGGATTTGATAATCCAGAGATGATGGACATCTGTTCCATCTGGACAGAACTTCCTTCTGTAACACTCGAGTGTGGTATTGAGCATATGGGACCGCCTCGAAGGAGGCTACCATGAGGCCCAACACTCGCATGCAAAAAAAGTGACAACCAATTCCTGGAAGTCAGCTGCCGTACTGCAGCCCAGAGGGTCTGCAACTTCTCCACAGGGAGGAATACCTTTGCCTCTGAAGAATCCAGAATCAACCCCAGGTACACTAGGCGTTGAGTGGGCACCAATACTGACTTTTGGGTGTTTAGTATCCAACCACAGTCTCGAAGAGTCTGACAGGTAATGGACACGCTTACCTCTAATTCTGAGCTTGAAGGGGCCTTCAGCAGAAGGTCGTATAAGTAGCCTGTGATAGCGATACCCCGCTGTCTTAGAAGTGCCAGAATCGGAGCGAGCACCCTGGTGAACGTCCTGGGTGCTGAGGCAAGGCCCAACGGGAGGGCCACAAACTGGTAGTGGTCCTTCCCGATAGCAAATCGCAGAAACCTCTGGTGTCTGGAGTATATGGGGACATGCAGGTATGCGTCCTTGAAGTCCAAGGAGGCCAGAAAGTCCCCCGGATGGAGAGCCGTGACTACAGATCGAACCGACTCCATCCGAAATCTTTGTACTTTCACAAAGCAATTGAGGGCTCTGAGATCCAAGATTGGCCGAACCCCCTCCTTCTTCGGCACAATGAACAGATTTGAGTAAAAACCCTGACCCCGTTCCTGTTCTGGAACTGGAATAACTACCCCGCGTTCCAGTAGACCCTGGACCGCCCCATACAGGGCCTCGAGACGGGGCGGTAGTAGCTGGAGATTGGAGGTGATGAATCTGTCCGGTGGACAAGAGAGAAATTCTATCTTGTAGCCTGAGGAGATTACTTCGCAAACCCACCTGTCGGAGACTAGAGCAGTCCACTGAGTCGCGAATTTGCGAAGACGTCCCCCCACCCGAGAGCTGGGTGGGGGCGGCCCTTCATGTGGACGCAGATTTGTCCGCAGGCTTGTTGGGTCTGCGGGACCAAGGACGCTTTTGTCCTTGGGCAGGCGCTTTATCGGCCTGGGGTCTTTTCCCTGTTGCCCTAGGGGGACGAAAAAACCGCTTGCGTGCAGTAAAGGAGGGCCCTTGCCCTTGGCATGGCCCCTTACCCTTGCTAATTTGGGGAAGCAAAGTGCCTTTACCTCCTGTGGCATCCTTGATGATGTCATCCAGAGAGCCCCAAAAAGTCTGTCGCCCTTAAAAGGCAGATCCAACAGGGCTTTCTTGGAAGTCTGGTCCGCAGACCAGCCTTTTAGCCAGATCAGGCGGCGTATTGCTACTGCATAAACCGAAGTTTTAGACAGCAGGGGAATAGTATTCATGTCTAACTCGCAGACAAACCTAAGGCCCTGGACCAACTGGTCGGCCAATGTTATCTCATCAGGAGGAGCATCTCGCTCCTTAACCCCTGGAGTAGCAATCTTGCCCATTCAGTAAGTGTGTGAGACACTAGGGCCCCCGCCAATGCCGGGCGTACTGCCGAGCCTACCACTGAGTATAGGTAGCAAGCGAGTGCTTCAGCCTTCTTATCCACAGGGTCCTTAAAAACAGGAGCCCCTTCTACAGGAATTGTGGTGGCTCTATTAAGTCTGGACACCGGAGGGTCCACTATAGGGGGGAGAGGTCCATTTCTTCAGAAACTCTCCTCAAAGGGGTACCGTACCGCAAACCTCTTTGGGCTGTAAAGACCCTCAGTGGGTTCTCCCATTCCTTGTATAAGAGTTTATCAAAAGACACACAAGGGAACACCTTAGCAGTGCGGGCAGGTCTATGAAACCCAAGTGGACCGGAGTCTCTGCTGCTTCTGCAGTATTTTCCAATTTTAGCATATCCCGCACTGCAGTAATAAGGTCAGATACCAAAGCTGTCTCGCGTACTGACCTGGACTTTGAGTCATCCTCACTGTCTGGTCACGGTCTGCAGTCTCTGATGCGTCAGAATCTGGGCCCCGAGCCGTAGCTGGACCTGGTTCTGCACCAGAATTATCCCCAGAAGCTTGCAGGGGACGGGGTGTTTACTACCCCCTGTATTCCCGTGTGCTGCTTCCACCCTGGCAGCAAACGCCTCTAGGATTGCCATCATAGCGTTCATAGACACCTCAGGGGCACCAGCTGCTAAATCTGGTGTTTCAGGGGACTAGACATCTGGCTCAGATGCCATGCTGACCACGCGCTGACACCCACAGGGCTCCAGGCAAGATATCAATAGGCCACCCTCCTGCGCTGCAGAGATGCTGGGTCACCCAGAGGACTCACCACCCTGGACCGGTACTGCTATGCTGCCGTGTGCTGCGCCTGTGATGCTGTCCCACTGCTGCTGTGTCAGTCTGCTTCTTTTATCAGCATTTCCTGTGTGAATTTTCGCACCAGTGTAATGCACCCTAGAGACTGGAGGCTCTCGCAAAATGGTTGCCAAAAACGTCTGTATGGAAGATAATGTGGGCTCTAAGAAAATGGCCGCCGACCGAAGATAGAGGTCAAGCAGCCATAGCCCACAAAAAGATGGCCGCCGAACGGCAATATATGCATACAGGGTGGACAAACATGGCCGCCGATCAGCTGGTAGGGGCCAGTGGGTGTGGCCGAACCACAGGAAGATGGCCGCCGGGCAGTCACAAGAGGCCGAACTCGGCATGGACCACCTCAAAATGCCCACCGACAGCATGGAGGAGGAAGCACACAAACACAGGTAAGCAGAAATGACATTTCTTTTAAATGTTAGTTACAGCCAGCCCCGCTCCAGTGCAACCCCCTAGGTGACCCCCAGCACCCAGCAACCTTTAGCTAGAAGCCCAGGGAGGAGGGAAAGGCAGGGAGAGAGGGAAGAAAGGGGCCACAACCACTTACTTGATCTCTTCAGGAATGTCCAGCTAAATCACCCAGCCGAGGCAGGGGAGTTTTACTTACCTATCCTGCATGTATTATGCTGGAAGACATTCCAAACAGGTCATCATCCGCGCACGGAAGGTGACTGTTGGCCAGGCATGCTGTGGTTGGACCCAAAAGGGACGATCATATGTATGCCCTGGAGCGTGACGCTCACCGGACAGGCTGCTGCGACTCGGCCGTAAGGTCAGCCGAAGCTAAGCGGTCCGATGCAAGCCTTGGAGCGTAAGCTCACCGGCCAGGCTGCTGCGACTCGGCCGTAAGGTCAGCTGAAGCTGAGCGGTCCGATGCAGGCCCTGGAGCGTAGGCTCACCGGCCACCCGTGGAGCAACGGGCATGTCGTGGAAAACCCAGCGCGTAGCTAGGGTCGGCACACGCTCGATGGCCGAAACTGGGGAGACTACAAGGATCGAGGATCCAGCCTGTCACCCAGTCGGCAGTTGATCGAAGATCGCAGGAAACA
This sequence comes from Rana muscosa, assembly GCA_029206835.1. Lineage (NCBI taxonomy): Eukaryota > Metazoa > Chordata > Amphibia > Anura > Ranidae > Rana > Rana muscosa. Next base: position 497,169,044 of record CM055121.1, read on the forward strand.
ACAAATGAAAAAAAAAAAAATATATATATATATATATATATATTTTTTTTTTTTTCCCCGGACCAATGGGCCCGAAGGGAGCCATGTCCTACTCCTTGCTAGACAGAAAAAAACTGATCTGCGAAGATGCAGACTGAGAGGTTATACTCAGAGGGTCCGCCCCCTGGGCGGTACTGTAGAAGGTGTGATGCAACACTTTTTACAAGTTTTTCTGCCTAGTCACTCCTAATTAACAGATAATACCCACTTTGTCAATAGAGAAGCTGTGTCGGTCCATGGACGAAAGAGTAATAGGCTTTAGGCATAGTAGTCTAAAATGTATTAATAATGTTTTATTTTTATTATACTGAAGTAAGATTGTTGTTGATGAATACAAATGGCAAGTCAGCCATAGATGTAATACCACATCCCTCTCCAGACAGCATAAGGGGAGGTGAATCTCCCCAAAGCTTATCTCTTATTGACTAGGCTAATAAAACTGTACCGCAAATTACCTCAATACTCATTTATTTTGTAAAGATAGATAGAGAAGTCTAAGAAGAGACACAGCCGCACAGTAAGCAAGACACATTGCTGTTCTGAATTTTATAGCCATCATAAATTTGTCTTATTAGCCCAGGTGGGTACATGGATTCCAGGCTCCCAGCTCTACCAATTCATCATCAGTTCATAAATTCATTCTGTACAATGCCAATGACACAATTCCAGCTGTTGCTGTACCAGGAGTCAGATTTCATTGCAATGAATTGTTACTTAGGACTGCATTGAGTAATGAATTGTATATTTTTTCCCTTGTAGATGTGAGATGATGAGGTGTTCGGGGAAAATAATGTACTACAAAAAAGTGAATTTATAAAAAAGGACGTTATTACAAGGAAACAAGTAGCAACTATTGTGTAAGTTGTTTTACTTCAATATAATATATTTACACACAACCTTTACTATACAATTAAAAAGGGCATTGCTTAACAATGAGAAGCTGTTTAATTAAAATTAAACATCCTTAACATACTTTTCTTGGAATGACCAAGCAACATGTACCTGGCAATCGGACAACTCATTATATGAAAGGTTGCAGTTTCACCATCCCTGATCTTTCTTACTGGCATTTTCATTCATTCACCTTATTTTTATTCTAGAGACTCGGCTAGGGTAAAGTGTTAAGCCTCGTACACACGATCGGATTTTCAGATGGAAATTGTGTGATAAAAGGCTGTTGGCAGCAAATCCGACTGTTTGTATGCTCCATCGGACAATTGTTGCAGGATTTTCAGCAGACAAGTGTTCGATGGCATGTTTTACTAATTTTCCACGAACAACGGTCTGTTGTCAGATTTTCTGATCGTGTGTGCACAAGTCCGTCGGACAAAAGTCCAAAGTACAAACACGCATGCTCGGAAGCAATGCTCACCAAGCACAACATTAGCAGAAGGTGCCCAAAGGGTGGCGCTAAAGAGTAGAAAAACTATGTAGTTTGGCATTTGTTGGCCGACATAGGTGTGCACAGTCTATTGCATTAGGGTGTGCACCCCAAAACTCAGGCACACTTGCACGTGTGTGCATGTGTATATATACTGATGGTGTCAGGAGAGCAATGGGCGGTGTCAGTAGGGAAGAGATTGCTTGCAGTAGTTTTTATTTTTTTTAATTTTTTACTTTATCTTATAATTTTTTTACTGGTCTTTGGTGAAATATCATGGGTCTAAACAGGGGGAATCTGCACAACATGGGGCGATTAGGGTGTGCCCAGGCACACCCTGTGTGCACGCCTATGTTGGCCGACAATTTTGTGGCGTTTGTATGCAAGACAAATTCCTGACCAACGCCCTTCGTCTGCGGAAAATCCGATCGGGTGTACAAGGCTTAAGTAAAGTCTAACAATAAATTGCTCCTATTTGTTATGGTCTATTAAATATACCATTGATGGTAGAAGTTAAGAAGTTTTGAATACCAATCATAATGTGGAAATGGCTCATATCCAGCTAAGTTTCTTTAATGATTATGTCATATTTTATCACAAGTTAATACACTGGATTGTGTAGTTGATTTTATTTCTCATTTCCTATTACCGTAGTTATTCTTTTTTTTTTTTTTTTCAATCCAAGGTTCCACTTTATTACATTTTTGTTATTGGGTTTAGATATCCTTTAGGCCCCTTTCACACTGGGGCGTTTTTCATGCGGTTTAGCGCTAATAATAGCGCTGTTATACCGCATGAAAAAATCCTGCCCTGTGCCTTCAATGTGAAAGCCCGAAGGCTTTCACACTGAAGCGGTGCGCTAGCAGGACCGCTCCAAAAGTCCTGCTAGCCGCTTCTTTACAGCGGTAAAGGAGCGGTGTGTTCACCGCTCCTTTACCGCGGTCTCCCATTGAAATCAATGGGACAGCGCGGTGATACCGCCCGCAAACCGCGGCAATAGCCGCGGTTTGCGGGCGGTATTAACCCTTTTTCGGCCGCTAGTGGGGGTTAAATTAACCCCCCTAGCGACCGCATACCGCGGTAAGAACGACGGTATAGCAGCGCTGAAAATCGCGCTGCTATACCGCCACCGCACCTGCCCGCCCCAGTGTGAAAGGGGCCTCAGTGAGTCAACAAGTTGACCCAACCCCCTTCCAGTATTTAAGCCTCATTATTGCCTTTTTTGTGACAGGCAGTATTAGGTATTTCGCACCTTAGGTTTGCTGTTGCAGCCCTGGGATAGAGAGATAGGAGAGAGAAAAAAATACTACTACTACACAAGACGTTTTGAAAAAATAAATACAGTTTATTACCATCCTAACCCAAAAAAATCTAGAGCTAGGACAAGTGACAAAGTTTTTTTAAACAGAAAAATTCTGTTGAAAGCCATCTGCAGGGTATTACATTTATGTGATACAACATATTTTATTATGCAGAATAATTTGTGCTCTGCAGCTGTTTTTTTAAATGACAGCTCGCAGTATGCCGACGCATGCAAGGCCATGATGGAAGCTGTATTAGCAGCGACTGGAAAACAATCACGTCATTTGTAAAATCTTTATAGGTTAATAAACCTTATGTTTGATTCTATGTGGGTAGGGAGTGTAAGCAGCAACCATAAGAACATTTACAGTGTTTATAACTGTAGCCATTCTGTTAGCAGATCATATATCTGTTTTCTTGCAGCGGGTAACATGGAAGGCTCTTCGGGTCGGGCAGGATACATATCGGCACAGTGAGCAGCATCTAAAACAATAAAGGCCAGACAATAATTAGTGACCCTACTTCTACTAACAGCTACTCTATGGTTAAAAAAAACATGTTTATACCAATTTATGTATCAGTCCAAGACCTAGAAACAAAGATCTGCTACATATGATGTCCAAAGTAATGGGTGTGGTGCCACACTGGTTGTGCAGAAATTTGTGAGTTCTGACTTTTGAGACACCACACAGCAAACTATTCATAAAAAAGTCAACATTTTATTAATACAAATGTGAAGAGCACATAAAATTCCATAGAAAAATACTGGTAAATTTGGCAAATACTAGGAGGGTCACTTTCTTATGTGACTTCAACAGAATAGCGGTCTCATTATATGAAAAGGGGAACATTTTATTTCCACATTTAAAAAAAATTTCTTCTTACATCTACAGTACAAAGGTCCAGTACAAATTGAGTAATAAAGCACTCATGTCTGCTCAAAGGTGCCTATTATTCTAATGCATGATAGAATCATAACAATGACCTGATCATCTTGTTGATTCAACATGGCTGATGGATGATAAAAATGTGCTTCCAATTCAGACATTTTAACATTCCTCACATAGTATCCAAAGACGCATGTAATCTGACTGTCCAAATTCACCAGACTTCACTGGTAGGGAAGTGGGTGAAGTTTGTCCATCAAATATTACCAGTCAGTCAGAGATATCAATTGTAAATAGAACTTTAGTGCCCTCTTAGTTTTGTTGGCATGCAAATTATGAAATCTAGCAACGCTCTACAAACCACTAAATGTTATATAAAATTAAACAAACATTCTATATAGAATAAAAAAAAACAAAAAAAAAACACCTCTATATAAAACTTCTATATGTGATTCAAAGTTAGGTCATAGCAGAGTTGTTTCCTCTTTAACCATGGTGTGCACACCTCCACCCATAGGCCCAATTCACATCTCAGCATTCTAGGAACATGCAAAAAAAGGTGCATTGCACTTACGGTGCCTTTAGTTCTTAATGAAGCTGGCAGTCATGCATTTTGTCATGCACCAAAACATGCATTTCAAACACACGTGAGCAGGGGAGGACTGGCGGCCTTAGGCCTGGGGGGCAAGTCCAGTCAAGTGGCCCATTGAACCGCTGAATCAGCTCACCATCCATGGCCCACCTGGTTTTTCAATGCAGCCTCACCAGTGCCCATCAGTGCAGCCAACTCCAGTGCTCATCAATGCAGCCTGATCACTGGGGCAGGTTACATGGGGTGTATGGGGGGGGGTCAGCTAGGGGTGTCAGGGTCTCTCACCTCAGCGATCTCAGCTCAGCAGGTCTTTGCACGCCACGGTTTCCTGGGGGGGTAATGCTCCTGATCCTGGGGTCAAGTGGCAGCCAGCACCCAGCCCTGCGTCCCGACTCCCTGGCACGCCCTGCCTCTGCCTGCTTCCAAGAATCTGGTCCTAGGGAGTTGTAGTTTCCTCTGCGTTGCTGTGTTTTCCACCCACCAGAAGCTTGAGTGCGGACTACAACTCCCGGAATGCAACAGCTAGTGGTCGGCCGCCATGGCCATGCCTCCGGCCTGACTTCCTAGACCAGAATAAAAAAGAAAATGGTAGCGGGCAGCGGCTGCCGGCCATTTTTAACATAAGTTAGGGCGGCCTGGGAGGCACTTGCCACCCTGCCCCCTGGCCCAGCCCTCCCCTGCACGTGAGGCTCTCGGCAAACAATGGTGCAGGAGCTACTTTGACAAATTTGTTGCACATAGGGCAGCCCATTCAATTGCGCTAAAAAAATACGATGTGTTCAGTGGGTGTGAATGGGGCCTAAAAGTGATTGTAAAGGCTTTTTCTTAAAATGGCAAACATGATATACTTACCTGCTCTGTGAAATGGTATTGCATAAAAGTGATTGCTTACCTTCTCCTCTGGGGTCCCCCATTGGAACAGTCTGCTCTTACTCTTCTCTGCGGGATCACCATAGCAAGCTGGATGCTGTGGGGGCACTCACACAGGCGTGCCCTCAAGCTGAGCTGTGTGCATCCAGACACACACACACACACACACACACAGCATGGCTTGGAACCCCTCCCTCTTCCTCCTCAATTAATTTGACTGACAGCAAAAGGAGCCAATGGCTCCCACTGCTCTTAGTGAAGCTTGTGAGAGGAGGGAAATGGGGGAGAGAAGACCTGCAGCCGAGCACAACGCTTGGTCAATAGAGGACTCTGGTAAGTGTTTGGGGAGGGGGCACGGCTATTGGAAGGTTTTTAACCTTAATGCAGAGAATGCATTAAAGGAGTTGTAAAGGCAGAAGGTTTTTTATCTTAATGCATTCTATGATTCTAAGATAAAAAGCCTTCTGTGTGTATCGGCCTCCCAGCACCCCCTAATACTTACCTGAGCCCCATCTCTGTCCAGCAATGTCCACGAGTCCCTCAGCCATTCCCGACTCTCCCTCCTGATTGGCTGAGGCACAGCAGCGGCGCCTTTGGCTGACTTTGACAGCTGCGGGAGCCAATCAGGAGAGAGAAGGGACGGGCCGAATGGAAGCTTTGTGTACTAATGGACACACAAAACTGCAGCTCGGCTCGGGTTTCCCCATAGCAAGCTGCTTGCTGTGGGGGCACTCGACAGGAGGGGGGCAGGTAAAAAAAACTTTTGCCTTTAGAATCGCTTCAATTGAAATTACTGAGAGTAATTACTGATTACAGGGGTTCCTAGAAGTGGAAAAACCTTCAAATGGTGTGAACATGCAAGAGATTCATGGGAAAATTAGAGATGCCCTGTTGTAGTTGTGATATGTAAAGCTACCCCCCGTAAGGACTGCTGGATTTTTAGGTTCCCCTTTACATGCACAGCCAGGCAATAGGTATTTTCAGCACACACTCTAGACAGAAACCAGGCCAAGGGTTTTGTTTTGCTTTTAGTTTATTAGGGGAATCAACTTGGATGGGAAAAGGGTGGTATGGGATTCCCAGAACTTTAATACAATAGAACATAATATGCAACAGCTGTCTCTGGTTTCCAGAAAAGGACACAATGCTGTATTCCAGTAGAACAAACTGAATAGCCCAACTGGCAAAGATCAATCCCAAACTACTTACTACAGGTACTCTCCCTCCTCAGAGTAGTGCCAAAGCACCTGGCTCCTCACTAGAATCCCCAAGCAGAGGTGTAGGATAGCTATGATGGCTTAAATAGCTCTAAGCTGTCCCTTGTAGATAGCTAGCTGGGTATTGCTCCTGGATGCTTATCCTCTATAGGATCTGGGATATAGAATTAAAGCTACTCACTTAGTCCTTTGTAAAGATCCTGTAGCTAATGTGGTTACTGCTGAACAGGCCTCTTGCTAGACAGGTCCCAATGGCTCCCAGGGTGACTCCGTTAAGCCTAGCTGAGGCTGAAAGAGTGTGAGGCTTCCTCACCTTCTCTTTCTTCTTCTCTGGCTCCTTTTTTGCCTGGCCAGGCTCCATAATACTTATGGGCTATCGCTCCATCTTCTGGGCCATCCTCACCCAGGGACTGGAGGAGACTTTATAAAATATTCAGACCTCATCTCTGCCCCTCCACCCTCTAAGCTCTAGAACTCTCCAGGAGTTTCTAGAATGCAGGGGGTGGTGACAGAGACTTGGCCCTTGAAGCTCTACCAACCTAACTCTAAAAAAAATTAACCCTTGCTCCTCTGACTACAATAGGAGCCCAATTAAATGTATCTATTGTACACAGGGGGTGCTACAGATCTATGCGCAGTAGGACCTTTTTATCTGTGGGGGTCATACAGTCCAGTAAGCTGCACAGTATGATCTTAAGTGAGGCTACAGACACAGGATGGCATTTGGTTGTAGAGCTCTGCCATCTTAAATGCATGCTCATTTGTGGATATATTTTATATGGTCTTAATTTAAGTCTTTTTTTTTTTCTTTAAAAGGGTAAATTTTATAAAATGTTTATGTCAATTGTACAAAACAAAAAAGAAACCCTGCAACAAGTGCTAGAGAAAGAACTGCAAGATCATTTTCTTATAGGAGGGGTATGCAAACGATGTGTGAAAGTAAGGAAATTTTATAAAAATAAAAAAAGGATCCGATTAAAAAAAAAAAGTAAGTAATGAAACTTAATTTAGTGGCACTCTGGTAGTACTAGTCATGAGTGGAGATAGAGAAGAGTACAGTTATATAAAAAGTTCCAAGAAAACATTTAGATCATGTCTCATAGTTTGTGGATGAGTGACTGAAATTTATGGGTGGTTGCTAGCGAAGACACCTACCCTAACCATATTTTCTAAAAAATTTTGGGCATCTCTAGCTAAATACATAATTTTATATAAAAAGAGAAAGATTTGTTAATTAAATCCTTACATGTTTGTAAAGGTAGGTGGTTCAGGTACCTTCCAATGTAGAGCTTTTTTAGCATAATAAAAAAAAAAAAAAAAAGGGGACGTAGAAGTAGTGATGTCTAATTAGTTTCTATCTCCTCCCCAGAAATGTCTCCCAGCAAGCACCGTGCCGGATTACAAGGGCTACAGTGCCTTGCGAAAGTATTCGGCCCCCTTGAACTTTTCATCCTTTTGCCACATTTCAGGCTTCAAACATAAAGATATACAATTTTAATTTTTTGTGAAGAATCACCAACAAGTGGGACACAATTGTGAAGTGGAACGAAATCTATTGGATATTTTAAACTTTTTTAGCAAATAAAAAACTGAAAAGTGGTGCGTGCAAAATTATTCGGCCCCTTTACTTTCAGTGCAGCAAACTCACTCCAGAAGTTCAGCGAGGATCTCTTAATGATCCAATGTTGTCCTAAATGACTGATGGTGATAAATAGAATCCACCTGTGTGTAATCAGGTCTCTGTATAAATGCACCTGCTCTGTGATAGTCTCAGGGTTCTGTTGAAAGCACAGAAAGCATCATGAAGACCAAGGAACACACCAGGCAGGTCCGTAATACTGTTGTGGAGAAGTTTAAAGCTGGATTTGGATACAAAAAGATTTCCCAAGCTTTAAACATCCCAAGGAGCACTGTGCAAGCGATCATTTTGAAATGGAAGGAGTATCAGACCACTGCAAATCTACCAAGACCTGGCTGTCCCTCTAAACTTTCAGCTCAGACAAGGAGAAGACTGATCAGAGATGCAGCCAAGAGGCCCATGATCACTCTGGATGAACTGCAGAGAACTACAGCTGAGGTGGGAGAGTCTGTCCACAGGACAACAATCAGTCGTACACTGCACAAATCTGCCCTTTATGGAAGAGTGGCAAGAAGAAAGCCATTTCTCAAAGATATCCATAAAAAGTCTCGTCTAAAGTTTGCCACAAGCCACCTGGGAGACACACCAAACATGTGGAAGAAGGTGCTCTGGTCCGATGAAACCAAAATCCAACTATTTGGCCACAATGCAAAACGATATGTTTGGCGTAAAAGCAACACAGCTCATCACCCTCAACACACCATCCCCACTGTCAAACATGGTGGTGGCAGCATCATGGTTTGGGCCTGCTTTTCTTCAGCAGGGACAGGGAAGATGGTTAAAATTGAGGGGAAGATGGATGCAGCCAAATACAGGACCATTCTGGATGAAAACCTGTTGGAGTCTGCAAAAGACCTGCGACTGGGACGGAGATTTATCTTCCAACAAGACAATGATCCCAAACATACAGCAAAATCTACAAAGGAATGGTTCACAAATAAACGTATCCAGGTGTTAGAATGGCCAAGTCAAAGTCCAGACCTGAATCCAATCGAGAATCTGTGGAAAGAGCTGAAAACTGCTGTTCACAAACGCTCTCCATCCAACCTCACTGAGCTCGAGCTGTTTTGCAAGGAAGAATGGGTAAGAATTTCAGTCTCTCGATGTGCAAAACTGATAGAGAAATACCCCAAGCGACTTGCAGCTGTAATCGCAGCAAACGGTGGCTCTACAAAGTATTAACGCAAGGGGGCCGAATAATTTTGCACGCCCCACTTTTCATTTTTTTCTTAGTTAAAAAAGTTTCAAAAATCCAATAGCGTTCGTTCCACTTCACAATTGTGTCCCACTTGTTGGTGATTCTTCACAAAAAATGTAAATTTTATATCTTTATGTTTGAAGCCTGAAATGTGGCAAAAGGATGAAAAGTTCAAGGGGGCCGAATACTTTCGCAAGGCACTGTACGTCCCATGCAGGATTCGCAACAAGTAAATGGGGTCTTGAACGTAAGAAGGCAAACTGGTTACAAAAGGTGTAAAGGTTATTGTCTACAATTCGGCTTGATGAATACGATTGACCTGCCGGGGGGGGGGGGGGGGGGGGATTAAAAGGTATGTTTATGCACCTTACAGACAATATCTTAGGGAGTAATTGTTCTGATGATGTACATTTTCAAAAAGAGGCAGATGCCTTTAGGTCAGGATTTCTAGAACGTGGCTAGAATGCTTGCCTTAAAAAAAGAAATAAAAAAAAAAAAAAAAATATGTTCCCTGCTTTTCCTCTCCATTTTTTTTTTATGCCCTTGGGGACTCTGTTCTCTTCTACCTACTGTCAGTATCTGGGAACTCTTAAACCTCGTACACACGACCATTTTTTTGCCGAGAAAACCATTCGTGTGTATGGTTTCTCGTCGGGAAAACTGCCGGGAATCTCGACGAGAAAAATAGAGAACCTGCTCTCCATTTTCTCGTCAGGATTCTCGTTTTTCTCGTCGGCCCGACGAGAAAACCAGTCGTGTGTATGCTTTTCCGAGTCTTAAAAAACCACGCATGCTCAGAATCAAGTATGAGACGGGAACGCTCCTTCTGGTAAAACTAGCGTTCTTAATGGAGATAGCACATTCGTCACGCTGTAACGAACTGAAAGCACGAAGACTGAAAAGCGCGAATCGTCTCACCAAACTTTTACTAAACACGCAGTAACACGAGATCAGCAAAAGCAGCCCAAGGGGTGGCGCCATTGGAATCGAACTTCCCCTTTATACTGCCGTCGTACGTGTTGTACGTCACCGTGCTTTACAACGACGAGATTTTTGATTGACAGTGTGTATGCAAGGCAAGCTTGGCAAGAATCTCGTCGAGAAAAAATAGGATTTTTTTACTCACCGTAAAATTCTTTTCTCTGAGTCCATGGACCGACACAGCCTCTCTATTGACAAAGTGGGTATTATCCGTTAATTAGGAGTGACTAGGCAGAAAAACTTGTAAAAAAAGTGTTGCATCACACCTTCTACAGTACCGCCCAGGGGGCGGACCCTCTGATATAACCTCTCAGTCTGCATCTCGCAGATCAGTTCGTCAAAAAGCAGTACAAACTTAAAAAGGAGGGGTGGGTGCTGTGTCAGTCCATGGACTCAGAGAAAAGGATTTTACGGTGAGTAAAAAATCCTATTTACTCTTTCGTCCATGGACCGACAAAGCCTCTCTATTGACAAAGTGGGACGTCCCAAAAGCAGTGTCAGAGAAAAAACGAGGGGTGGTAACAGCATAAAAATAAACTTCACCCCAAAACACAAAACAGCACTCCAACGGAGGAGCTGCAACTCTAAACAGCCGCTTGCAAAACCTTGCGGCCGAAAGAGGCATCCGAAGATGCACCTACATCAACTTTGTAGAATTTTGTGAAAGTGTGAGCGGACGACCAAGTCGCCGCTTTACATAACTGGGAAACAGACGCTTGATGTCGGAAAGCCCAAGAGGCACCTATTGCCCTGGTCGAATGCGCCGTGACAGGAAAGGGGGGCGCTTGACCCTTTAAGGCGTAAGCCTGGATTACTATCTGTCGGATCCACCTAGAGATGGTGGCCGACGAGACTGCTTGGCCCTTGTTGGGACCAGCCACCGAAACAAACAGTGAGTCTGACTTCCGGAACAGGGAAGTAGCAGATAAGTATACTCTCAAAGCTCGGACAACGTCCAAGGAATGCCAACGCCGACTCCTTAGGATTCGACGGATGAGGACACAAGGATGGAAGTATAATGTCTTTGTTGAGATGAAAAGCCGAAACGACTTTCGGAAGAAAGGAAGGCTGCGGCCACAGCACCACTTTATCCTTGTGGAAAACCAAATAGGGAGCCTTGCAGGACAAGGCTGCCAGATCAGAGACTCGTCTAACTGACGTAACAGCCACCAAAAAGACCACTTTCTGAGAAAGTGTCAACAGGGGAATATCTCTAATATTCTCAAACGGTGCCTTCTGAAGCACCGACAGGACTAGGTTCAAGTCCCACGGAGGTAGCGGGGGGTGGACCGGAGGGGCCACATGTCGAACCCCCTGCACAAATGTACTCACGAGAGGGTGAGTCGCCAGGGGTCGCTGAAAAAAAGACAGCCAGTGCAGATATCTGTCCCTTAATCGTACTTAGGGCAAGCCTTTGGTCCACCCCATGCTGTAAAAACAGCAGGATTCTGGAAACCAAGATAGGTATGCGGATGCCATTTCATCTCCTCACACATGGAGATGTAGGCCTTCCAAGTGCGGTAATAAACCTTCCTAGAGGACAGTTTTCAAGCACTTCTCATAGTAGAGATTACTGAATCTGACAGGCCCCGGTCCCTCAGTACCTGGTTCTCAACAGCCATGCCGTTAAAGCCAATGACTGTAAAGCAGGATGGAGTATGGGACCTTGCGATAGCAGGTCCTTCCGTAGTGGTAGGCGCCAGGGGACGTCTGCTACCAGACGTACTAGATCGGCGTACCAAGGACGCTGAGGCCAATCTGGAGCGATTAGGATCATTGGAATTCCCTCTGCCTCCATTCTGCGGAGCAGAAGAGGAAGAAGCCTTAAGGGAGGGAAGGCATAGATTAGCCGATATGGACCCCACGATGCCACCAACGCGTCCGTTGCGTCTGCCCATGGGTCTCTTGACCGGGCCACAAACCTCAATACCTTCCAATTGAGTCGGGAAGCCAGAAGATCTACGTCTGGTGTGCCCCATCTTTGGCAGAGGAGTTGGAACACCTCCGGGTGTAAGGACCATTCTCCCTGGTCCAGCATCTGGCGGCTCAGGTAGTCCGGCTGCCAGTTTTCCACACCCGGAATGTACCCGGCCGACAGTGCGGGTACGCACCTCTCTGCCCACTACAGGATGCAAGCGACCTCCAATGCTGCAGCTGAGCTTCTTGTTCCTCCTTGATGATTGACATATGCCACTGCTGTGGCGTTGTCTGACTGGATCTTGACTGGACAACCTTGCAGCCTCTGAGGCCATTTGAAGAGGCACAGCCTGATCGCCCGGATTTCCAGGACATTGATCGGCAGTAGGGCTTCCTCTGGGGTCCAGCGACCTTGCGCCGACTGAACACCCCAGACTCCCCCCCCCAACCTGTAAGGCTGGCGTCCGTCATGATCACTATCCAGTAAACCGGAAGAAATTACTTCCCGGCCATTAGAGCCGGTGCTGTCAGCCACCATACCAGGGATCTCCTGACTAGGTGGCTCACTCGGATTTGATAATCCAGAGATGAAGGGCATCTGTTCCATCTGGACAGAACTCCCTTCTGTAACACTCGAGTATGGTATTGAGCATATGGGACCGCCTCGAAGGAGGCTACCATGAGGCCCAACACTCGTATGCCAAAATGGAGTGACGACCAATTCCTGGAAGTCAGCTGCCGTACTGCAGCCCCGAAGGGTCTGCAACTTCTCCACAGGGAGGAATACCTTTGCCTCTGAGGAATCCAGAATCAACCCCAGGTACACTAGGCGTTGAGTGGGCACCATACTGACCTTTTGCGTGTTTAGTATCCAACCACAGTCTCGAAGAGTCTGACAGGTAATGGACACGCTTACCTCTAAATTCTGAGCTTGAAGGCGCCTTCAGTAGAAGGTCGTCCAAGTAGTCCATGATAGCGATACCCCGCTGTCTTAGAAGTGCCAGAATCGGAGCGAGCACCTTGGTGAACGTCCTGGGTGCTGAGGCAAGTCCAAACGGGAGGGCCACAAACTGGTAGTGGTTCTTCCCGACAGCAAATCACAGAGACTTCTGGTGTCTGGAGTATATGGGGACATGCAGGTATGCGTCCTTGATGTCCAAAGAGGCCAGAAAGTCCCCCGGATGGAGAGCCGTGACTACAGATCGAACCGACTCCATCCGAAATCTTTGTACTTTCACAAAGCAATTGAGGGCTCTGAGATCCAAGATTGGATGAACCCCCTCCTTCTTCGGCACAATAAACAGATTTGAGTAAAAAACCCTGACCCCGTTCCTGTTCTGGAACTGGAATAACTACCTCGCGTTCCAGTAGACCCTGGACCGCCCCATACAGGGCCTCCCGACGGGTCGGTAGTAGCTGGAGATTGGAGGTGATGAATCTGTCCGGTGGACAAGAGAGAAACTTTATCTTGTAGCCTGAGGAGATTACTTTGCAAACCCACCTGTCGGAGACTAGAGCTGTCCAATAAATCGCGAATTTGCAAAGACGTCCCCCCACCCGAGAGCTGGGTGGGAGCGGACCTTCATGCAGGACGCAGATTTTTCCGCAGGCTTGTTGGGTGTGCGGGACCAAGGACGCCTTTGTCCTTGGGCAGGCGCTTTATCGGCCTGGGGTCTTTTCCCTGTCGCCCTAGGGGGACGAAAAAAACGCTTGCGTGCAGTAAACGACGGCCCTTGCCCTTGGCGTGGCCCCTTACCCTTGCTAATTTGGGGAAGCAAAGTGCTTTTACCTCCTGTGGCATCCTTGATGATGTCATCCAGAGAAGCCCCAAAAAGTCTGTTGCCCTTAAAAGGCAGATCCAACAGGGCTTTCTTGGAAGTCTGGTCCGCAGACCAGCCTTTTAGCCAGATCAGGCGGCGTATTGCTACTGCATAAACCGAAGCTTTAGACAGCAGGGGAATAGTATTCATGTCTGACTCGCAGACAAACCTAAGGCCCTGGACCAACTGGTCGGCCAATGTTATCTCATCAGGAGGAGCATCTCGCTCCTTAACCCCTGGAGTAGCAATCTTGCCCATTCAGTAAGTGTCTGAGACACTAGGGCCCCCGCCAAATGCCGGGTGTACTGCCGAGCCTACCACTGAGTATAGGTAGCAAGCGAGTGCTTCAGCCTTCTTATCCACAGGGTCCTTAAAAACAGGAGCCCCTTCTACAGGAATTGTGGTGGCTCTATTAAGTCTGGACACCGGAGGGTCCACTATAGGGGGAGAGGTCCATTTCTTCAGAAAACTCTCCTCAAAGGGGTACCGTACCGCAAACCTCTTTGGGGCTGTAAAGACCCTCAGTGGGTTCTCCCATTCCTTGTGTAAGAGTTTATCAAAAGACACACAAGGGAACACCTTAGCAGTGCGGGCAGGTCTATGAAACCCAAGTGGACCGGAGTCTCTGCTAATTCTGCAGTATTTTCCAACTTTAGCGTATCCCGCACTGCAGTAATAAGGTCAGATACCAATGCCGTCTCGCGTACTGACCTGGACTTGGAGTCATCCTCACTGTCCGGTCGCGGTCTGCAGTCTCTGATGCGCCAGAATCTGGGCCCTGAGCCGTAGCTGGACCTGGTTCTGCATCAGAATTATCCCCAGAAGCTTGCAGGGGACGGGGCGTTTACTACCCCCTGTATTCCCGTGTGCTGCTTCCACCCTGGCAGCAAACGCCTCTAGGATTGCCGTCATAGCGTTCATAGACACCTCAGGGGCACCAGTTGCTAAATCTGGTGTTTCAGGGGAGAAGACATCTGGCTCAGATGCCATGCTGACCACACGCTGACACCCACAGGGCTCCAGGCAAGATATCAATAGGCCACCCTCCTGCGCTGTAGAGATGCTGGGTTACCCAGAGGACTGACCACCCTGGACCGGTACTGCTATGCTGCCGTGTGCTGCGCCTGTGATGCTGTCCCACTGCTGCTGTGTCAGTCTGCTTCTTTTATCAGCACTTCCTGTGTGAATTTTCGCGCCAGTGTAATGCACCCAAGAGGCCAGAGGCTCTCGCAAAATGGTTGCCAAAAACATCTGTATGGAAGATAATGTGGGCTCTAAGAAAATGGCCGCCGAGCCGAAGATAGAGGTCAAGCAGCTGTAGCCCACAAAAAGATGGCCGCCGAACGGCAATATATACATACAGGGTGGACAAACATGGCCGCCGATCAGCTGATAGGGGCCAGTGGGTGTGGCCAAACCACAGGAAGATGGCCGCCGGGCAGTCACAAGAGGCCGAACTCGGCATGGACCACCCCAAAATGGCCACCGACAGCATGGAGGAGGAAGCACATACAGGTAAGCAGAAATTACATTTCTTTTAAATGTTAGTTACAGCCAGCCCCGTTCCAGTGGAACCCCTTAGGTGACCCCCAGCACCCAGCAACCTTTAGCTAGAAGCCCAGGGAGGAGGGAAAGGCAGGGAGAGAGGGAAGAAAGGGGCCACAACCACTTACTTGATCTCTCCAGGAATGTCCAGCTAAATCACCCAGCCGAGGCAGGGGAGTTTTACTTACCTATCCTGCATGTCTTATGCTGGAAGACATTCCAAACAGATCATCGTCCGCGTACGGAAGGTGACTGTTGGCCAGGCATGCTGTGATTGGACCCAAAAGTGATGATCATATGTATGCCCTGGAGCGTGACGCTCACTGGACAGGCTGCTGCGACTCAGCCGTAAGGTCAGCCGAAGCTGAGCGGTCCGATGCAAGCCTTGGAGCGTAAGCTCACCGGCCAGGCTGCTGCGACTCGGCCGTAAGGTCAGCCGAAGCTGAGTGGTCCGATGCAGGCCCTGGAGCATAGGCTCACCGGCCACCCGTGGAGCGACGGGCATGTCGTGGAAAACCCAGCGCGTAGCTAGAGTCGGCACACGCTCGATGGCCGAAACTGGGGAGACTACAAGGATGGAGGATCCAGCCTGTCACCCAGTCGGCAGTTGATCGAAGATCGCAGGAAACAACAAACGTAGCAAAAAATATATCTCTTTTCCCCCGGACCAATGGGCCCGAAGGGAGCCATGTCCTACGCCTTGCTAGACAGAAAAAAAACTGATCTGCGAGATGCAGACTGAGAGGTTATACTCAGAGGGTCCGCCCCCTGGGCGGTACTGTAGAAGGTGTGATGCAACACTTTTTACAAGTTTTTCTGCCTAGTCACTCCTAATTAACAGATAATACCCACTTTGTCAATAGAGAGGCTGTGTCGGTCCATGGACGAAAGAGTAAACAACGTTTTTTTTTAACGACGGGATTCTCGGTTGTGTGTACAGGGCTTTAGAGTATGTACTCACTTAACTTACTCACACTAGTGCGATTTCAGATGTCATCATATATAGTTCTGTGTGACACTAGTCATACAGAACTATATAGGATGTCAATGTAAATCACATGGTTTTCAATGATGCCCATTCACATCAGTGCAACTCAGCATGGTGCGATTTTGGAAAAGGTTACTGTGCTACCTATGTGCAATTCCAGCTGGATTTTGGCAATCACATCCAATTTGCACTACATAATCACACTGAAAATCAGATCAAAAAATTGGATTGCAGCACTGTAAACCTACCCTGAAGAAAAATAAACTGTGCTACAATATACCAAAAATATCAAATTATTACCGTACTTTAAAAAGTAAAAGACTTGCTTAAGAGCAGAGACCACAATATGCCTGCTATTACCTTTATTAGTCAGGAAGGATTTTTCTTTGATTTAGTTCCACTATATTATTAAATTTTGTGGTCGGACTTTCATTGACTTCATGGCTAAATTCCATCATCTGTCATCCTCCTGTCAAGTGAGGCAGTATTTGACAGACAATAGAAATAGAGGCGCCACTAACAAAGTAAAATGTAATTGAAGGAAAGTTTTCCTGCTAATAAATGTGGTCTTATTAGGCCCCTTTCACACGGGCGGCTGTTCTGCTGCAGTTAAAAGCACGTTTTGTTATTTTGAAATTCAGAGAATCCTGGCACAGCGTTCACTTGCAGTTGTACATTGCGATTAGCTGTGTTTACGTGCGGCTGCGTTTAGCCGCGTTGGAACATTCTTGCCATTTCTGTTCCACAATTCCATTGCTTTCTGTTTTTTTTTCCTTGTTGCCGCTGCTATCTGCAGGTGACATAGTACACAATGATTACCTGCAGATAGCTGCAACAGATCGTTCCTGGACGCAGCCAAATTTATTTTTTCTATCCGCACCAAACCCCATGTAATGAAACCGTTTCCTAAATGCAGTGTGTGAATGGGGACATAGGACATTGTCTGAGTTTAGCTGCGGTAGATAACTTGATCTATCTGCAGCTAAAAGCTGAATTCTATCCGCCCGTGTGAAAGGGGCCTAAAAAGCAATATACTCCCTGCAGTCACTAACAAATTTAAATGTCCAAAATGCTTCTATGTGATTTTTGTCTAAAGTTTAGGTCAAATGTGAAGCTTAGAAACATTTAAGGGAAGTTGCTAGAACTAGAACAGGCAGAATCTTGAGCATCTGCTGGTAACCAATCAGCTTGTAGCTTTCATTTTCAAAGCTTAACTGACCAAACTGAAGATAGTCCACTGGTTACTATGCATAGCTCACCAAATTCTGTCTGCTCCAGTTTTAGTGAATTCCCCCATTTTTATTTTTTAATAATAGGAGGCCAACATTCACCTTGTGGGTTAATGACAGGTCTACTTTAACCCATTGGGGCTATTTGCACGCAAATATGCGGCCTCTCTGCACCTGGTCCTTGGCGCCGAGAGTATTTGCGTGAAATACCAGTGTTTAACCGAAAGCTCTTAATAACAGCTGATCACGTGATCTTAAGCCCCGCCCCATCTCCCGGCATCATAAACCTCTTAAGGGGCCGGGAGGTGGCGGCGTGAAGAAGTTTAAGTGGTAGTAAACACTGTACTACCACTTGTACCTACAGGTAAGCCCTATAATAAGGCTTACCTGTAGGTACTGGGAATATCTCCTAAACTTGCACAGTTTAGGATATATTCAGAGTGCATGCAGCTGATGATATCATCGGCGCATGCGCTCTGAAGGTCCGGCTTACAGTGCATGCGTGGGAGTGACATCGCGGCTCCAGCAAAATCACATAGTTGGAGCTCATGAACTCGGAAGACAGACAGGGGGAACAGGTCAGCCCTCTCAGCGGTGACTTTACAGCACTGGAGGGCTTCGTTTCAAGGTGAGCATTTCATTATGTGCTAGTATGGGATGCATACTAGCACATTATGCCATTGCCTTGCGTGTTGTTTTTTTTTTAATCGTCTCATTCTCACTGGCACTGAACCTTTCTACATGCAAATGAATGCTCATAATAGTTTTTCAATAATGCCATTCACACTGTACATTTACCTATGCTTAGGTGTGGTCAGTTTTGCTTTATTTAGAGAAAATAACATTTTGTTTGCCAGCATCTGATTAGCCACTCTAAATGCAGCTAAACCCATGTAAAACACACTTAAAGGTGGTTAAACCTGCTTCAAAGCAGAACATATAAACTCTGATCTGGGGGAATATAAAAGCTACTGTAGTTATAATTCCCAGGTGAATTATGTTTAGAAAAGATAAACGCAGTAGTCTCAGTATGAATGAGGTCTTACACGTATATGACTTTTCCCACTGCTTATCATTTTAAGTTGATTTGGTAATTCTTTTCAGATTAAAAGGTTAAAGTGGTTGTAAAGTCTCAAGGTTTTTCACCTTAATGCATTCTATGTGTGTGAGATGGATTTGAGTCCCTAAACATACATACACAGACACACACAGTATCTCACAAAAGTGAGTACACCCCTCACATTTTTTGTAAATATTTTTATTCTATCTTTTCATGTGACAACACTGAAGAAATGACACTTTTGTGAGAATTTTAATATATATAATATATAAAAGATTTGGCAGTAAAACTGCTATAGGGCGGCCAGCAAGTGGTTAAACCCAAAAGCAAACATTATTATTGCGGCTTACCAATTCTTATATGCGATGGCTGCATTCGTTTTTTTTCCTATTTTCATCTGGTGAGCTAGACAGTAAGTCTGCTGTTTTTCAAAACAAGCACGTTTTCAGTTACAGGGATGAGACAAACAATTTAACACTGACAGGGGTGCTTACAATTATCAGCTTTTATGTAAAACCTTTATGCCAAAAGAAAAAAAAAAAAACAGTTGTAAGTGTACTCTGAAGTTTGGCTTCAATTTGTTAGTGTAATTAAAATTTGACAATACATCTACCCCTCCCTTCCCCCCAAAATGACAATGCTGCTGTCCAATCTGTCCCCTGTGCTCCTTCATCCAGAGTGTAGGTGCTAGAATATGGGAGGGGGGGCGGGGGCGTTACTGGCCAGATCACAAGGTAAAAACAAATGAAATAAAAGCCTAAAAAAAGAAAAAAACGAATGCAACCACCACATCTCGTGAATGGTAAGCTGCAATACATTACATATTTGGTTTTGGGTTGAATACCACTTTAATCTTTTATCAGGAAGTATGCAAGTATAAGAATTAAATAAAATAGGAGTTTAGACTTATTCCCATAGTTACATTAGTCCAGCTTGAAGCGATGCAAGTATGAATGTGCCATACCTAGCCGATCCCCATGGAAGCTGGAAATCACTGTAGTAGACACCACTACCACAGTGATTGCCACTAGATTCCTGGTCCCCTACTTCATAAAAATGGAGTATGCCATGAGCATAGCTGAATATATTCGTTTGCCTGTACTCTGTATGAGTTATTTCAAAGCTGCTACTTTTCAGAATCATCTTGAGCTTTCCATTTTCTTTTCTTTTCGTTAACACTCCCTAACACTTTCAATTGCAACTACTGCCATTTTGGTTCTGACTTTCTGCCACAGACTATACTGCTCCCAGCTTGCCAAAAATACTCAAACCCAGTAATAAGTTCATCAACTATTACTGTATATGTATGGCATTTTCAGTGACAGACAAGAGACAAATCATACTACTGCAGAAGACAAAAGGGTGCAGAGAAGTATAATCAACATAGCTTAAAGCGGAGGTCCACCCTGAAAAATAAAAATCACATAAATGGACTCCTTAAAATACATAAAAAAGCAATTGAAAAAAAAAAACTGAAATGCCTGTTGCTGCTAGGCAGATTGTCCTAATCTGCCAGTTCCTATTCTGCGGCGATCTTCCATCTTGTCCTCCTCGCGTTGTCTTCTGGGGAATGTGGCGGGCTGTCTTCTGGGACGCGCCTGTGCGCGTCCAAGAAGACAGCCAGCCATTCACAAAGCGCTGCGCGACTTGCACATGTGCAGTAGGAAACGGGCAGTGAAGCCACAAGGCTCCACTGCCCGTTTCCCTTAGTTCGAATGGCGGCGCCAGGACCCGATCCTCGGGCAGCCGACATCGCAGGCTACCTGGACAGGCAAGTGTCATTAAAAGTCAGCAGCTACAGTGTTTGTAGCTGCTGACTTTAAAAAAAAAAAAAAAAAAAAAAATCAGCTGGAACACCGCTTTAAACAGAACAACTGTTCCTATTCCTATCTGAAATTTTTATTAATTTTTTACAGGCAAAAGGAAAACAAGTAATACATGAAAAGATACAAAAGATATATACTGGGAATTTACTTTGAAATCAAATCAATAAATCTCCACTAAGTGTCAGGTCACGGTTTCAATATTTTACCAGCAAAGCAAGAATATTTAGTGTTTAAAGCGGTGACTGGAAGACAGGACAAGACTTAGGATTTCAAAAAGTTGATCCTTCTGTGTCCCATTGTAATAAATCTGACTAGCTATGGTTATAGATTGAATGTCATGGATGAAAAAAATATACAGTCAAGTCAGAATTTCAGACAAGGCTAGCTACATCAATATTAGTCCACTCACACGGGACCAGACAATGCAGCAGGGATACATACCACAATATTTTACATTTTTAAAATGATAACCACTTCTATGACTATAGTGATTACAACATCTCTATAATGGTCTTCATATGAATTACCTTGCATTGGGATAGCCACAACATCAGTGCTAAGGCTCCTGGTAATCCCCAGTGCATGCCAAGGGTCAATCATTCCATTTGGAAATACTATTCTACTGCTGTGAATATTAAATCCACCATCATTTTCATTTGTTTGCTGAACAGCAGCACTAACCATTGATAAATTGAATTCTGAGCCATAAATGTCAGCACATTGCTGGATGTGGTAGCTGAAAAAACACAAGAAAACATCATATTTTATGTATGCATTCAAATACTTGTGCATTTGTCTTTTGCAGAATATAAAAAAAAATAAAAAAATTTCATGGGTATGTCAACTTAGGCCTGCCATATACGTTTCCTACTGAACCGGTCAAGATTCTAACCATTAATGGGCAGGCTGAATGTACCAAGTTGATCGATCGATCAACTTGGGTACAACCAGTCTGCCGGATTCACTTCTGATTATCGCAAACGGCTGCTATAGCACCTAGCGATAATCACTGTCTTCTTCTCCCGTCCACCCCCTCACTGGGAGAAGACAATTGCTCGGCAGGAGGAATTCCCTTGTCCACACTGTCTGTAGTTGTAGGAAAGAAATTCACACAGTCTATGGGCTGCCGGATTAAAGCAGATGCTCTAGGTTCTGAAAAAAAGACGACTCCAAGCAAGTATGTGTTTAAAAAAGGTTATTCGATTAAAGGGTACACTTTTTTATCAAAGTATCTTTCCTCTTCATACACATGGTCCCTTGTATTGCTGCATGAACCATTCCACCTGCACTGAGACGGTGAAGGATTTTTTGCTAAACACACACCCAGCTGACTAGTGGATTCAGTGATGGAAGGTTGACAAGATCGCTGCTGTTACCAGGAGGATATCTTTTGATACTGAGCTCATAAGATCTCCGTTATAGAGATCCAACCTATCTGGTAAGCGGCCACTTTGCACTTTTAGGCCCCTTTCACACTGAGGCGTTGAAAAAAACGCAAAAAAAATTATGAGTTTTTTTACAGCGATTTTACCGCGTTTTTACCGCATTTGCGGTAAAAATGGCGCTAACGCATATGCGTTTTTACCACGTTTTGGCGGTAAAAAGGATTATTTGGTATCCCACAATCCTCCACTCTACTGTGGTCATGTGACCTTCCCACAGCTTCTGGGTGTTTTTTACCGCGTTTTTACAGCGGTACTCATTCATTTCAAAGGGGATAGGCGTATTTACAGCGCTATTTTATGCGCCCCAAAGATGCTCCAAAGAAACTGGTTGCAGGATTTTTTCCAATGCACAGCCAGCAAAACGCCTCAGTGTGAAAGCCCTCAGGGCTTTCACATTGAGAATGATGGGGCAGGATTATTTCAGGCGTTTTTACAGCGCTGTTTTTACCACGAAAACGCGGTAAAAACGCCTCAGTGTGAAAGGGGCCTTAGTATCCTGTGTTTGCAGCTTGGAAACAAAAGGAGGAAGATTTGTATCTTTGCTTCCTGGCTCACCACCAAGCTTTAGGAGCTGTTCTTAATTGGACTTTAACCTTTGCATCCTAATTGGACTTTGTTGTTCCCTATGGACTTTTTTTCTTTATATCCACTTATTTCAGAATATTTTTTAAAAATATTTTTCTTCATTTTATTGCATCTATTTTTACTTTTTTATATACTTATATTACTGAATATTCCAGTTATCTTTATAGTTGCAGCACTGTCACTTTAATATCAATTAGTATTACTGTTGAGAAGTCATTTGTTTTGCTCTATTGCAGTTTGCACCATCTCTTTGCACCCACGCAAACTTGTTGCACTACATGCACTTTTTATACATATGGGGGCAGCGCAGATTTTTCACGCTTAACTTTAAAAAAGGGCTGACTGTTAAATCCATGTGCAGATGCCATGGTGACTTCAAGCAGCCCGATTAAAAAGACTCCATATTACCAGCACACCATTTTTAAAATTGTGGACAAGACCCTTATTCATCACCCATAAGTAGGCCCTGAGTGAGAGGCCCTTGGTGGCTGCAAAGAGTCACTTCTTGTGGGTGACAAATAAATGACTTGACTGCAATCTTGATAATGGTCTGCTGGTGCAATTGAATCTTTTGGACACACATGATGTCACCATCTGTCTCGTCATAATAGCACTTGTTTTATGGTCAGCTGCTGTAAGGAGTACACTGGATTCTCTGCATTTATGGACTGATCTTCCATCAGCATGATTCTCTGTGCTTTTCACAAGGAGGTATTGGACCCGCAAGGTCTATAGAAATAGTTTCTACTTCTCTTGACCTGCAACTGACACATGACAGCTGAGTCTAACCTTCAGATCAAATTTAGAAATCATCTTGAAACCACAAACTGATTCAACATTAAACTTTTGCCTTTTCTGAAGTGAGGACACAAGCAGAGAAAGATAAAAGATGTTTTTTTGTTTCAGAAGTAAAAAGAAGTAGGGGGGAAGAGATGGAGCTGAGGGTTCATTTACTAAAGACACGCTTGGAATTGCAAGGGAAATTTCCTTTAGGTTTGTGAATGAGGTGAAGGTCAGATGACTTCCATCCTCCATACATGTGCAAGTAAATATCCATTTTTTTTTCTTTTTCCATGCACGTGATTGGGTATGCTTTCCAAAGTGAATATTCACCACATTCACCAATTTAAGGGAAAATTCCCTTGGAAAGTACCTGGAAAATGTACATTATGACTGGAAATGCTCCTGTAAAATAGCAGGGCACTCCTAGGCCTTGAACCTTGTAGCTGTTTATGCAGCCCGAGACCATCTACTACTGTGCTGTTCACTGTTCTCTTTGCTGGGAAGGAAGTTGCTCCTAAGGACCTTATGTGCAAGGATCTTTCTGCTTCCGCTTTGTTTTTGTTTGGTGTTTGGTCTCCTTATGCTTCCTAAAGGAGATGTATGGTGATAGCATACATTTTAATTTTAAATCATCATTAAACGATAGTTGTTTTTGAAAATTAAATATGAGCTTACTTGAAAAATTTAAGTTCCGGTTGTTAGTGCTTCCTGTCTGCTGGACATTGCTTTTCACAATTCTTTGTGTAGCGGGTGTCATATTTAGGGGGAACATCTGAGTGGTAACTAGGCTCAGATGCACTAATTGTTAGGTTTCATGGACCATTTCTGTCCCTGGGAGATAGTACTGATGTGCAGTTCCCAGGGGCCTAAAGGTGGCGCTGTTGCCATAGGCCCGGGTTGAACCGTGATACAGGGTTGTGCCTTTTCTTGTCCCCTCTTGGCAGCAGTACGGCGGGGCGGGGAACCTGATGTGCCTGTCGGGAGAGGATATAAAAGGAGGCGGATATCTTCCAGAGGGGTCGTCGTTGGTTCCGCGCCCAGGCACCTCAGGCCTGGGCGAGCGTGTTGTATCCGGTTGCCCTAGGCCCGGAGACGGAGCTGCTGTTTCCATCCCAGACACCTTCAGTCTGGGGTGAGGTACTTTGGCGAGGGCCTGGAACCCAGCAAACTTCGACTGGGGTCCGCTAAGGATCGAGGCTCCCAGGGATCTGCCTTGCGAGGGGACCCATATCCAGGATCGAGGAGGCCAGGGAGGTGACCCTTTCTGAAAACCCAGCACAGAGTCGTGGTGACAGAGGGGGCCTCTGGTAACTCTCCGGAGGGATGTTCTTATCCTAAAAAGGGGCCAAGTTAATCAAAGAAGGAAGTGCGGGTTCTTTATGTCATAGTGGCAGTGACTCTACGTACACCAGGTCAGTGACCGTGACCTGCAACTGTTCACCAGGTCAGTGGCAGTGACCAACCTCATGGTCTGTGGCAGGGACCATGCGCCAAGCCTGTTCGTGCAAACCAGAACAGGAGAAACCCTAAATTAAGTTTGTGCCTGGACCTCCTCCTACCTTATCTGACCCGTGTTTGTCTCAACCTGTCTGCTCTCAAAGAGACTATTTATTGCCCTTAAGAATAAACAAGAAGTTGGACTTTTCAGTTGGTGTGGAGAGTTGCTTACTGGGGGGAACTAAGGACTTGTTTCTGGCTATCCCAGAAACGAGGTCAGCTCTGGAGGTTTTCAAACACTGGCTGCAGGCAGGCCCGAGAAACCAACACTGCTCAACCTCCCCATCCAGGAGGGTACAAGCTTGTGGTGCCGTGTGCCTCAGTCTTTTCCTGCGAAGGAGCCAAATAGAATAAAAGCAGGTAAAGGCTGGGGTGGGTGTGCTACATGTGTATTTCCTGCAGAGATTTTGCAGCTTCTCCTCTGCTGTTTACTTAAAATTTCTAAGGAATATATCCCATGGTACCTTGCTGCTTGAAAACAGTGATACCTGTACTGACTCCACCTCCTGAAACTTCTCTTCTCAGTACCTCTGTAGTTCACAAAGCAAGCTTTGTGAAATGTGACACAGCTGTGCATAGTGCATATTGAATGTGTTACTGCATGCAAGGAAATAAATGTATGGAACATTTTCAAACTTCAAGATCATTCAGATTACTAGAAGATGGCTAGAAATAATTCAAATTCAATGTTTGATTTTGGCCATAGAAACACTTTATGTTTGTTCATCAGGTTATCAGTTATTGTTGGGCAGCTCAGAAATGAGGAAGCAAAACCCTGCTCTTCTACAAATGTGTTGTATTCAACTTGGAGACACAGGGGTTGATTTACTAAAACTGGAGAGAGCAAAATCTGGTGCAGCTGGGCATGGCAGCCAATCAGCTTCCAAATTCAGCTTGTTCAATTAAGCTTTGCAACAAAAAAAAAAATGTAAGTCGATTGGTTTCTATGCAGAGCTGCACCAGATTTTGCACTCTCCAGTTTTAGTAGATCTCCCCCACAGTGCAGAACAAGAAATGTTAAGTTGGTAATGGGTGTCAATCCAAAGGCGGCTCCCTAATTAGGCGGTGGCCTAAGGCCTCGCAACTCATAGGGGCCTAGCGGGCTCTTAATTTGCCTAATTGAAGAGCTCCCTGCTCTATCGCACTTGGCTGCTATGTTTTGCATGCCCTGTCCTTGTCCTCGGCCAGCTCCTTGGGTTCCTCTCTCCTGCTTAATGCAGCGCCACTCAGCTCAGTGTCCTCCCCAGCCAGAGTCCCGCCCCCCCCAAAGTCGGCTGTATACATTCCTTTCTGTAGTGCTCCAGGGATTCTCTTTACACTTCCCCTGGGCTAAGGAAGTTTAAGTACACGTGCAGCAGCCCTATGAGAGCCGGGGGACACTGCAGGCTTGTCTGCCAGCCCCCACCTCCTCCCCCGTCATACACAGATCTCTCTTGCCTTGGAGATATGCTGATCGCCCTGTCTGTGCTGCTGCTGGAGGGAGCCCAGGCAACCATGGATGAATGCCCTGAATCTTGGTTATGGTGAGTGAGCTGACCCCATATCCCTCACACACCATCCCATACACCACCCCTCCTCCCCTGGGGACAGGGCCTCCCATCTCCCCTGGGGACAGGGCCCCCATCTCACATGGGGACCCCATCTCCAGACCATGCTGGCTGGCAGGGCTGGTGTCAGGCACCCTAGGGTGCCAGGATGGGGGAGGGGGCAGTAAAATCCAAAGAAGAGATCAATTCCATTATATGCAGCTGTGCCTGCCGCTCCTCCTATCCAGCTTTCTTCCACTGTCCCCCGTGTGCTCTCCAGCCACTGTGTGACCCCCCCCCCCTTGTGTTCTGTCAGGATGGGGAATGGGCCGGTAAATATGCCATTTTCCGGCCCCTTCTTTTTCTGAGGTGTTGAAACTTGCACAGCCCCTTCTCTTCTATGAGGCCGAGTTCAAGGAGCTCTATGTGAGTACAGCACAGATAAAGACAGAGAACCGACACCAGCACTAAGAGAGACAGAGCTCCGACACCAGCACTAAGAGACAGAGCACCGACACCAGCACTAAGAGAGACAGAGCACCGACACCAGCACTAAGAGAGACAGAGCACCGACACCAGCACTAAGAGAGACAGAGCACCGACACCAGCACTAAGAGAGACAGAGCACCGACACCAGCACTAAGAGAGACAGAGCACCGACACCAGCACTAAGAGAGACAGAGCACCGACACCAGCACTAAGAGAGACAGAGCACCGACACCAGCACTAAGAGAGACAGAGCACCGACACCAGCACTAAGAGAGACAGAGCACCGACACCAGCACTAAGAGAGACAGAGCACCGACACCAGCACTAAGAGAGACAGAGCACCGTCACCAGCACTAAGAGAGACAGAGCACCGTCACCAGCACTAAGAGAGACAGAGCACCGTCACCAGCACTAAGAGAGACAGAGCACCGTCACCAGCACTAAGAGAGACAGAGCACCGACACCAGCGCTAAGAGAGACAAAGCACCCACACCAGCGCTAAGAGAGACAAAGCACCCACACCAGCGCTAAGAGAGACAGAGCACCGACACCAGCGCTAAGAGAGACAGAGTACCGACACCAGCGCTAAGAGAGACAGAGCACCGACACCAGCGCTAAGAGAGACAGAGCACCGACACCAGCGCTAAGAGAGACAGAGCACTGACACCAGCACTAAAAGAGACAGAGCACTGACACCAGCACTAAGATAGAGGACATTGACTCCAGCACTGAGATAGAGAGAATTGACACCACCACCAAGACAGAGTGCACTGACTCCAGCACCAAGACAGAGTGCACGGAGAGAGTGCCATGACACCAGCACTGAGAAAGAACACTGACACCAGCACTGAGAACATGCCAGCACTGACACCAGCGTTGAGATAGAGGACACCGACTCCAGCACCAAGACAGAGTGCACTAAGAGAGTGCCATGACACCAGCATGAGATAGGAGGACACTGACACCAGCTCCAACACACACTGTACTGAGATAGAGTGCCCCAACATTAGCACTGAGAGCACACAGATGCCAGTGCTGAGAAAGTACACTGATGCCAGCATTGAGATAGAGGACACTGACACCAGCACTTTAAGGTTCTTAATATATGCAGTTTATACAGATAATTTTTATCGCTTAAATTTTTTTTCCCATTACAGACGTGAGTGGGGCCTCGTGTCCAAGTTTTGCCTAAGGCCTCACAAAGCCTAGAGCCACCTCTGTCAATCATAAGATGTCCCACCAGTTTATTTATTTTTTCCATTTTAGTTAGAGTGTGGAAAGATTAGAACGTTTTTTCCTCTCGCTTTCTGCACGGTAACAACAGTTTCACCTGACAGCTAATTATTCAACAATGGCAACAGAAAAGAGACAGAAATTAAATATTTTCTTTTAGTAGACTAGGGAAAGGCTAGAGCTCTCCTCAGATTTTTAACACTGTGACCTTGCTATAGAGTTTCCTTATTTTCAGTCCGTTAAAAAGGGGTTGTAAAGGTTCGTTTTTTATTTTCTAAATAGGTTCCTTTAAGCTAGTGCATTGTTGGTTCACTTACCTTTTCCTTCGATTTCCCTTCTAAATGTTTTTTTTCTTTGTCTGAATTTCTCATGCCGCGTACACACGATCATTTTTCCCGTCGAGAAAAATTACATTTTTTCCTTTGGACGAGAAAAACGACCGTCTGTGGGCTTTTTGTCGTTTTTCTCGACGGGAAAAACGGCATTAATCACGACGAGAAAAATTAGAACATGCTCTAATTTTTCTCGTCGTGATTCCCGTCGTTTTTTTTCCGCAGCAGTTTTCCCATAGGGAAACACTGCCGGGGAGCCCACACACGGTCGTTTTTTTCGACCAAAAAAAAAAATGTCATTTAAAAACGGCCGTGTGTGGGTGGAACAAGCGGTTCCTCGTTTTTCACGTCGATTTTCTCGACGGTGTTTTCACCGTCGAAAAAATCGATCGTGTGTACGCGGCATAACTTCCTGTTTCTCCTCACTAAACTTCACACCATCATCCTAGTGGTGTTCAGTCAGCCAGAACAGCTTACTGAGGAGGAACAGGAAGTGAGAAATTCAGACAAAGAAAACAAAGAAAAAAAAACATTTAGAAGGGAAATGAAGGAAAAGGTGAGTGAACCAACAATGCTTAAAGGAACCCATTTAGAAAATAAAAAACGAACCTTTACAACCCCTTTAAGTGTTAGAGCCAGACAGAACGTGAGAAAAAAAACCTCTCTAATGGAGCTTTAGAAAATAGAGAACACTTTCCCACTAAATCCAAAACTATAAAAATAAAATTAAACCCACACACACACACACACACACACACCACATACGTTTAGGCTGCACCTACACTTTAAAGTGGGTGTTAACCCACTTTCATATGTTCACAATCTGTTTTGTCTCCCAATACAGTGCCCCCTGTCTGTACTTTATTAAAAAAAATTCTTCCTTTACCGTATTTCACGGCGGATCCCAGCACTCATGTAACCGGCCGTATCTCCTCTCTGCCCGTCTGACAGAAGCAGCGGGAGGGGCCAAGATTCCCCCACTGACATTAGCGGGACGCGAGGAGGAAATCAGAGAGAAGGGACACGGCCGGTCACGTGACAGCCGGGAACCACTGTGAGATACAGTAAAAGGAGATTTTTTTTTAATAAAGCAGCGACAAGGGGGGCACTGTATTAGGAGACAAAACAGATAGTATATTGATATATTGGTTATTCCTGCAGCAGGAGGGGGATGGGGTGGCACGGTCACTAGGTGAGAGACGCAGGGGGGGGCGGGGGGAAGAACAGAGGAGACCGACACAGAAGAGCAGGCTGTGGATGACGGAGGCACGTACTCTGACCACGGTGTCAGGGCTCAGCAGCCATTATTATCGTGGTCAGTTTACAGAGGGGAGAAACTGGCAGGATAAGCCAGGTTTTTAGGTGTTACACAAGCACTGTGTTGTATAAAATTCTGTAAAGGAGCAGGATCAATTCATTTTTTTGGGTTAACAGACGCTTTAATGTTTATTTTGATAGGTAAACTTTATTACTTTGTGTTTTTTTTGCAGGTTTCAATGAACAGCAAAACAATGAATATACACTATATTACCAAAAGTATTGTAACACCTGCCTTTACACGCACATGAACTTTAATGGCATCCCAGTCTTAGTCCGTAGGGTTCAATATGGAGTTCACCCACCCTTTGCAGCTATTAGGGATGGTCCCGATGTTCAAATCAAACAAACATCGGGTGTTCGTTTGTTTGCAGACCAACTGAACATAATGAGGCATTCGTGGCAAATTTGAGCACCGTGGAACGCACCATAATGCACTGCGAGATCAGAGTACATTGACGGCTGCTGATTGGCCAAAGCATGCACCTGACCTTCATACTTTGGCCAATCACAGCGCGATCTGCTGTGAGAGCCATGATTGACCAAAGGCAGGGTGCTTTTGGCCAATCATGGCTCAAGGGGCTAATTCCACGCCCCACACTATATAAGGCTGCTTACACTGCAGCCGTATATAGTGTGATAACGCGGAGATTGAGAGAACGTGAGCTAGATCAGGCAGGTTAGTTAGTGGCGTGCAGGCAGTTTAATATAATTTTATATTACACACACACACACACACACACACACACACACACACACACACGAGGACGAGCGAGCCCCCCCCCCTGAACCATACCATGCCGCTTGCCCCCAAAGCACCTTGTCCCCATGTTGATGGGGACAAGAGCCTCTTCCCGACAACCCTGGCCATTAGTTGTCAGGGTCTGCAGGCAGGGGGGCTTATCGGGATCTGGAATCCCAGATCCCCCCAAGCCCTAACCTTCACCAAAAAAAAAAAGTGTCAAAAAGTAAAAACCAGACAGTTTTTGACAATTTCAAAAGTGTCCTGCGATGTCCATCCATCTTCAATCACGCCGCCGGATGGACACGGAAAACAGAAAATAAAAAAGCTCTGCCTCGATGGGAGGCTTCCCGGTGACTGCTGTCTTTTGGCTGTGACAGCGGTTATATAGGCAAGGGCGGGGCCACCCGGTGACGTAACTGAGGTACCCCGCCCCTTCTGTTGTTTCAGAGGGGGGTGGGGTCATCTGATTACGTCGGCGGATGGCCTCGCCCTTGCCTATAAAAAAAGCTGACAAAGCCAAAAGACAGTCGCCGGGAGGGTTGGTATGGTTCAGGCTGCTTGCTCGGATAAGGGTCTGGTATGGATTATGGGGGGAATCCACGCCAATTTTTTTTTCACTTTGGGCCTGGTATGGACTAGGGAGGGGACCCACGACGATTTTTTCCATGGATTTTTCATCTACAGTATATTGCTGGGAGCCGGTAATCTATTACAGCCGTGAGCAAGTTTAAATTAAAAAATTTTCTTTAGAAATGTAATTTTGCTGCGGCAATGTTCTACACATTGCACAAATGCGCCACTTTACAGCAGACTAACAGCTTTAACTCTTCTGGGAAGGTTGCCTACAAGGTTTAGGAGTGTGTCTATGGGAATGTTTGTCCATAAAGACATGGATGAGCAAGTTTGGGGTGGAGGAACTTGACTGGCCAGAGTCCTGACCTTAACCCGATAGAACTTTGGGATGAATTAGAGCGGAGACTTCGAGCCAGGCCTTCTCGTCCAACATCAGTGCCTGACCTCTGGAGGAATGGTCAAACATTCCCATAGACACACTCCTAAACCTTGTGGGCAGCCTTTCCAGAAGAGTTGAAGCTGCAAAAGGGTGGACCAACTCAATTTTGAACCCGTTGGACTATGACACCATTAAAACTTCATGTGTGTTTAAAGGCTGGTGTCTCAATACAGTGTATCAAAGAGATCGGAAGGATTAAAAAAAGTACAATATACACATAGCCCAACCCCAACCAGGTTGTTCAATTTTGTCTTTTGGGTGTGTGTAGGACACACAAAGTACACAACTGTTTTTTCTTCACACTCAAGCTATCAGACTGAATCCAATGAAATCACAATCTACATCTTGCATAAAACCACAAACTATTTTACCAGCACTTTGGTGGGTCATTTCCTTATTCTCCAATGTTAGGGAAAGGTTTCTCCGAACATTTATTAAACTTACCCATTTCACTTTAAAAAGGGCTGCATTTTAGGACAGTCCCCAAACATATGTAGATCAGAGCCTGACATCTGGGACAGCTATTAAATCAGTCCTTATTCAGTTTATTCAATCCTTCGGTTATCAATAGATACAGTCAAATAGGCATATAGCTAAGTGATTATAGTTGGGGTATTAATTGGTGGAGTAGGGCTTTAAATGGCATTACCATAGTGGGTTCATATCTGCAGACCCAGGATTGCATAGAACTTAGGCTTGGGTTACTCTATAGGGAAGAAGTATAGAATTTATAAAATGGCGCCAAAATTTCTTTCAGGCTTTTAGGGTGGTGGGAATTGGAGGTTAAAAAGGTTGGTGTAGAGGCAGGCAACCCAAGTACTAATTACTTGGGGCAGTATTAAAGTGCCCAAAAAAAAAAATAGGCCTCAAGAACTATCCAGGATTATAAATAAACCACCACCACACAATAGCTCCCATGGCTGCCCAATAGGCTTGAAAGTTAAAAAGAGGACCTACCCCACCCCTTGGAGGCAAGCACTAATTTCAGTGTGACACATAGGACCTTACCTGCCCAGATAAAAAGGAGATGGAAATCACATCTAGGAATCTGTCATCCAGATGGGAATATTTCTAAATTCAGCAAAAAGACTTGATATTTACTCAATAATAGATGGCAGAATATTCCATGATGAATGCCTATGTGAAAATGAATTAACAATTTGTCTGACATTAAGATGCAGGTAAAAAAAAAAAAATCAGAAGGGATTACCACTTAAAAATAGTTGAACTGTTGAAGCTGTAGCTGAAATTGTATAATAAGCTACTAGGCTTCTAGACTGATCAGGAAAATTAGACTAATTCCAACGGGTGCCAAAGCCCAAATGTCCCGAAAGCATCAAAAATGTATAACACAGCATGTAAAGATGTTGCTAGAACATTTCAGCAAAGCACAATGTCATCTCTGTATGATCACACTCTTAACTCTTGGTGAAGAATGGATCATAATATCTAGGACCTCCTCCACTAGAGCAAACAAACCCAGTAATAAGCATATACAATATACAGTTTACCTTAATGGAAAACCAGAGAATGGTTGTGAAGTAGAATCTGAAGACTGGAAATAGCCAAATTCTGTACAGGTTTGGTACATCCATTGCCTGCCTGGAAAAACATTGACAAATAACCATTTTATATTGCTTATGATTCTAGCAGTGACATTTACGTTGCTCTGTTGGTAATACAATTATCAGCTTTCCTTCTCTGACAATTAAGAGGTCATTAATCATAACATTTACATCACCTGACCCCTTTATTAAAAATTTTAATCAGTAGTGGCTTTCAAATATTAAAAGGAGTAAACATGCTGCAAATGTAAAAGTAAAACTTCTCATGGGGGAAACACAGGAATTGCCATTTTGACCTTATCCTAAAAACGCTATGCTTAAATACCTCTTGGGCAACTGATGTGGAACAAGTATGCAGATCAGGAAAGTCATGAAATTTTTCTCAGAGGTTTCCGAACTAAGTGGATGAAATTGGGTGGAGTTAAAAATGGATTGGAAAAATTAAGCCAATCTGTGTTTGAGCACCCAAACAAATTTGCAAACTTGATGAAGATGTGCAGTTGGCAAGCCCAGAGTTGGAAGCCCTAGATGTTACCGTTACCTCTAACAGCTGGGAGTGCAGCTCACCTACTAGAGGTGATCAGGGTAATGCAGAAAAGCCTAAACAATTGCTGGTAATAAGGGGATCTGTCATCAGGCGAACTGATGGAATAATTTGTCTCAGTTTACATCTACCAATTGATTTGCTGTCTCCCTGATGCCAGCGTTCGGCATGTGGTGGACCAGGTGGACAAATTAATGGGGAGGACTGGGCATGACACAGCTGCCTCATGTTGCAGGTGGTACGGAGATTCCATGTTACAAAGAAACTTTGGAAAATAGGAGTACTATTTGCACTACAAAAAAGGTAAGGTTAATACATGTGCATAGTGCAACAATAGACTAAAGTGTTAGTACACCAATTCCAGCAGTCTGCCAAGCAAAATAGAGCAGTAAAAACAGCACTTGGTTTAAATTGGTAGTTTGGAAAAAGTAGTGGCGCCTGTATCTATGTGAGAAGTCATCTAAAAGTGGGTTTGAAAGAGGAACTCCTTGGAGAGTGTGATGGTAATGGGGTGTGTGGGTGGAGCTACATATTGACAGGTAAACTGCAGAGATAAAGCGGAAGTAAACCCATCCATAAATTAGTTTAATTTCATTTCCGGCACGTGTTGGAAATGTAACACTCCCATTGGTTGTGCTCTCAACCAAACTGTCAAACCATCCAATGGTTGGTGTCATAACTGATCACATGTGCAGCATTATGGCAGTTGAAGATTGAACAGAGGCAAAGATGGCAGCTTCCTTGGCTGAAAACGATGTGGAGTTTACTTACACTTTAAAAATACTGGTGTTTGTTACAGGCCCCCAGTGCTAATGAGGGGGTGAGGCTCCTTACATAGATAAAAAGGGTGGGACGGATGTAATAATGGGAACTTTCAAAATGCCCTGAAATATACCCTGTGTATTGCTGTAGAAGTAAAATCGTAAAATGTATAAAACTTAATACATGGCAATTTTTTAGCACGGTTTATGAAAGCCCCAACTAGCTCTTCTTTACTTGTTAAAGCGGAGGTCCACACAAAAAGTGAACCTCCGCTTTTCGGAACCCTCCCCCCCTCCGGTGTCACATTTGGCACCTTTCAGGGGGGAGGGGGTGCAGATACCCGTCTAATACAGGCATTTGCACCCACTTCTGGGAATAGACTGCCGCAGGAGTCACGCCCCTTCGCATCACCCCCCGCTGTCTTCTGGGAAACACACTGGTCCCAGGAGAGAGCGGGGACCAGTGAGGAGGGCGCCGCGCTACCCGCACATGCGCAGTAGGGAACCGGGCAGTGAGGCCGCAACGCTTCACGTCCTGATTCCCTCACTGAGGATGGCGGCGGGTGCAGCCGAGAGACGAGCAATTGCTCGGCTTTGGCTGCCGTCATCGCGGGCACCCTGGACAGGTAAGTGTCCATTTATTAAAAGTCAGCAGCTGCAGTATTTGTAGCTGCTGGCTTTTAATATTTTTTTTTCGTGGGACCTCCTCTTTAATTTAAAACATTGCTAATCGTAATACAAAATGTTCATATAACAAAGAGGGGTAGCAGTGACAATAAAAGTATTTCATTTTATTTAAATTGCAAACAAAACATATACTGGAAAGATAAAAAAAAAAAACACTTAAAATGAGGAGGGCTGCTCTTTGGTACTTAGACTGGGGGGAGGGGACGACAGAAAAGAATACAGAACAGAAATGGGAAGGTTTCAAATTGACTGTATGCAAAATACACCACTATATATAATCCTAATGGCTCACACCCACTGTTAAGTCATACAAAATAAAAAGGGTTATTTAAATAAATGCATTTTTTTTTTTAAAGAGGAACACTTTCATTATTTGAAAGAGAAAATTATTATAACAAAATATGTCAAGAGGAAATCAAGATGGCAAAGATTAAAAATAAATGTGTAGGCAGATGCCTACTTCATAATGTGTTTTTGCTGATCATTGAAATCACTGTATTTTCACCTTTAAACATGGGGTTGATGTACTCCGAGATGGTTTTGCCTGCATGTGTGTCACGTTTAGTTTTTAGGGCATATACACATGGGAACTGGGCTCCTGGTGAAGAGTCTGGTGTGGGAGCTGTATTGTGATGACCGATCTGCTTTCCTGACCACATTACCCTCCTAAGGGACCCATTCCTTGGGGCAGGGGTGTCAAACTCAATTTCATCGTGGGCCGCATCAGCATTATGATTGCCCTTAAAACGGTCGGTTGTATCTGTAAGATTGGAAGTCCAGCGCATCCCCTCCTCTTTACATTAGATGTCAAGAGCCACCCCACCATCAGAAGTTGAGTCCCCCACTCTCCCTTACATCACAGTGCATCCCCTTTCCTTATGCTGCTGCCGGGAAGAAGCTGGATGCATTGCTTGAAAGCAGAAAGTAAGGGTCTGGAGTAGGACCAGAAGAGGGCTGAAGCTCTCCTGCAGCTGCAGGAGAGGTGCGAGGGCGACATGAAATAGCCTGGAGGGCCGGATTCGGCCCGCGGGCCGTGTGTTTGACACCTGTGCCTTAGGGCATTCACATGTATGGACTTATTGTATGGTCTTCCTTGCCCTAAAAGTATGGGCAGCACCACTATCGACAGTCAGTCAATATAGGCTCAGACAGTCTATGCACTACCAAATCCATGCTCCGACAATTAAAATACATTGAACAGCCATATGTGTGAGGATAATGTTCTACATTGCATTGCTCTACCTCAAATCATACATTATATACTGTTCATTAAATTGACTAATCATTCAAAACCGTGGCAGTCCGTCCATATTGGGCGCCCCCCCCCCCCAGGAAAAAAAAAAAAGAAAAAAAAAAAAGAAAAAAAAAAAAAAAAAGGCCCTTTAACCACTTCCATACTGGGCACTTATACAGCTTCCTGCCCAGACCAATTTTCAGCTTTCTGCGCTGTTGCACTTTGAATGACAATTGCGCGGTTGTGCTACACTGTACCCAAACAAATTTTTTATCATTTTGTTCCCACAAATAGAGCTTTCTTTCGGTGGTATTTCATCACCTCTGCGATTTTTTTTTCTGCTAAAATTTTTTTTTTTTAAAAGACCGAAAATTTTGAAAAAAAAAATTTTTTTTTTGTTTTAGTTACAAAACTTTGTAAATAAGTAAGTTTTCTCCTTCACTGATGGGGCTGCACTGATGGGCACAGATAAGGCGGCACTGATGGGCACCGATGAGGCGGCACGGATGGGCCCCGATGAGGCGGCACGGATGGGCACCGGTAGGCGGCACGGATGGGCACCGATAGGTGGCACAGATGGGCATGGATGGGCACTGATAGGTGGCACTATACTGTAATGTGTTACTAATGGATGCCAATCAGTGCCAAACAATAATGCCTGCCAATCAGTGATGCCCATTGTGGGCACTGATTGGCATCCATTGTGGGCACTGAATGGCATCCCTGGTGGTCTAGGGAGGCATACCTGGTGGTGGGCATCCCTGGTGGTCCAGTGTGGGCATCCTCGGGGGGGCTGCGCTGATAATCGATCAGCACAAACCCCCCCCTGTCAGAGGAGCAGCCGATCGGCTCTCCTCTACTCGCGTCTGACGCGAGTGAGGAAACCAGCTTTTCCTGTTTACATTGTGATCAGCTGTGATTGGACACGGCTGATCACGTGGTAAAGAGTCTCCGTCGGAGACTCTTTACCTAGATCAGTGTTGCGGGGTGTCAGACTGACACCCTGCAACAACGATCACCACGATGCGCACCCCCGGGGGCGCGCATCGGCTCAAAATCCTGAGGACGTCCAGTCAGGATTTTGAAACCACTTTGCCGCTGTCAATCCGCTATAGGGCGGGCGGCAAGTGGTTAAGAGTGTCCAGGCACCGGACACACGGCAGTCTATGGGACGCTTCCCAGCTTGCAATCAGCTGATTGCAAGCTGGGAAGCTGATTTACCCGTGTTAAGGGAGGGTTCGGGGCGCAAGCACTGTGCCCGCAAACACTCCCACTCCTCACTGATTCGTATGTGGCCCCCTTTCCGATTTTTTAATTGGTGGGGAGTCTGGGGGCGGAGGAAGACTGGGCGGTGCTTTCTGCGGCCACTGCTGCGTCACTTCCGGTTTCCGGCTCAGTGCTGTGTGGAGAGCAGTGGCGTCACTCGCTATGGCGGTACGGAGCAGCTCTTCCTCCTCCTGACTTACCTCTTCCCTGTCCTCCAGGTCCTACACATAGGCGTGCTCCAGGTGGACATCTCTCGCGCTGTGACTGCCCCCAGGTAAGCAGATTCAGACCTCTCTCTGGGAAGCCTGCAGTGCTCTGGCTTGACTTCAATGACTTGTTATGGGATTGACTTTTCTCAGCTCAGCCGTCCTTGCTGTGTACTCCGAGGAACTGACAGGTCAGCAGATTAGTGATCTCAAGAATGTGAGGAGAGAATGTAAGTCAGCAACAGCATCAGCTTTAACCCCTGCCAGGCACATTTTTGGAGATGGTGGACAAGTGCAAGAACAAGAAGGCAATGTGTAGGGGGATGGGGACCAATGTGTACATGGAGGATGCAATACATGGGGGGGATGTGTAAAAGGAAGGGGGGTAAATGTGGGCAAGAGGGGGTATTGTGTACAGGGAGGGTGTACTACATACAGGGGAGGGGGGGTAATATGTACAGGGGGGACGGGGAAATATGTACAGGGAGGTGTAATATGTACGGGGGGGGTAATATATCTGTGACGGAGGCTGCACTATATACCCTGATCTGTGACTGCGCTGTACACTCTGTGCCGTGATGCTGGGGCTGTACACTCTGTGCCGTGATGCTGGGGCTGTACACTCTGTGCCGTGATGCTGGGGCTGTACACTCTGTGCCGTGATGCTGGGGCTGTACACTCTGTGCCGTGATGCTGGGGCTGTACACTCTGTGCCGTGATGCTGGGGCTGTACACTCCTGACACTATGGGTGGAAGCAAGTGGAATACAGGGGATGGAGTGAGTAGATTCTATAAGGGGTGGGGCTTATGAGAGTGGGAGGGGTCAAAAAGGAAGGACAGGGTCTGGCGCCCCCCCACCCTAAAAAACTTCACCAGCTGCCACTGCATTTAAAAGGAAAACGTGTCTGTCTTTTTCTGGGAGAAAAAAAGATTAACATTTTAATAATGTGTAGTTATGGTGCAACACAAAGACCTGGGAACTGGGAGTGTAACTACATTTAATCCTTTGGGTTTTGAAGAAGTGAGCTGTACAGCAACAAAGGCAACCTAGTCAACCACTGAGCTTATATACAAACATGTATGAAGAGTACCAGAAGGAGAAGCAGCCAACTGAGGAAGTGATAAAAAGGTGGATCTGGTAGTGATGAAACAGTACTTCATGTTCCCCACTTAGTGGCAGGGTCTCTAAATAAGAAAATGCTGTGGTACAGGTCCTGTCCAAGGACCAAGCCTGGTGTCATGGTGTGCAAGCCTTGCAAAGTGAAGTAGGTGTCTTACCTGTACGCCCAAGGGCAGAGTATAGTTCAAAGTAGCAGGGTTAAGACATGAGACAAGTTGGTGGAGATTAGTACTTGCTCAGTGATACTTTCTCAAAATGCTTTGGAGTCATGCATCTGATGAGACATAAGTGTCGCCAGGCATCTGATTGTTTCCTCCAAAGTGCGGACAAATGGGTTGGGGCATAACAGCATGCAGTTTCAGGAGAACATCCAGTCACTGCAGCAGTGGCGGGTGGTGAAGTTTAAGGATGGGGGGGCACCAGACCACGCCCACTTGTCATAAGCCCCACCCCTTACACAATCCACACACTCCTCCGTCCCCTGTATTCCACCCATAGTGTCAGGAGTATACAGCTCAGCATCACAGGACAGAGTATACAGCTCAGCCTAACAGGTGACGGTATATAGCTCAGCCTCACAGATCAGGTATATAGATCAGCATTACAGATCAGTGTATTTAGAGCAGCATCAAAACCAGCAGCACCCCCCGTGGCTCTTGCTGGCACAC
The DNA here is from genome assembly GCA_029206835.1 of Rana muscosa. Classification (NCBI taxonomy): domain Eukaryota; kingdom Metazoa; phylum Chordata; class Amphibia; order Anura; family Ranidae; genus Rana; species Rana muscosa. Next base: position 497,208,550 of record CM055121.1, read on the forward strand.
TGACAGTACCCCCCCTCGCGGCACTAACAGCACCCCCCCTCGGGGGGTCCGGCACTTACGAGGACTGTTGGGTCCTCTCCCCCTGTGTGTCAGAGTGGACAGCAGTGGAGGAGTCCTCCCCTGTGTGTCTCCTCTTCAGCCAAAGCACTGGGCATCCAATAGGATCACCTGGTGCTTTGGCCAATTGGGAAACAGGTCTCACTGACCTGCCTGCTGATTGTCAGGAAGGCACTGTGGCGTGAAAATTAATTCACCATTGTCACACAACAGGGTGGGATCAGGGCGCGCTCTCTGTGCCCCGAGCCCACCCTTTTTTAAGCCTATTAGAGCCTCTGGCTCTAATCACGTGCTTCCTAAAAAAAAACAAAAAAACACCCTTCTCCCGCCCCCGCCATAGGAGTCCATGTGTCCGGAGTTCTGAAAGGGGCTGGGTGCATGGATAGGGAGGTGGCGGCACCTGTGCACCCTCAATGCACGGGCCGCCACTGTGACTGCAGAGTGCATCGCATCAACTGTCTCCAGGGTGTGGAGTTTGCAGTGGGGTGGTCCTGTGCCTACAGCCATTTACTTGGGTGTTCAGACTCTTCATGCCACTTGCCCGTGGAACCCCTGCCACCTGGACTATCAGAGACAGTCTACTTTCTTGTGAGATAATGCTGCTTCAAGAGAAACGGAAGTAGTTTCTTCTTGAATGTTCTCATAACATTTCTCTGAATGTCTCCCTCTGTACTGTGCTGCTGCCTAAAGCCCTTTAACCACTTGAGACCCGCGCTATAGACAAAAGACGTCTGCAGCACGGCTCTCAAGTGCTGAGTGGACGTCCATGGACGTCCTGCTGTTTCTCTCCCCCTGCGCGCCGCCGAGGACGCGCGGCGGGGGAACAGCTGTGCCCGCCGCGGTCACGTGATGCCGATGCGCGTGCCTGGTGGCCGCGATGTCCGCCAGGCACCCGCGATCGGCTGTGACAGAGGCAGGACGTGGATCTCTGTGTGTAAACACAGAGATCCACGTCCTGTCAGGGAGAGAGGAGACCGATGCTGTGTCCCTTGTACATAGGGACACAGATTGGTCACCTCCCCCTGTCAGTCCCCTCCCCCTACAGTAAGAATCACAAATAGGGAACATAGTTAACCCCTTCCTCGCCCCCTAGTGTTAACCCCTTCCCTGCCAGTCACATTTATACAGTAATCAGTACATTTTTATAGCACTGTTCGCTGTATGAATGTGAATGGTCCCAAAATAGTGTCAAAAAAGTGTCCGATATGTCCGCCGCAATATTGCAGGCCTGACAAAAATTGCAGATCGCCGCCATTACTAGTAAAAAAAAAATATATAATAAAAATGTCATAATTCTATCCCCTATTTTGTAGGCGCTATAACTTTTTCGCAAACCAATCACTATACGCTTATTGCAATTTTTTTTACCAAAAAAATATAGAAGAATACGTATCGGCCTAAACTGAGAAAAAAAATAGTATTTTTAAAAAAAATTGGGATATTATTATAACAAAAAAGTAAAAATAGTGTTTTTTTCAAAATTTTCTGTCTTTTTTTTGTTTATAGCGCAAAAAATAAAAACCGCAGAGGTGATCAAATATCACCAAAAGAAAGCTCTATTTGTGGGGAAAAAATGATAAAAATATCATTTGGGTACAGCGTTGTATGACCGCGCAATTGTCATTCAAAGTGCGTCAGCACTGAAAGCTAAAAATTGGTCCGGGCACGAAGGGGGTTTAGTGCCCAGTTGTCAAGTGGTTAAGGAAACTACTCTTATTCGGTTCCCGTTATTGCAGTACCTATTTTATTTGTTCTGTGCTTATTGCATACCTACATTACCATACTATTTGCATTGACAATTCATCCTGCATTCATCTAGTAAACCTCAAGTTGCACATTGCAACATTGATCATTTGGCTGTTACTTCAGCTTAGCATATTATAGAATTAATAGTTGCATGCAATGTCAAGTTGCAGTTTCTAAAGCAAGCAAATAGTCTCTTGTATTAACAGAGGTTAAGACTCCAGAGAGACATAATCTTGCCCCTATAAGCATTATTAAGGCCATGTCTGGAATATGCAGTTTAGTTTTGGGCAGTGAGCACCAGTTCACAAAAAGGATGATGTTGAGGAACCAAAGAGAATCCAAAGATGGGCAATTAAACAGATAAAGGGGCATGGAGAAGCTTAGCTATGAGGAGAGATTAGCTGAACTGAATTTAGTCTGAAAAGAAGCAATTGATGGAGATATGATCACCATGTATAAATATTTAAACGATCCATATAGTAAACTTGGTGTAGAGTTATTTAATTTAAAGTCATTGCAAAGGACAAGGGGGCACTCTTTGCATCTTGAGGAAAAGAGATTTAACATCCACATACGAAAAGGCTTCTTCACAGTAAAAGCTGTGAAACTTGAAATAGGATACCTCAAGAACTGGTTCTAGCTAGCTTGGTAAATGAAGATAAAGCTTGATACATTCCTAAATGCACAGGTGATTGGATTGGACTTGTGGCTTGCTTCAGCCCAACTCAGTGGTTAAGCGAATAACGCTTCTGCCTGGCAGCACTAGCGTTGTTGGTTCAAATCCCAACCATGACATGACCTGCATGGAATTTGCAAGTTTTCCCTGTGCCTGTGTGGGTTAATTGGCTCCTGTCTAAATTGGCCCTAGTATGTGTTTGTGTGAATGTGAGTTAGGGACCTTAGATTGCAAGTTCCTTGGTGGCGGGGACTGATGTGAATGTATAACAAATATGTGAAGCAATGCATAAAATTGACGGCGCTATACAAGTAGCCATAATAAAATTAAGTACACACTATATACAGTGCCTTGAAAAAGTATTCATACCCCTTTAAATGTTCCACATTTAGTCATGTTACAACCAAAAACGTAAAATGTATTTTAATGGGATTTTAATGTGATAGACCAACACAAAAGTGGCACATAATTGTAACGTGCAAGGAAAATTATCAATGGTTTTCAATTTTTTTTTACAAATGAATATGTTTAACCCATTGATAAAGTCTTTAATGACGAAACATGTCTGGGCGTGGCCTGCACGGTAACTTTTTGTGAACTCTGAACATAGACACCACCACTGAGGCTGATACGACTCTGGCCGGGAAGGAGAGCGAGATCTGCTGGTTATTCTGGGTCCGCCGTGACCGCAATTCCTAGTACGCCATTGCAAGCCTCCTTCATTCATTTCTGTTGCTTTTTATTTGCCCCAGTCGATGCATTTTTTATGCGAAACATGTCGGGTACATGAACCTGCTTTCTAGCTTCGCCATTTTTTGTATTTATTCGTGATCACTATTATGCAAGCCTCTGCATTGATGCCTGTATTGAACAATATTTTTTTATTTTTATTTTAAAACCTTGTGTGGTTTGTTCTAGATGTTTTTTTATGAATAAACAGGAGTTTTATTTTTTACCATCTGATCCTGCACTATGTGGAGCCTCCTTTTTTTTCACTTTTTCATATGATTGATATCATTACTCTGGATGTGCTGACGGTCTGGAATTCTGTGTCACTGCCTTGGAGAGAGCTGATCCCTTCTATGGCCAGTCTGTGAGGAGATACCCAGATGAATCTACAACTGCACCTGTCGCCTGTTTGACCCACCACCGCTGGTGTGTGAGTCCACGTTTAGGGGTAAGAGTATTCATTTCTTCTCCCCATACCTGGTGTTGGAGTCACATCCCTGGGTGCCACAACGGTCTGAAGTAATGCTATGTATGAACCATAAGCCAGCTTGATTCCATATGTGGAGACCACGCTCTGATGTTCACCTACTCTTTTGATTCTAGTTTTCATACTGGACATTTTCACTGAACTTTTTCTGTTATATGTTCGTATTACATTGTGACATATAGATTTTGGTGTGAATTTATGATTTATGTATCTGCACCAGTTCACTAGATCACTTGAAGTCACTTATTTCTTCACCTACTACATACCTAGATTCATACGTGTCTCTGGGCTTTTGTCACTATTTTAGGCGCCGCATTTAATATCTTTATATTTTCTTTTGCATTGTGTCTGATTGCTGATGCTGGCAGCCTTATATATATATATATATATATATATATATATATATATATATATATATATATATATATATATATATATATATATATATATATATATATATATATATATAATTATTTTTTTACTTGTTTCATTTAGTAGCGCAATTTTTTTCCCCATTCTGTATTTTATTTGAAGTGCCTGTTTGAATTTTGAACAATGTGAGTACGATGGTTAAAGATGTGTGTGCAATTTTAAAATAAATAGTTTTTACTTACTTCACCATTGGAAGCACTTATTAATTTTTTACATGTGGAGTGGATTCTCTTGTAAAAATTCCGGTGGATTTGTCTATTAACCCCGGTGGGGTATCAAGCTTTTATGCTGAACATGAGAGTGTGAGGCATATCTATCTGGTGAGTTTTTTTTTCTTTGGGAGTGGATTCACAGACACAAGTGGTGTGGTGAAGGAGCATAATTAAATTTTCAAGATTAAGCTTATTTGTTGGAAGCACTCAAGTTTTCATCACCTGGATTTCTTTATCACTTGTACTTTGCTTTATGAACTTTTTATTCATGAATATTGTTTTATGGACTTTTATTTATGATTCACTGCACATATATTTCATTACTTTTGTTGCTTGATTATACGTTTTGGATACATAGGACTACTATATTTATCATTTGTCCACTTTCACTTGGTGGAATATTATTTATATACCGTATTTATCGGCGTATAACACGCACTTTTTTCCCCTTAAAATCAGGGGAAAATCGTGGGTGCGTGTTATACGCCGATACTCCGTCGAATTCCCCTGCTGAAAACGAGCGAGAGGAGCGAGCGGAGCCGAAGTACAATCGGCTTTACTCGGCTCCTCTCGCAGTCCCGCCCATCTCTGACTGCGCCGCTGACATAGAGAAAGCCGAGTGTACTTCGGCTAGTCTCGGCTCCTCTCGCAGTCCTGCCTGTGACTGAGCAGAGCCGAGTCTAGCCGAAGTACACTCGGCTTTCTCCGTCAGCGGCGCAGTCAGTGGAGATGGGCGGAACTGCGAGAGGAGCCGAGTCTAGCCGAAGTACACTCGGCCCCGCTCGCTCCTCTCCACAGAAATCGGCGCCAAATTTTAAAAACCGCCGGGACTGACACGATCGCAAAGGCACTGGGCAAGGCTGCAGATGGACAGATGGACACTGGGCACGGCTGCAGATGGACAGATGGACACTGGGCAAGGCTGCAGATGGACAGATGGACACTGGGCAAGGCTGCAGATGGACAGATGGACACTGGGCAAGGCTGCAGATGGACACTGGGCAAGGCTGCATGCTGCATTTAAATGTAAGTTCTTTTTCCTTGAATTTCCCTCCTAAAAGTTTTTTTTCTTAAAATTCCCTCCAAAACTTGGGGTGCGTGTTATACGCCGGTGCGTGTTATACGCCGATAAATACGGTACACATTATAGTATTTTTGATTTGTATATCACTTGTTAGGACTGTTTTTGCATAAACAGAGCGCTACTATTTTTTCACTTAAAATTCACATACCACATTGTTTCAATTTTTAAGTAGCAGCTTCAGAATTATTTGTTCTAATTCCATCTGGGCGCAGTGGTGGTTTGGGGAGTTAATTAGGGGGCGTGTTTAGCCCTCCTTACCAGTTTTTACAAATATGTTTAACTACTTAAGGACCGGAAGGATTTTCCCCCTTAATGACCAGGCCATTTTTTGCGATGCGCACTGCATCACTTTAACTGACAATTGCGCTGTCATGCAATTGTACACAGACAACATTTATTTTTTTTTTCCCCACAAGTAGAGCTTTCTTTTGGTGGTATTTGATCACCTCCACGACAGCCATTGTAGGGCTCTAGCATCTTAGGATTCACAATAATTTTAGTTTTGCAAGATGGGAAAGAGGAGGGTATCCCTTTCATGGTTTGGCATGCTTCCTGGCATGGGTGAACCCAATAATAGTTATGCTACTGCTAGCATAGCAATCAGGACCAGGCCAACTACTGTATATTAAAATAGACTTGGTATTCATTTTACGTGTGTAGCGGGTATTTGAATTTAGGGGAGGTATCTGGGTGGTAGTGTAACCCAGATACACTGATTGATAGGGAATCTGGGACCCTTTTATGGTTCTTGGAGGACTCTGGTGGTGTGAGGTTCCCTGCGGCCTGCAGGTGGCATTGTTGCCCTGGGCCGGAGTTGAACCCTCACCACAAGACTGCATCCCTTTTTGTCCTTTTCCGGCGCTTGTACAGCAGGGCAGGGAACCTGCTGTGACGCAAAGGGAGAGGAGATAAAAGGGGCAGACGCCCTGAACATGGGGTTCAGAGTCGGAGGTTACCGCTGCACCCAGGCACCTTTAGCACCAGCATTCTGGAGTTCCGGGCACAGGGGCCCTTGACCTGTCCGGAGCGGGAGATGGAGTCCATCCCAGGCGCCTTTAGCCCTGGGGTGAGGTACTATTGAGGAGGCCTGGGACCCAGTACCTTCGACTGGGTTCCGCAAGGGTGGAGGAGTCCGAGGGGCCCTAAGGTGTTGGGCGCCCAAATCTGAGACGAGGAGGCAGGGGAGTGTAACCCTTCCGAACAGCCCGGTGCAGCATTTGCCGGTGACGGTGGGGCCTCCGGTAACTCTCTCGGAAGGATGTCTTCCCTCCGACTGGGGCCACTGCTCAAAGAAGGTTACTCCTATTTCATATTCATCAGAGTTGCTGGTAGAGACTCAGAAAAGGAAAGAAGTACATTCACAGCCACTGTGCGTTATAACCATTGGTGATATCTCAATGGTTTAGCTTGATTAAGGATTGTGCCTTGACCTACTCCCCACCATTACTGAACTGTTTGTTGGTCACAACCTGTCTGTGCTAAGTGATGATTTATTGCTGCTAAAGAATAAATAAGAGTTGGACCTTTTCAGTGGTGTGGAACTCTGGTTACTGGGAGCAAAGGGGGGGTCAGTTAGTGAAAAGACTTGACCCTGGGTTATACACACGGCCCGATGGAAAACATACGTTCGGGCCTTCACCTCTATCCAGGAGAGGACATGGGCTGTGGTGGATCTCATCCCTCCCCCCAGGTTCCCCTAGACAAGACAGCAAGCCGAGAAGGAGGGGGTGAGAGGGGTGAGCCCGCTACACGTGTATTTAGGAACTTTACTATGGGAAGTCTATGTAAATAACCCACCAATCCCACAATCATTTTCATTGATTGGAAGCTAAAATATGTAGTAAAAACAGCAGATGTCATCTGAACTTCAAAAAAGCATAGTCCAGGCACATCTTCACAAATCCAGCCAATAAGTCTGTTTTTCAAAAGAACAAGCACTAATCCAGATGTTATCAGTTTACAGGGGTGAGACAAACCATTTAACACTATCAGGGGTGCTTACAATGGTCAGATTTTATTTATCCCAAAGAAAAACAAAAAAAAAAAAAAAAAAAAAAAAAAGAAGCTATTTGCTGTAACTGCTTATAAATTATTATCTGGAGTTTAGTTTGTTAGTGTATTTGAATCTGCTTGTACATGTAACTCTCCCCTCCCTCAGGATTAACAACGTTGTCTGCTGTGCCCCTTGTGCCCATTCATCCAGGGTGGGGGCACTCTAATATAGGAAGTGTATTACTGGCCAGATCAGCAGAGAAAAGAATGCAGCCATCACCCATTACTCCTTTAGGCCCCTTTCACACTGGGGCGTTTTTCATGTGGTTTAGCGCTAATATTAGTGCCATTATACCGCATGAAAAATTTGTGCCTGTAGCCTTCAATGTGAAAGCCCGAAGGCTTTCACACTGAAGCGGTGCGCTAGCAGGACCGCTCCAAAAGTCCTGCTAGCCGCTTCTTTACAGCGGTGAAGGAGCGGTGTGTTCACCACTCCTTTACCGCGGCTGCCCATTGAAATCAATGGGACACCGCGGTAATACCGCCCGCAAACCGTGGCAATAGCCGCGGTTTGTGGGCGGTATTAACCCTTTTTCGGCCGCTAGCGGGGGGTTAAATTCACCCCCCTAGCGGCCGCATACCGCTGTAAGAACGACGGTATAGCAGCGCTGAAAATCACGCTGCTATACCGCCACCGCACCTGCCCGCCCCAGTGTGAAAGGGGCCTTACTTTCAGGCTTTGATTGGCTGTAGAAAGGAGGGAGAAAAGCAGGGAAACATAACACTGCGGCAAGGCTGTCCCAATGCATGTGGTGGGAATGCACCCTTAAGGCCGAATATCTGTCCGTCAGTCATAAAAAATTATATATATATATATATATATATATATATATATATATATATATATATATATATATATATATATATATATATATATATTGCGCAACCTCATTCTCGGCTTGTCTGTCTTTGTCTAGGGGTGTTAGTACCGGGGGGAGGGATGAGATACGCCACGGCCCATGTCCTCCATAGTGAAGAGGTGAAGGCCAGAAAGATCGGGTATTGTGTAGGTGTCCTAGAGTAAAATCCATTCCTCCGTCCTTGACTCCCCCTTTGCTCCTAGTAACCAGAGTTTCACACACTGAATAGGTCCAACACAGTTTTCTTCTTCTCAGCGAATAAACATACAGCACAGTCAAGTTGGGACCTTTGCAACAGTTCAGTATTAATTGGAGTAGGTCGAGGCACAATCCTTTAAAGTATCGCTAACCACTGTGGTGTCACCAATGGCGAATAGTCACTGCCACTGACTATATGAGGTAGAACATGAATTACCTTCGCTAGCACAGCCCCTGTCAGGGGAAGTATATCCGTCCAAGGGAGTCCCCGGAGGCCTCTCTGTCACCAGCAATGCTGCGCCGGACTCTCCAGAGAAGTTCCGCTCACTTGTCTCCTCGACCTCAGACACGGGCACCCAAGGAGTTAGGGCCCCCTCGGATTCCTCCACCCTCGCAGAACTCAGTCGAAGGTACTGAGCCCCAGGCATCCGCCATAGTACCTCACCCCAGGCTAAAGGTGCCTGAGATAGACTCCATCTCCCGCTCCGGCCAGGTCAAGGGCACCTGGGCCCGGAACACCGGCACCCAGGCTGAGGGTGCCTGAGTGCGGCCGTGTCCTCCGACTCCGAACTCTGAACCCCGTGGTAAGGGCGTCCACCCCTTTTATCCCCTCTCCCTTTGCGTCACAGCGGGTTCCCCGCCCCGCCGTACCAGCGCCAGGGGAGGACAAAAAGGCACAGTCTTGCGGTATGGGTTCAACTCCGGCCAGGGCGACAATGCCACCTGCAGGCCGCAGAGAACCTCACACCACCAGAGTCCTCCAAGAACCATAAAAAGGGTCTCGGATTCCCTAGCAATCAGTGCATCTGGGTTACACTACCACCCAGATGCTTCCCTAAAATTCAAATACCCGCTACATACTAATTATATATATATATGTATGTATGCATGCATGCATGCATGCATGTATGTGTATGTATATATATATATATATATATATATTTAATAAAAATTTTGGGGAACATACAACAGATTTTGGAACATTACCAATCAAATATTGTCAGTTCCTTCAAACTATTTTACTCACTTTTAAATCCGACCCTTAATTTAATTTTCCAGTCACATATTTACTAAAAACAGCCCCTCATTTGAAGAATAGTTATCTGTGCTGGAGTTTTACAAGGAAAAAGCATATTCTTTATTCCTCATGTAACTTTGAATGTGGCAACATATGTAATAGTGTAACAATCGGATGCCTGAGAACTTTTCTTTATAGTATATTTTTGGCACATATCACTTCCTTTTACCACAACTGAAATAACACTGCTAATGACAAACATATGGAGGCTAATATTATAGGCATGGAAGCAGTAGGATGTGATGGAAGCAGTAGCACACAGCTGGAATTTGAAGCCAGAGAGAGAACTTCTCAAGGTTTGATTTCTCATGTACAAATAAACACAACTGTGCATATGTTCTAATAAAGAGCAATGTGGGTCATGGAACCCTGAGCTGGAGAGCACTGCATAGGAGAAAAATTAGGACAATGAAATGTATTTACTCATTCATTCAGGGACACAGGATTAAGAGACAAAAATCGGAAAATACAATGGCAGAAAAAAACAAAAACAAACAAAAAAAAAACACAGTGATTGGGCTGGTACAACCCCTGCCACTTCCAGCATGCCTTCGTTTGTGGTAGTGTCCTAGAAGCAAGGATGTCTTCGCACTACTATTACTAAAAAATATAGCTGTGCTGTGAAAAATGTAATATAGTGACAAATGTGAACAAGTCCCATGCATCAACGAAATGAGTGTGTGATACTAATGACAGCGTCAATGGGGGCTATTCAGGCTCCCTAATCAGCTGAAAATATTACTGCTAAACCAAAAATTGTGCTACTTTAAACTGATGCATACAAGTCATAAATGAATATGATAAACTCAGACGATCATGAATAAAAACAAAAAAAATTCACATATTTCTTAGGGCCATATGCCCTGTGAAAGTCCACAGTATTTAGAGACAAAGTTCATGCAATACTCCAATGGTTAATTCATATACGAAATCCACAGTTCATTTGTCACCCGTGACTTCAAAACGAAAATCAACACCCAAGAAATAGTGAGGAGTTGAGAAAGAAAGATTCCTCTACCTAAGATACCACTGCCGCTTACCAGATAAGTTGATCTCTTTTTAGGGAGATCAAAAGAGCCTGTGGCTTATACCCCAGCCCAGGTCTCTAAGCTTGTCAGCAAGGTATCCCAGCTCCTCTGCTCTAGGTGTCCTCGGTATAGCCCGCAGTTAGTAGTTCCCCATATTGGAATGAAAGAAAAGTTTCCATAGTGTAAATCAGCAAAACATTTTTTTTTTTTTTTTATATAAAAAGCAGAATTGCACTTACAATGCAAAGTAGATAAAAAGCGTGTCATAAAATATATTCAAGCCGGCCGGCTCTGAATAACAGCCCGTTCCTTCCGGGACCTTGCGTTATTCGCGGTCCTACTATTACTACTGGGAAAAGTTTACTTATTTTACTAGCCATTTTCTAGGTTTTACTTGGTGGATGTTCAGGTCCCTCTGATGCCAGCTTTGGCCATAAGGTCCTTCAGGCAGCTTTTTGAGCTGCGGGTTGCCCCTGTTTCCCTAGTTTTGCGGCTTGTTAGTATTTTGTTACTGTTGCCCACTTCTCAGTTGGACCGTTTTGGACATCCCAAATGTCTCTGAATCTGGTGTCCCTTAACTCCATTAAACAGATTTTACGGCAAGTACAAAAATAATTTTTTGGCCTAGTGGTTCACTTTTATTCTTTTTGTAATGCAAAATAAATTTCGAAAGTGTTAATGTTTTGGTTCTGGTCTAAAACACCAGTGGCACTACACAAACAGTCAGGATCAGAGGTATTGATGCTAAGGCACAAGAGTCAAAATTTGATAGGGAGAAGGTTGGCAGGAAAGGATGCAATTGCATTAAAAACTTACGGTGCGGACTCTAAAATCTTCTGTCTAATTTCTAGTAGCAATTTCTCTTGTTTATTTCACCTTGACAAAGGGCTTCTTGCATGCTTTGAAGCATTGGAATTTTATATCTTGATAAACGTGTACAGAGCTGGCAGATCCAACTGCTCCCCTGAACCATGTGCTTATAGTTTGAGGGTTGTACAGTTTCAAAATTAACAAAAAACGGGAAATAGAAAATGCCATAGAAAATTGAAATTTAGATGGAAGTTTTAAAAAGCATAGAGAAATAGAGTATGTTTAGAACATACCGTGTATACTCGAGTATAAGCCTTTTTGTGCCTGATCTCCCGAAATTTGGGGACCCACTACCGGCCGGCCCCAAGTTCCCTGGACACCAAACTTGGCACACATGTAGCCCCACTCTTCCTCTACAAGTGTACAAAGTTTGTTGTCTAGGGGACTTATGGCCGGGGAGCACCGATTTTTTAAAGCCAGGCACCCCTTCTATAGACTCCCATGTTAAACGGTAATTTCTCTGGTGACCGGCACCGGCCGGTCGTAGGTCCCCTGAACCCGACACTTGGCACACATGTAGCCCCATTGCCCCTCTATAAGGGTGCATAGATTTTTGTCTAGTGGACCTACGGCCGGGGAGCACCGATTTTTCAAAGCTGGGCACCCCTTCCATAGACTCTCATGTTAAACGTCACTCTAGTCATGGACACAGTGAGGCATGGACACAGTGAGGCATGGACACAGTGAGGCATGGACACAGTGAGGCATGCAGATGGACACCATAGGCTTATACTCGAGTCAATAAGTTTTCCCGTTTTTTGTGGTAAAATTAGATGCCTCGGCTTATATTCGGGTCGGCTTATACTCAAGTATATACGGTAATTACTATATTAAAAAGTGTATTAAATATCTCTTTCAAAAACGCTTCTAGACACAAGTTACCGCGTTTACAAGTAGCTGGCATTTCAAATGCTTCTGAACATCCGTCCTGAACGCTTTTTTTGCTTAAAAAAAAAAAAAAAGCTTCTACCCTCAACTGCCTGGAAAACGAATATAAAAAACAGGACTCTGTGATAAGATAACATATCATAATATGCTGATAAGATAACATATCATAATATGCTGATAAGATAACAGAGGAGAGTTCAGGGGCTGCTGAAAAAAAAGCCCAACTGCTCCAAAATGTCCGTTTATCAGCTGCAGTGTACACGAGGTCTTAAAAGCGCAAACTCTCCTATCACTACTCTTATGGACTATCCCTTAACTATCATGGATAGGCCGCATCAACGCGGTTAAACTGTGCTCCCTAAGCTCCTATATTTTCGCACTTTACAGGTCTGAGTACCCGCCACCTACTTATGCTCACTCCAGAATAAAATCGTAGCTTTCATTTGGGCCCACAAATGCCTCAGAGTAGCCCGTACCACTCTCTTTGCCCACAGACTAAGAGGCGGCCTTGGTGTCCCAAACATCTCAAAGTACTACCTAGCTGCACAGCTCTCACAGCTTACGTGGTTACACATGACCTTGTACATTCCTTTATGGGTGCTTCTGGAAATCTGTCTTGGCCCTTTTGTGGCTTTGACCAGCCTCACGCCCCCTCTTAGCCCTCTCACGACCCATAGCTTGCATCTCTGGGACTCGATCCGCTATCCAGGCATTTTAATGTCCCCCTTTCTCCCACTCCTTCCTCTCCTGAATAACTCCCTCTTTCCTCCAGGGCTAGACCAACCCCTGGCTTTTTGCCTGGTGGCCCACTCATGGCTACTCACAGGTATGTCACTTCTTAGGATTCCGCACCTTTCCATCCTGGGCTTCCATTTGCGAGACCCACGACACACAGCCCATGGAATGATTTCATTATCAACAACTCCGTAACTGGATTTCAGCTCTGAACTTTGAACGTATCTGCCTTAACTCACCTGGAACCCGGAGCACCATCTCCTCTATTTATTTCTCTTTGACCGCAGGGGGCTCGTCTTGCTCCCACCTGTAGGTCTCCAAATGGTAGCGAGACTTGGCAGTCTCTATAGATTTAGAGGACTGGAGCAAGGCCTGGCCATCCATTGCCATATGTTCTTTCAATACAGTCACCATGGAGGCAGCCTATAAAGGCTCTCCTCCACTGGTATTAGGTTCTGGCCCACATAGCTCAAACCCATCGTACAACGATAGATGCTTAAGGGGATGTGGCCTACGCGGAGATGAGATTCACATTTGGTGGTCTTACACACGATTAGTGGGATTCTTGTTTAGAGTCTATGGCCTCCTTTCAACCCTTTTTCATGTACCCTTCCACAAAGACGCCCCCTGGCATACACTTCGCCTCTGCCCCCTCCCAGGCCTCTTCTTATACAAACAAAAGCTGGCCACCTACCTCTTCATTGCCGCAAAACGCACTATTGCTAGAGCTTGGCGGAAGCCCTTGGTTGGTTTTGCAGAGGTGAAAATCATTTTGACTACCCTCATAACCAGTGTAGTATGGTAACGCTCATGCTAGGTTCCTCAAAGTGTGGAACCCATGGTGGTCTTATGCTCTACCCACCCTGCCCCCGACCAGCTTGGGTATTCCGGCCCGTTCTAGTATACCACCCAACCCACAGGCCCTGCGCTCTTTTCTTGTCCAAGACTACACCCTCCTCCTTTTCCATTCTTGTCTTGACTGTTTCTCCTTCTCTTTCCAGGGCTACTTCTACATCTCCCTTCTTTCCCCCCTACTTTTCTCTTACTTTGTCTCTTCCCACTCCACCCTCCACCACCCTGTCCCTCCCTATTCCAATCCCACCCACCCCCTTTTTTTCCTTTGTTTGTTTGTTTCACACCTCCGAGTCCAGTTTTTTATTCCCACTTGTGGCACTTATGCCGGATGCTTCTACCATTAGCTTTTACACTTTGAAAAAGTGTTTTGCTTGTATTTACCCAAAATGTGATGATTTGTTCCCCTGTGCGGGACCATTTTGCCTTTTTCTTCAGACCTGTATTTTGTCATGGTTTTACTCAAAAACGATTGTACCGAAAGTAGAGCTTCACTCCCCCAATTAACATGGACTATTTTTAAGCCTCATGCTGCTAGCATTAGTAAATAGATAGTTTTAAACTTTATTTACATTTCTTTCATTACTTCCTGTTTTTTTGTCAAGGCAAATGTCATGTCATACATCACAGGAGTCTTCAAGAGGGGAGAAGAGGATAAGGAGGGGGTTTCTCAGCTAAGCACCCTCTCCTGCATGCATGCTTGAGCTAAGAGCAGATGGATTCCAGGAAGTAAATGCTACATGAATCATCCGCCTTACCCAAGATGGCCACAGTCAGAAATGCTAGGGGCCGTTTTGCAAAGTGGGTTTTCAACAAAATAAAGCATGGAGACATGGATGGATGGGGTAGTTTGCTTTGAATATTAAAAATTAATTAAAAGTAGGATTTTTAAAACAGCTTACCTGTAAAATCCTTTTCTTGGAGTACATCACGGGACACAGAGCAGCCTAGTCATTACTATGTGGGTTATATAGAATTACCTTCAGGTGCTGGCACTGGCAACTTCCAAAACAGGAAGTACCCTCCCCTATATAAGCCCCTCCCATCCGGGAGTACCTCAGTTTTGTAGCAAAGCAATACGTGTCCCCAAAAGAGGGGTGGGAGCTCTGTGTCCCGTGATGTACTCCAAGAAAAGGATTTTACAGGTAAGCTGTTTTAAAAATCCTACTTTCTTGTTCATACATCACGGGACACAGAGCAGCATAGTCATTACTATGTGGGACGTCCCAAAGCAATGCCACATGAGGGGGGGGATACACCATACATAAGCTGGGCGCCATCAGGCATGAGGATCTTTTGCGGCCTGCAACACACTGCGCCCAAAGGCGACATCCTCCTGACTTCTAACGTCCACCTGGTAGAACCTAGTAAACGTGTGTACTGAAGACCATGTTGCGGCCTTACAAATTTGCGCCAGGGAGGCCTGGTGATGCACTGCCCATGAAGTTCCAACTGCTCTCGTGGAGTGCGCCCTAACTTTGAACGGTCTACTTCTCAAGCCATAGGCTTGTATTATGACCTGTCGAATCCACTTGGCTAAAGTAGATTTTGATGCTGCCTGACCCTTTCTGGGGCCTTCCGGCAGAACAAACAAAGAATCCGTTCTACGAATCTGAGCAGTGGCTTTTAGATAAGCTTTAACTGCTCTTACTACATCCAAAGAATGCAATAACTTTTCCTCTACCGAGCTTGGTTTGGGGAAAAAAGAAGGAAGAACCACATCCTGGTTCAAGTGAAACCTCGATACCACCTTAGGAAGAAAGGCTGGGTGAGGACGTAATACTACTCTGTCCTTATGGATAACCAGATATGGCTCTTTACAGGACATGGCGGCTAATTCCGACACTCTTCTAGCCGAGCATATGGCTACTAAAAATATCAATTTCCTGGTGAGTAGAACCAAGGAAATGTGCCGCAAAGGTTCAAATGGCTGCTTCTGCAGAACCGACAGAACCAAATTTAGATCCCATGGGCATATGGGAGCCTTAATCGGTGGAATAATACGAGTCACACCTTGCATAAAGGATTTGACAAGTGAATGCATAGCCAGGGGCCTTTGAAATAGTATTGACAAGGCCGAAACCTGGCCCTTGATAGTACTTAAGGCAAACTTCCTGTCTACAGCCCACTGCAGGAAGTCCAGAATTCTGCCTATAACGTACTTACGTGGATGCCATTTTCTGGCCTCGCACCAAGTGATGTACGCCTTCCAAACTCTATAGTAGATCTGCCTGGATACAGGCTTCCTGGCATTGATTATAGTCGATACCACAGAGTTAGAGAGACCTCTCTTCTTTAGGATGTGGGATTCAATAGCCAGGCCGTTAAACTTAGAGTTAGTAAGGAAGGGTGGTATATCGGTCCTTGCGAAAGCAGGTCCGGACGACGTGGAAGGGTCCAAGGACTCCCCACAGACATTTTGATGATCTCCGCGTACCAGGCCCTTCGGGGCCACGCTGGAGCCACCAGGATCACCGGCTTCTTCTCCAACCTGACTCTGCGAAGGAGTCGAGGCAACAATTGTAGCGGAGGGAATGCATATATCAGTCTGAACTGATCCCAAGGGAACACCAGAGCATCCGAGCCGCAAGCGAGGGGATCCCTTGTCCGGGAGACAAATCTGTCCACCTTTGCGTTGAATCTGGATGCTAGCAGATCTACATCCGGTGTTCCCCACCGCTGACATATTGCTCGGAAGACCTCGGGATGAAGGGACCATTCCCCTGGGCATAACTGTTGGCGACTCAGAAAGTCCGCCTTCCAATTCTCCACCCCTGGAATGAAGACAGCTGATATACATGGGACATGCTTTTCTGCCCATTCCAGGATGTGACTTACTTCCCTCTGGGCTGCACGACTCCTGGTGCCTCCCCGATGATTGATATATGCCACTGCTGTGGCATTGTCTGATTGAATTCTGACAGGGGACCCTTGGAGTCTGGATGTCCAGGCTACTAGAGCGTACCGGGCTGCTCGTATCTCTAAGAGATTGATGGGCAGGGTTTTTACTACATTTGACCATCTGCCCTGGAGAGACCATTGCTCCAGTACTGCCCCCCAGCCTATAAGGCTGGCATCTGTAGTGACCACCTTCCAAGATATCGGGCTGAAGGGTTTTCCCTTCTGGAGATTCTGGGGGATCAACCACCAGCAGAGACTCTTCCGAACGGAAGGGGACAAAGCCATCGGGAAGTCTAGAGCCTGAACTTTTCCGTTCCAGGCTGACAATATGGCCCTTTGTAAATTCCTTGAGTGGAATTGGGCGTATGGCACAGCTTCGAATGATGCTACCATCTTTCCTAGCAGCCTCATGCACAGGCGTATGGACGGCTGTCTTTTTGCACAAAGCAGACGGACCAAGGCCCTCAAAGAGGATACCTTGTCTAGAGGTAAGAAAATCTTCCTCTGGTCTGAATCCAGCCGTAGCCCTAGATATACCAGGTTTTTCACTGGCTGTAGGGCTGACTTGTCCAGGTTGATGACCCAACCGTGAGATTCTAGATACTTGATTGTATCGACAATTACCACTTCTAGCTTGGCAACTGAGTGGTCCATCAACAACAGGTCGTCTAGGTATGCCATTATCGTTACACCCCGTGTTCTTAGATCGGCCAACAGTGGGGCCAGAATTTTTGTGAACACTCGTGGTGCTGTGGCCAGACCGAATGGTAAGGCTCTGAACTGAAAATGGCGCCCTTCTACTGCAAAGCGTAGGAATTTTTGATGACCTGGAAAGATGGGAACATGCAAGTAAGCATCTTTGATGTCGATCAAGGCTAACCATTCCTCCCCTTGTAGGGCAGCGGTGACCGATCGGATCGACTCCATCCGGAAAGACCGGACGTTTAGAAATTTGTTTAGACTCTTTAGGTCCAATATGGGTCTTATGTCCCCGTTTGGCTTCGGGACTGTGAAAAGGTTTGAGTAGAAACCCAACCCCCACTCTTCCATAGGAACCTCCATAATTACTCCTTGGAGCAATAGTTGTTCTAACGCCAATAGGAGAGACCCTCTTTTCAGAGGGTCTCTTGGCATGCCTGACCACATAAAATGGGACGGAGGAGACTCTTTTAACTCCAACTTGTATCCCAGAGTTACTGCGGAGAGCACCCATCTGTCTTTGATCGTCTCCCGCCAGGTCTCTGCGAACAACTGAAGTCTTCCCTCCACCCGTTTGAGTGGGGGCAGCCCTTCATAGGTTTGACTTGGAGGCTGGTTTAGTACCTCTTCGGATCCAGGGCTTTTTATTACCCTGTGGCTGTCCCTGATTTTTACCTCCTGAGTTTGACCGAGGAGGCCGTCGGAACTGCTTAGTAGCAGACGTCGCAGGGATAGGAGAGGTAGTCCTCTTAAAAGATGGACCCCTAGACCTCTTTTTACTCGGTAAGAGAGTACTTTTACCACTGGAAATCTTCTGGATATACTTATCCAGGTCTTCGCCAAAAAGGCGTTCCCCATGAAATGGGAAGCTAAGAGCTTCTTACAGGGAGCTTCAGCAGACCAGTTTTTGAGCCACAGAAGCCTACGCATATGTACCAAAGACAGCGTGAGGCGGGAGGCCTGATGGATAGAATCCTTGATGGCGTCAACCGCAAAGCATAATGCTCTAGGCAGATCAGCCAGAGCCTGGGCCTGCTGGTCTGGCAAATCCCTCAGGACCATTTTCATTTGATCCTTTAAAGCTTGGCAGACCCCAATAGCTGCCACTGCTGGCTGTGTAACAGCCCCTGCTGTGGAAAAAGCAGATTTTAATAAAGATTCCAATTTTTTATCCACTGGATCTTTGAACATTTGAACATTATCTACTGGACATGTCAGTGATTTGTTCACAGAAGAGATGGCTGCATCCACCGTAGGAACATTCCATCTCTGGGTGAACTTTCCCTCCATGGGATAGATCACCGGAAACCTTTTAGGCGGAACAAATAGTTTATCAGGATGTTCCCAGTCCTGGTATATCAGTCCTTCCAATAATGGATGTATTGGAAAGGAGCAATTAACCTGGGGAGCTTTTAGCGACCCCAATGAGGAGACAGCAGTAGTTGATGGTTCAACAAGAGGCATTTTAAATGCAGATCGAACCATGTCAGTTAGGGTCTGGACCCACAATCTTTCAGTCTGTGATGCTGAAAATGGTTCATCTACTGTCGATTCCTCAAAAACAGAGCTAACCTCCTCCTGATCCCCTTCAGGTAGGTCGGTCCCTTCCTGGGACTGTTGCTCTGCCAACAGGCACTCTAATGGAGGTGATGGAGATCTGGCGCGCTTTCTTTCCTGTAGAGAAGAAGCGATCAATGCAGCCAATCTCTGCTCCAATCCCTCCAGAGTTGAGGAAAAAACCTCCTCTGTTATATATGCAGGAGCAGGTGGACTGAGGACAGCCGCAGTACCTGGCACTCCCGGGGGTTCCTTATGGGTATTAACCTCTGATTTCTCAGGGGAGGAGGGTGCAGATGACTGCTCCAGATCCTCAGAGCCCGATGGAGACCCCCTACACTTCCTGAGAGGTATATCTCGGAGTTTTTTAGGCGGCATATTCCTTAGTTCAAAGCTGAGGTATTCCAGCCGCAATACACCCCTTACTGAAATAGTCTAATGCAATTTGCTGCTATGTACATCAGTGGGTGTCTACTAATGCGTCTTTCTGGGGATGCCTGTATCAACCGCCCGCTGTAAGCCCCTATACCATGCTACCAGCTCCTTTTCATGCTCTGTGTCCATAGCAAGCAGCGTGGACTGAGTCCTTTTATCTTGCTGGGACGCCCGCACATGCGCAGAAGTGCTGGGCGCACAGAGCGCGTCATCCGCCAGGCTCCGCCCCCTTTTTTGAAGCTAAACCTTATAAAAGGAAAGCATGTGTGCGTGCACGTGTGCGCTCTTGGCGCCATGTAGGGAGAGGAGCCAGGGTCCCTGTTTCACCAGGACTCAGGGATGGAAGGAAACTACTTGGCAGCATGACAGAGGAATGCAGCTTCCCTGATAGAGAGCTCACTCATCTGCCTGGACTTTCACCATGGAAGGAATAGTCCCAAGAAAAAAGACGTTCCACAGCGGCCTCTAGTGGACAAACACAGGTACCGCACCTTTGTCTTTTTTTTTTTTTTTTTTTAAAACCTCCTTTATGAAAAAACATTTCCAGGTTTACAGTTTTTTTAAAATTTCCCTTATGAAAAAACATTTCTAGGATTTCTTAGGCATATACAGCTATTAGCGGGAATACCCTTTAGGTAACAGGCAGAAAGACATATTAGGCTTGGGGGTCCCCTCAATAGAACCAAGTTCCTGAGGGGCCCCCACTTACCTTTTCCCCGCCGCAGGACTTTGTTTGGTCCACAGAAGCCCAAACTTCACCTCTCACGGCAGGCATTGTACTAGACCTTCAGGGACCGGGTTCCCAAGGATTCCACTCCCCTGGACCTGTATAGCACCCTGCACAGATAGCCTCTTGGTTTTGGGTATGACCAGAGCTCTGGATCCCAGGGTCCAGCCCTCCTAAGAGAGGCATTACAGGCAAAACCCTGCTCTTCTCTGCAAGGCCCGGGTACCGACCGTTTAGCTATGAAGCTTTTTTTTGGTCGGATCCGGAATAGCTTGCTAAGGCCCAGAGAACCTGTACACAAGCCCAGATGAATACATGTTAACCTTGGCCAACACCTTAGACACTGGCAAAAAACTGAGGTACTCCCGGATGGGAGGGGCTTATATAGGGGAGGGTACTTCCTGTTTTGGAAGTTGCCAGTGCCAGCACCTGAAGGTAATTCTATATAACCCACATAGTAATGACTATGCTGCTCTGTGTCCCGTGATGTATGAACAAGAAATAGTATTTTTGGTTTGTGGTGCCAAGATGCAGAGAAGATTCGCTATAAGAGTCTTTAGAGCCATGTCAGAACCCTGTTCACCCCAGCTGAAAAATCCAAACCTTACAAATATGTGCACACTTGCATCAGCATATCATAATGCAGTGTGTGGTATTTTTACTCCGCACACTCTGACCCGAAGGGCTCATTCACAAGGTCACACCACCCACTGAGCTGTGTGCAGACAGGTCACAGAAGGTGACTTGGTACGCATCTTCTGCATGGACTTACCTGCACTACTGATTTTGACAGGTATGCAAAGAAAGGGACAAAAACACAGATGCACAGATTCTGCGTTCAGGTCTATGCACCCATCCCAGCATACCTGTAAATTTGGTGCGAGCGAGTCTGTATAGCCGATGTGTACCTACTCACTTTCTATGTATAGCCTGCATGTGGCTTAACGGTAGTAAAAAAAAAGTGAGTTTTAGAATTACACCCCCAAATATATTCTGCTACTCCTGAATGTGGGGATACCACACTTTAGTGCCTAGCTGCATAGAGAGGCCTAAAATCCAAAGAGTACCTTAAGGTTTTCAAGGGGCATAAAGTAAATATCTAAGTAAAGCTGGCCATAGATAGGAAAATAAAGTTTGTTAGGTTTTCTAATCATTAGTGAGTAAATGAAGCATTTGTATTTGACCACAGTGAAATGAAAATTTGATGGAATAGGATGGAAAAATAATTCTAAAAATGTCTAACAGTGTATGTACCTTTCGTTCTGTAAAGTCCATTCACTCCAAAAAGCTAATGTTAAAAACAAACAAAATGACATTTTCCTAGGAATTTTTGTTAGAAATTACAGTATATTAATCTTTGGCCAGCTTAAGTAAAATTCTGATATAATCTTCTGCCATATTAGTAAAGATATGATCTTCTGCCTTATGGTGCCAGCTCACCAGCAGTAGATTTTGTTTATGTGTCTTTGCCACAGCGTCGATACACGTTAGACTCAACTGGCTCCAAAAATTTGTGGATAGTTCCAAATAAAATTATTTTTTAGTTATTAGCTTTTAAAATAAAAGTATAACAAGAGGAAGAAGGAAAAAATTAAAAAAATAAACATATTGGTAAGGGAATTAATTTTTTTCTACCAATAACAGCATCTTCACTAAAATAGATAAAACAACTCTAAAGCCATGGCCACCCACAGTACACATCCTCTAACAATGGCCAACCAAAACAGTTTCTTCTAGCAGACAGAAATAAGAAGCTTAGTTAGCAATTTAGATACCCCGCAATGAAAAATGAACAGTAAAAAAGGCTGAAAAGCTACTGTGGCTAAACGGTGCAATGAGTGGTAGTAATGTTTAAGGCAGAATACCCCCGGAAAGAAATACCCCCAATGCAAGAAGTCTACATTCCTTGCATTCATCCTTAGGCGCATATAAGGGTGGACTACGACTGGCTGTGTGTTGGTTCCAAATCGCTAGCGTGCCCGCCTCACTTCTTGGATAGAACAGCTACCCATCTGTTAGGTGGAATCTCTTCACCTTAATGTAGCAATATGGACTACCAGCAGAAAGCACCGTACCTTTCAGTGTTTCTAGACATCG
The DNA here is from genome assembly GCA_029206835.1 of Rana muscosa. NCBI lineage: Eukaryota > Metazoa > Chordata > Amphibia > Anura > Ranidae > Rana > Rana muscosa. The sequence continues at coordinate 497,230,950 of CM055121.1, forward strand.
CTTGTCCTTTTGGTAAAGAGTGTAACCAGTGACCTCATATTTGTGTGCCCAAAGTTAATTATGGGACGTATAGTTCTCCCTCAGATAGGGTACATGGGTACAAAGCAACTAAGACTACACATACCAGGGATCTTTGCTGCATCATGAAGATTGCTGGGAGTAGCTATAAAAGAAGTGAAAACCCCGTGCAGAGTCTCTTCCTCCTGGGCCTGACACAAGACGGACCTCTCTGTGCAATAGAGAGAGAGGTCGCAGCCTACCACGCGGAGTCTTACTTCTAACCCGAGGCCTAACTCTGTTATTCACCGGACATCCTGTCGCCAACATCACTCAGATTGTCTGCTTGTCGGTGTGGGTGCATGTGGCAAGCTTCACTTCAAAAGATCAAAACAGATCCGCTGCACGAGTTCTGGGCCAGAAGACAAGCGGAGCGATTTGGTCATTGGTGAGAGGGCAAATTGCTTGACCTTTATCTATTCATTGCCACTTTGCACACACATCTTTACCACATTGCTTGGACACTATGCTCAGACGCCTTTAGATCTTCCCCACTAGGAATCTATTGCTTTCATTATACCCAAACGGATTACAGTTAACAAGCTCCAACTAGCTGGCGAAGAACATCAGATCTGCAACGTGGAACTCTTTTGCCATTACTTATAGTAAGGCCTCTATATTACTCTTTGCAGACCCGCTCCCTTCATTTAGGATAGCATAGGCTGGCTAGATCACATCTTTCTCAGTGTGGCAGCATAAGTAGTTAACTGAAACATCCAATAGGAGGTGACCTCTGATCAAAGGGAGCGCAAATATATGTGTAGCGCCCTGCTCCTGATTATCAGACGCTATATTTAAATCTAGTGGGTATCTGCGCCTCAGATCTGGTTGGGAAGGCTAAATTGGCCTCTGTTTTGGCTGTGGCTGTGTTGGAAGGACTTCCCACTGTTTGCCTGTGGGTGTGTTGTCACCACAGGCCAGTGTTGGAACACAACCAGGCCAGAGTGGATTGGGTGTCCTTCCCCAGGAACGGCTCAGTGGGAGCGGTCTCCCCGCTGAGCATGCTTGGGAAGGGTACTGAAGGGGCAGACGCCATTGTTCTGGGCTCGTTTTGCCATGTGGCCCTCTTGGCCCAAGGCGTGTGTTACTGGCTGGCCCGAGGCTGTGCACCTACAAGGTAGGCCCAGATGTCCTGTCTGGGGCCTAAGGCTCGGGAGTTGTCCTGTGCCGTCTGTCCTGAGGGAGGAAGCCACTCAATGGAGGAACCGGGGGAGGACCCGTTTGGAGAGAACCCAGCGGAAGGCTGTTATCTCGGGAGGAGGCCTGGTGACTTTATTGGAGGATGCACCCTAGCCAAATGCTACCCTGCAGTATCGCCGATCCGGCTTAAAGGCTCTCATACTGCTCGGCTGAATTCTTGCCAAGTCCTTTGGCGGAGGACCAAGTTGCAATTTGTCCACATCGCTCAATCCTGTGGCAGAGGATTGTCTACCTGTTCTACTTTCATCAAGTCTGTGGCAGAGACTTTGGGTCCGTGCTCCACCCCGGCTGCTAGGCCAGTGAGAGAGGTCTATCCCGGTGAGCAATTTCCACCCGAAGGAAAGTGGTATGTGTACTTTGTTTAGTGACGTTTTGAAACCTAAAAGTTCCTCAGTGGTCTGCATCATGTGCCTGAACTTCCCCTAGCCCTCCGTCCTTTTTCCCTGCAAGTTGGTGTGAAATAAAAGCAAAGGAAAAAGATTTACAACTTGTGTGGAGTCTGGACATTGAAGTTTCTCCTGAAGTGTATATACTCTCTTCCCCTAGACAACGAATGGTGGGGTAATGTGCAAGGCCCAAAATCTAAACCAGCAGCTCCTACGGGGGTAGTGCTACATATGCATACAATATTGTTGTTGCTGAACCATTGTCTTGTGTCTTCTAGAACAGAGTTTGTGCTGTTATCTCGGCTCAGCAGATTTATTACCTCTCTTGGTAATAACTTTCCCTTATTTGGTTTGAGTAAAATATTTCAGAACCCAATTATAATGGAGTTGTTTGATTATTGCCACACAGTTCTACAAGGATGTCTGAACCCAGAGTGTCAGGTGTGTTGGAAGGTTCACTTTGTCATGCCCGTGCAGATGAGCTGGTAATTCTCTGCAGTCCCCTAGGGGGCCGTGCTACATTATTGTGTCCCAACTCCTGGCCATAGGCCTGCTCATGACATCCTTGGCTAGAAGCCTTGATATTTAAGAATAAAGGAATGTCCACACATGAAATATTTTCTGCACTTTGCTGTAGCTTTCACAGATGGCTCCGACTTCTAACATCCCAGACATACTGGCAGAACTCTTTAGTGCAGGAGGCCATACTCATGAACAAACATAATGTAGCTGTCATTTGGGCACATAATTTGTAAGCAATTTTCTTTTTTACACCTCTGCTCTCCTTGGGAACACCACAGAACTGGGACCACTTTCCCCATACAACTTCTGTCACCAAGTCAAATCAAGGTGCTTCTCGTTAGCTACAGTTATTTATACCTCTGCACAGCCAGGCATGATCCCCGATGGCATTCTTTCCCTGGTGTTCTAGTACTCGCATCAGTCGACTCTTGCCTAGCCTAAAAAGGCCTTTTGCATCCCACTTACAGTTCACAGCAGACCGCAAAATAGTCAACGCGACTACAGCTGGTCCTTCTGGTGTTAAATTGCCTCACCCGGGGTTTCAGCCCTGCAAAGTGCCCTTGGCAGTGAGGACTTCTGAATAGCTCTGGGGTGTTTGTTTCCCATGCCCCAACTCACTATCCTGGTATTTATATGGGCATTAACACCACCCATTACATCACAGATGTAGGTTACCTCTAAAAAGGGGTCAACACTGAATTACCACTTTCCCTATACAAGACTATATTGGGAACAGAGCTGCCTAGTTGCAGACTAGCTAACTGCACCGGCTAACATACATACTGCCCCAAGAGCAAGTACCACTCGTGCACTGTGCAGTACTGTGCAGATTCAGCAGCTTTTACCTGCTGAAATCTCATGCACACCCAGTATGCATGAGGCCTTAAAGTGGTGGCTATTACAATGCTTTGACAAACGTTGTAAAAAATGTGCTCTTTTCCTGATTGACTAAGAAATATGTTTGACAAATGAATACAGTATATAAATTCATATCAACTACAAGGATGCAATAATTTGTTTCTGAACTATGCAAAAAAAAAAAAATATATATATATATATATATATATATATATATATATATATCTCATTGATTTAAAAGAGTCAGGGCATAATTTCTCACCTCCAGTAGAGGCAGCTCCTTCCCAGTGGCAATCCCTCATGTCTTGAACGTATGAGCGATAATTTGCTTCAATGCATTTCTCCTGTGCAGCTTTTATAATGGTGTGAATTACTTTAGCATATCTGTCGTATGGCGAGCCCCAGGATTCATTAGCCATAATATCACACACAACCTGAATGGTGATATTGGTGGTTTTCACACCCTAAGAAAGGAAAATGGGGGAAAAAAAAAAAAAAGTATAAAAAGAATAACATTTTGATTCAACATTGTATTGCTTTATTGAATAAACCTGTAAAAGAACAATGGAGAGGTTCAGCAACCAACTGAAACCAGGGGTCACATAATCACAGTTATATCAGAAAGATGGGTTCAGATTTGTTACTACTAGCATATATGCTTTGCTTTTTATCATATTAAATATGTACATGAATAGGTAGCCATATTTGCTCATGTACATGAATAGGTAGCCATATTTGCTCATTACATAAATTACACAATGGTTGTGCTTTACTGCTTCATCTGAGTTGATTGACTTTTTTAAAGCAATATACTCTGAGTGGCCGATAGCTTACCAACAATCGTTAGAGCCCAGCTGAACCTTAAGTTTAAAATCAGGGGTAGGCAACCTTAAGGGATCCCCTTCAGGGATCTACCTGAACAACATGGGAGTAGTCAAAGATCACCGGGCTATGGCTGATTGTAGCAAACACGCAGGAAAACTACAGGTACACTGCACCCGCGGTGTCGGTAGACAACAGTGCATCAGTGTGAAAGCAGCCCTATACTAATGCAGCGCCCTGCTCCTATTGGGTAGGTGCTAGTGTAAATTTAGTTGTCTGAGTTATAGTTTAACTCAGAATAATTGTACCAAATTTTGGGTCTCTGTTCCAGTTCAGCTGAGTTGCACATTTTCCACCTTCCTCTAGGTGTCGGTGTCACCACAGGGTTTGGTTGGAACTGCAGCTGGCTGGATGTATTGGGTACCTCTTGCCCAGAAGCAGCTCAGTGGGATTGGTCACCCCGCTGTGCATTCTGGGAGAGGGTACTTAAGGGGAAGACACCGTTTTGGCGGGGTCTTCCGATACTGACCTGACGGCCCTCCTGGCCTCAGAGATGTGTTTGCAGTTTTCTGCCTCAGGGCCTGCTGGCCTCCCGAGGCTCCATTACCGAGTGTAGGCCCAGGAGTTGCTGGGGCCTACTGATCCAGGGATGGTCCTGTGCCGCCTTGCCTGCGGGAAGGGACTGAGCAATTGAGGACTCAATTGGAGGACGCATCCAGATCAAATCTACCTCACAGTGCTGCCGGCCTGGCAGAGAGATCCTGGTACTTTGTGTTATGTTTCAGAACTTTACCAAGAGTGTGATTACACAAGTCTGTGGCAGAGACTTTTGAACGAGCTCGCACCGGCTGCTAGGTCAGTGAGAGGCCTATCCGGTGGATGCTACATCCAGTGTGGAAGCTTATTGGTCCCTCTGGATAAAGGAAAGTACCCGTGATCCGCAAAACTTAAGGTACCTGAATCTCCCCCAACCCTCCATCCCTCTGTCTGAAGTTCTTGAAATAAACCCTTGAGAAAAAGACTAAGTGTTTAGTGCAGACATTTATTAACAACTCTTCAAGACCCCTAGGACGGACATGGTGAACATGGTAACGGCAGGCCCAAATCTTAAACCAGCGGCCCCTGCGGGGGTATTGCTACACTAATATGCCCAGTGTATTGCTTCACACTGACCTGAAGATCTCTTCTTTTCTGCTGCTGGCACCACTCTGGAGACCAATAGCCAGGATAAGAGGTGGAGTGCAGTTGGTATCACTCCGCATGGGACAGGAGCCAGCACTACAGAGGAGGCATCGGCTTATGCGGCTCTTGCTCCCTATTACACCTCCAACTTTACAAGTAGTCTCTCTACATTGCACTCTGTTTGATGCTCTGGGATAGAGCATCACCAAGCCCAGACTGATCTACCAGTCACCTGGCCACGATCTACAGGTAGATCACGATCTACTAAATAAATTCCAGGTTGATCAAAACAAAAATATGTGCACATTTTCACAGTTCATTTTCTTTCAAAAAGACTGTCCCCTGTTTCAGAGAAGGACGCTTGCCATCTATGGGAAAGCAGTTGACTTTTCGCACAGGTCCAACACACTTTTTATTTGAGTCAGACCTAATGTATAGCTCTGCAGTCAGCAAGTACATGCTCCCTGTGTTGATGGAATTGATTTTTGATTGGATTTGAGACCACCTTTAGCTCTGGCATGGACAACGTTTTTAAAACATATAATCACTATGTGCGATTTTTTTTTTTTTTTTAAATATAAAAGAATGTAAAGATTATACATTTCCTGTAAACCCTGGTTGATATATTAGGGAAATGTTACCAGGCATCTCATGGTTGCATTGTAGTATTCTCCTGCTGTTCTTCTCACTCGTTAGCTACAAAATGGGACAGGCTTTTACAATTGGGAGTTGAGGAAAGCAAAAAAGGGTGAAAAAAAACTCAAAAACCTTGTGATCTGTTTTTTGTTTGTTTGTCCCCCCCCCCCCCCCCATATATAGAACCTCTGATTTTAAAAAGGACTGCTTCAAGGTATCTCGCTGACACAGTATGGGTGGCCCTAGACAGGTGGCCCTAGACAGGCCTATAAACAATAACAGACAGTAAGGAGTCTGTGGCCTCAAACCTACAGGACACACACCACATTGTGGTCTGCAACTGTGTCAAGAAGCAGAAATGTTAAAAAGAGAAGCATCAGTTCCATCAAAAAGATCTTCTAACAAGTTTAAAAAAATATGCGCGCAGTTAGCACTTTAAGCCTTATTGCTCCCCTGGTAATCTCTCTGCGTGACCTAACCCTTGCTTTATCCTCCAAACAGGCTACTAAACTGCCAGAATGGGCTATGTGTGGCCTGATTTTTGGTGCCAACCATCAAAACAGCATATATAACTTGCTTATATCATCATCGTGCTACAATTTTAGTCAGCCTTCCAATGGTCCAGATGTTCACCTATAGGGTCAAATCTCTTGATAATTTAGAATTCGTGGTATCTGCTTGTGTGCACCTTGAAATGTCAATCAAAAAACAAGGTTTTGGGCAAGAATAAGCATGTGCATGGGCCTTTAATGAATGTAGTACCCTCTAGTGTGCTAGAAGTGTAAATAGAATAAACTTCTGCAGGCTTAGCTGGCAGCCAAGCCTGACTGTTTTTTCTGGGTTGGGCAGAAATCCATGGAGAGCTGGATGACTCACAAGCAGCATCACTGAGACCTCCAACTACTTCTAGAATGGAACCTTCTAGAAGAATAGGAGGGAAAGATGTAAGGTGGAGCTGCCTGGGGTATTCTGAGGGCCCTGACCAAACCCCAACTTTAGTTGGCAGGGGGCAGGCCCCCTCAAATACTCTAGGTCAGCCCAGCTGGGGAGGAGTTGTCCGTTGGAAAGTGGAGAGTGGAGTGTTAGGCTGTCGTGGCCTTGGGGGGGGGGGGGGCTACCCAGTTTGGGGGGGGAGGGTGTGACCTTGGGCCTGGGCCTTAAGAAGACTGCCAGGAAAGTCCCCAGTAGGACAGGGAACAGCCAAGAGGGCTGGTGAGTGACACAGTGTCAGGAGGACTGGGAGGTGCGCCTGAGAGGACTGGAATGGATGCAGAGCCAGTCAGGAAGACTGTGGTGGCATGGGCAGTGGAAAGGGGCAGCTGCAGCCAGGAGGGCTGGCAATGCCTGAAGATGTGTTACTGGAAGCACTAGCCACAGATAGGACAGCTAGCACTAAAGACTTCCATTTTTGCTACACCATAGGGGCCCGCGGTCCCTGCCTGCAAAGGGCATTTGTCCAGACTCAGCTGAGATTGTGCAGAGTCTGAAACCTGTGTTAGCTGGTCCTGGAAGTGATAGTCTGCAAGCATGTGCTGGAGGTAGAAGGGGAGAGAATGTATATACTGTAGTTCAAGTCCCTACAACGTTTCATTGATCAAATGGGCATCCCATATGCACTTTTCCCCATCCAAGTTAAATTCCCCTAAATAAAAAAACAAAGCTGCAAGGATAGCTTCTTGTCTGAGTGAATAGAAATTCCTGTGCCTGGATGTGCAGGGTGGGAGATGACCAAATTCACCAGCGGCCCCTATTGGGGATACCGCTACATGAATTTTCAGTATGACAAATGAACAGCCAAGTTTAAAAACACTTCAATAAATCGGACAATTTCCCCCGCTCCCTGCCCAGGCCAACTTTCAGTGCTGTCACACTTTGAATGAAAATTGCACAGTCATGCAATTAGGTTTTTATATTTTTTTTCAAACAGAGCTCTTTTAGTGGCATTTAATCACCACTGGGTTTTTTTTTTTTTTTGCTTAAAAGATATATGTTCTGTAATTACTAAAAAAAAAAAATTTAGCCTGAAAAAATTATGCATCCACCACATATAGGAGATGGTATGTTACATTATATTCATAGGCATGTGCAGGGGGTGTGCCAGGTGCTCTATGTTGCCCCACAGTGCTGTTGGATTCCCTCATCTCTCCTCAGTTGCTGCAGGGGATGTTTCAGGGTGGAGAGTGGGGGGGGGGGGGAAGGGCTGGTAAATATGTCATTTACCAATGCCTTCCTTTTCTAAATGAACACAGTAAAACACACCCACTTATTGTGTTTATTCATAACTGACGCATAACAAATTGTGTTTGTGAATGAACAGGAAGCCGCTCAGCACAAAGCACTTCCCATTCATTTACTGCCCTGTGCAGCTGGAGTGCACACCTTAATGCAATAGGCTGCACACACCTATGAATATATAAAAAAAAAATAAAAAAAAAATCTTGGGTATAGATTTTTTTTGTGAATAAAAATGTAGTGCTAGAATTTAGGAGAGATCCAATCCCACTGAATGAGACTGGCCTCAAAGTGCAACAAAGGTAAAAATAAGTTTTATAAGTCCACAAAAACGTCCATTCAGATATCCATGGAATGGAATGCTGGAACCGGGCGTGCAACAGTATAGGTCATCAACATAAACCTTCTGGTAAAGCAGTAAAGTAGAATACTCTTACCGGAACTGATGGATCTACTTATTAGGCAGATCATTAGAGCATAGGAAATCCTAGTGGCAAGTCACGTCTGCTTGTCTGAAGACTCAAGGTGGACCAAATGGATCCCAGATGACGACTTTTTGGAAGGTGTCCCAACCTCAAAAGGAGACCCTGGTTTTACCGGATGTCCACATGGTCCTCAGGCGATAGGGAAGTGACTTCCAATCAAAGAATCCTTTTCAGGATTAGAGGATGGAAAAAAACAGAAGGAGCTCCAAACAGCAACTCAATCAACCCAACATGGAAGAAAAAAGATGAAGGAGGTGCTCCAATAGTGCAGGTCAAATGTGGGTTTATTGAAAAACCAACAAGTATAAAAGTGATCACAGTACATGTAGAAGATAAAAGATTAAAAAGGGCAATAAGTGGTGTGGTGTACCAAGCCCGACATGTTTCGTACACTCTCGGATTGGGCAGAATTCTGTTAGGTTTGGAGTGTTTGTTATAAATGCTTGGCAATTTGTGGGAGCAGGTTGATGCCCCTGTTGAAGTACTTGTGTATGAAACGCGTTGGGCTTGGTACACCACACCACTTATTGCCCTAGAGTATTCTACTTTACCAGAAGGTTTATGTTGATGACCTATACTGTTGCACGCCCGGTTCCAGCATTCCATTCCATGGATATCTGAATGGACGTTTTTGTGGACTTATACACGTATTTTTACCTTTGTTGCACTTTGAGGCCAGTCTCATTCAGTGGGATTGGGTCTCTAACTTCTATCGCTACATTTTTATTCACATTCCTATACAATTTAATTTCACTTTATATGTAGCTGCTCTTTTTTGTTAAATTTTTCACTTTTTTTTGTCCATTTAGACTAGCGCAATATTTCCTTTTTATTTCCATTTCGCAGATTTTTTTTTTTAAAGAAAAAATAAATAAAAAATTAAAGAAATGCCCAATTCTGTCTTTACACTGGATTCTTTCACTTCTCTGTAGAATTCAGGCTGGGAGATGGAAGAGCCAGCACCCTAAACCATTTGGGGTTTTATTGCTCTGCACAGTGTTGACAATAATACTGTATACATGCTTAGAGGAGGTGAATGCAAGATCAATGTGTTCCTGTTTCCATATTGTCCAATTACCGGGCTAAGGGAGGAGAGATGGCTAAGGAGGCAAAGACTGCTAAGGAACCATAACCTCAGCAGACAATTTTCCTACAGTCACCCATAACAACATGAATGCTTGTAGCTATAAGATGAATGTGTATGGACATATAAACTTTGATGCTGAGCCAAAGATTTGTTTTATGCAAACCAACAGCCAAAAGTATAGTAGTAAAAAATACTACATTGATGGTAGATAGACTACAAATTAAACTATAGCATATAAAAAGGGCAAAACATGTCATAAAGGTCTTCCCTATGTTCAGTGCTAGTGTCAGGTTAATACTCCACTGCTCATTAAAAGCTGAAAAACGTCCATGTGTGCATGAACACATAGGCTAACAGAGTGGAGTTTATGGGCTTTTAAAAAAAAAAAAAAAAAAAACACAACACACACGCCCAAACTCCAATAAACTGCAGTTTATCAGCTCCAGTGTGCATGGAGCCTTAATGATGAGTTTCCAAGTTAAAAGTAAAGGATTAGAATCACTGAGAAAAAAAAGTAAAAAAAAATAAAAAATAAATAAAAAGGAGGGCAGATCCATCAAACTAAGCCGCTGGTGTGTTTGGATCCTGGCCGTGTCAAGGTCAGAAAATATACAAAGTTTAACACTGTAGAAACAAAATTAGTTACAACACCACGATGAGCAACCAATTACCAGGTCTTCTGGGAAAGGAGCACAAGTTGTTTTACAAAAATTAGATGCTAATATTATGTAAATTTCTGTCCCATCTGTGACCCAAATATTACACTATTCAATTCATCCACTTTTAGTCTAGATTTCATTGAGAATAAAAGGAAGTTTCACAACATTTCACAGACAAAGTTGGAAGGTTAAGAGCAGATCAGATTTTATAAACTAAAGACCTTAATCTTCCACCCATGCAGATTTTAAGAGGCTTCATGTCGTTGTACACGCCATTCAGTCCAACACAAAACACAAACAGTACAAATTTGGCTTCTTTCCTCCTTAACATGGGAAAAAAACATTTCAAGCTGGGATACACTGTTGGAAGGAAGGAACAGAAAACCACAATGTTCTGTCTGGAAATAAGGAATACTAACATCAAACATATGATCAATTTAAATGTCAGGAGGAGCTTGGAAAGAGTTCCAGGAGCTTAGGAAACTTAACACTCCTTAATGTTGCAATAGGAGAATGAACAATTTGTAATACAAGGAAGTCACGTAGTAAAAAACAAAAGGAAAAAAATTAAAAAAGGAAAGTCCTTTTGGGTTTATACAGTAAAAGACATAGGATTCAAAGGCTGAGCAATAAGATTGTCACTACATTTCAAAATGGAACATGCCAAAATGTATCTGGAAAATAGTGCACACTTTATATAGTAGTGGAGTAATATAGTTTTTCTCCCAAATCGCAAGAGGAAAAAAATTCTCAGGTAATAATTAAATATTTTAAACAAATAATATATGTGCTCTAAAAAAGGTGGAACGCCATGTAAACTTTGTTAGTAATACATCCCTTAATGTGTACTGAAAGAATCCAGTTTTCAGAAATCGGTCTTTAGAACAGCAATTCCCCATAAGCTAGCCATACAGGGATCGAAATTCAGCCGGTTTGGCAAGGACATGTAGAGTTTCTAAACATGTATGAGCAGGTTGTACAAAATTTTGATCTACCAAATGACGATTGTACAATAGCCCCTGTTGGAAAGTTTCTGCTCGATCAGCACCACCAGCACTGATCAGTGTATTCTGATGGCGGGGAAGTCTCCCCACCATCAGAATACAAAGACTCAGCTTCTGTGTTTAGAAGTAACGGAGAACCTCTCCTGGTGGGCGCTGACAGCAAAGTGGAAAAAAAAAAAACCCACACCACACATTGCCGGGAATAAAAAAAAAAAAAACAGCCCCCCCGCAACCCATATCAGGCCCTTTGCGCATCAATAAAATCACTGCTCCTTTAAAAATATAATTATATATATATATATATATATATATATATATATATTTATACAGGATTTATATAGCGCCAACAGTTTGCGCAGCGCTTTACAACATCAGGGAAGACAGTACAATCACAATACAATTCAAAACAGAGGGATCAGAGGGCCCTGCTCGTTAGAAACACGAGGAGCGCTAGGAACACGAGGAACGCTAGGAACACGAACACACACACACACACACACACACACACACACACTTGAAAAAGTATTCATACCCCTTGAAATTTTCCACATTTTGTCATGTTACAACCAAAAACGTAAATGTATTTTATTGGGATTTTATGTGATAGACTAAACACAAAAAATGGCCCATAATTGTGAAGTGAAAGAAAAAAAAGATTTACCATTTTTTTTACAAATAAATATCTGAAAAAAGTGTGGCATGCATTTGTATTCAGCCCCCTTTCTCTGATACCCCCAACTAAATTCTAGTGGAACCAATTTCCTTCAGAAGTTAGTAAATAGAGTCCAACTGTGTGTCATTTAATCACAATATAAATATAGCTGTTCTGTGAAGGCCTCAGAGGTTTGTTAGAGAAACTTAGTGAACAAACAGCATCATGAAGGCCAAGGAACACACCACACAGGTCAGGAATAAGGTTGTGGAGAAGTTTTAAAGCAGAGTTCCGTTATAAAAAAAAAATATTCCAAGCTTTGAACATCTCACTGAGCACTGTTCAATCCATCACCCGAAAATGGAGAGAGTATGGCACAACTGTAAACCTACCAAGACTTGGCCATCCACCTAAACAGACAGGCAGGGAAAGGAGAGCATCAATCAGAGAAGCAGCCAAGAGGCCCATGGTAACACTGAAGGAGCTGCAGAGATCCACAGCTCAGGTGGGAGAATCTGTCCACAGGACAACTATTAGTCGGGCACTCCACAAATCTGGCCTTTATGGAAGAGTGGCAAAAAGAAAAGAAAAGCCATTATTGAAAGAAAGCCATAAAAAGTCAGTTTGCGAGAAGTCGTGTGGTGGACACAGCAAACATGTGGAAGAAGGTGCTCAAACACTTCCTGTCCCAAAATGCTCCCCCAAACTCAACGACTCCGGACTTCACAATCTTTGAGCAAACTTGCAAACCCGACCCATCTCAGATTTGTATGCCCAGACACAGACACACACACACACACACACACACACACACACACACACACACACACACACCCACGCCCAAATGGGAGACTGACCTAAACCTTCAGACACATTGTATAGGGCTCAAATCTGGCAGACTACCAAAATCGGCCAGGATATCAAAATTCCTCCCCCAATACCCCTCCCACTGCTGTAGTGACCCAGGGACGCATCTACACATCTGGTGGGACTGTCCCATAGCCCACAGCTTTTGGTCGGAAGTGTTCAAAATTCCTTCTACCATGTTCAAATCAACCAAACTATGCACAGTGTCAGTTAAACGACGAGTAACACAGGCAATGATCCATGCCAAAACAGAGGCAATATTACTAGATAAACTATCCAAATTCGAATCACTGTGGCTCCCATGGATCGAACACCACCTACCACCGGGTTTTGATTTCTCACTTCTATTACCCTGAGGGTGCATACCACCCACCACACCACTACCCATATACCATACCTGGTTCGCTGAATCACTGATCCCCTCTGGAGACGCCTCCTTTCCTCCATCTTCCCCTCCCTCCTCCTTTTTTCTCCCCCACCCACCTGCTATACCTTTTGTTGACAAACTTCACACTGACCTCTGAACTCTAAGAATAAATACACTCCTGAACTCTGTATGTAGCACACGCGTAAACTCTTCACACTGTACATAATGCACTCTTGAATCCTGCACTCTATAGATAGCACACTCCTGAACTCTACACTCTGTACATAATGCACTCCTGAACTCTACCCTCACTCTATACAAAGTTACAGTCCTGGTATTTAACAGTGCCCCTGTCATAGAATGCTAGCAAACCAGACTATGTGACTGCACAGAGGAGACCAAACAGGTGTAGGTGAAAGTGTAACAATTTATTAAGGAAAGTAAACAGACAAATAAACACCTTCAACAGAACACAGTGCAGTAACCCAACCAAATAACAGTGACTTATAGAAAATATATACAATAAAGGGGGAATACCAGAATCGTAGTGAAAGCCAGGCCGAGGTCATACAAGGGGATCAAAGCAGATGGGTATGGATGGGAATAAAACAGGAACAGGGAGGGGACATATGGATTGGCTGAGGAGCAGGGATCCAGGTAACAGGAGGGACAGATGCAGGATGGGCTCAGGGTAGGGATCAGGTCGGATCGGGTCAAGCAGGATGCAGGTTCAAAGTCCAGATCACAGGTCCTAGATCAGGGAGAGAGATACCAGGGAAAGGAGTGTTTGTATTTGCCGGATATTTATAGGAAGTCTTGTAATCAGGCTTCAGGTCACAGCTGAGCGGAGCAAGTGCTGCCTATCCCACACTGCCGGAATACACCCGCTGGTGGACGCCGGTACTACAGTCCATGGATCATGCATTACCACCAGCAGGTGAGATCCTCCAACAAAGATATTGGCTGCAAGAGGACACCTGCTGGCAGACACTAGTACTGCAGTCCATAGGACCAACAGCACCACCAGCGGGTGAAGCCTTTCCTGACAGCCCCTTTAAGACCCTCACACTGTTAGTGCAATTTGGCCACATTGGGAGGGGGTGTATTGGCGATTGAAGAGAGGGGGCGTGGTTGAGTTCCTGCACCTATTCTGAGAAAAAAAAAAAGTCCTGGGATAGAATACAAAGGGATTACAATGCCGGTCAGGTTTTAAATTGCTCTCTGTACCATTGTAAGGGGTATTCGCCCTCTATGTTTGTCCTGTTTACCATAAAAAAAAAAAAGTGTAAAGAAAATCTACACATTTTCGGTTGTCACCAGAGCAGGAGCACAGGGGAAAATCTTCCCATGGGGACACTAGCTCTGGTGACAACCAGGGATCCCCTCGCTTTGGAGGGATTTTCTCTCCCTTCCTGTTTTGGCTATGGGACAGGGACAGGAAGTGAAGGAAAAATGGGAAAAAAAATAATATATATTTTTTACAGGAGTTAAGCCTCCCTTTATCAAAAAAACAAACAAAAAAAAAAACACACACACACACACACACACTATAGTTCTACTTTAAGCTACCCCACAATGCACTGGGTTTCCTTTGTAATGTATTAACCGTTTATTGGTGAAACTAATCAACTACTTCTGGACCGTCCACCAAACATAGCAGGCCCCAAGCAGGACGGCCCGGCTGCATGAAACATACCTGTACTTTGTTCGCTCTTTCTGGTCTCGGGTGTCCGCGCCGCCGGCAACCCGCTGTGATTGGACACATCAGGAGCCAGTCAGCGCGTCTTGTCACCCGCGATCGTTAGGGGGAAGGACAGAACGGCGGTCTGCATATGTAAACAAGGCAGACCGTCGTTCTGTCAGAGAGGAAGAGAGATCTACGATGCCTACTAAACAGGAACACAGATCCCTCTCTTCTTCCAGTGTCAGCATTCCCCACACAGTTAGAAAGCACACATAGGTAAGGAAACATTTAACCCTTTGATTGCCCCTGATGTAAACCCCTTCCCTGCCAGTTTCATTGTCCATGCATTTTTTTTTTTTTTTTCAGAACTGATCACTGTATTGGTGTCCAAAAAGTATCACTTCGTGTCCAATTTGTCTGCCGTAGTCCCAAAATGTATTATATATATATATATATATATATATATATATATATATTTTATTATTATATACACATATACACACACACACACCTAAATCTATTCTATAGTTTGTAGACGTGATAACTTTTGTGCAAACCAATCTATATACACTTATTGGAATTTGTTTTTACCAAAAATATGTAGCAGAATACAAATTGGCCTAAATTGATGAAGAAATTAGATTTTTTTACTGGATATGTTTTATAGCAGAAGTAAAAAAATAAAAATAAAAAATAAATTGTCAGTTAAAGTAATGCAGTGCCATATCGTAAAATGGCCTGGTCATTAAGGGGGGGGGGGGGTTAAATCCTCCCGACACAGAAGTGGTTAAACTAATATTGTATTTAGTGTGAAAAGGTAAGTTTGCTCCCACAGGATAAGTTTAAATTGAAGGATAGTACAAAGAATACGGTTTTGTTCATCAGATCTTACAGCCAAAAATGTTATAAAATATCAGATATTATTTACAAATTATTACCTATGTCACCAGGGGACCTGGGCCATGAGTACTAGAACGTCATCGCTCAAGGAGTAAAAGTGGCAGGGGAAAAAAGTATGTATTCTAGAGAATCGTTTGGCATCTAACCTAATTGAAAACCCCAAGGAAAGGACTTGGCTTGCATGTAAAAGGCACATAGAAGTGTAGAGAACATAAATGTTTGTGTTGTATTTATATTGCCAAGATTATGTGTTAAACCTCATTACAACATAACTGGAATAATAAAACAGTAAATATATTGCAACATTAAAATATTTAACCGCTTGCCACGTAGGAGTGCGATGGCAAAGCATCGCTCTGTGCCGGATCACATATCTAGTATGTGATCCAGCACTTCCAGGTATGGGAGGGCGACAGCCATGCTGTGATTAGTCAGCGTTTCAGACGCAGTGAGAAAGTGGTGCAGAATGTGCCAAATTCATGTACCTGTCTGAACTGAGTACTTGATTTCGGTTCAATGCTTTTCTATTTGTCTCGCACCTCTTCTGAATTAAACTGGTGCTCTATTCTTATCACACAATTAAGGAAAATAGGGGAGGGGAAACAGACATGGTCCTTACTGACACTAATTTGCTTGTCCAGGTCTAATACAGGAGTGCCGTCTCACCCAATCTTGAGTGGAGTTCACCAATAAATAAATAAAGAAAAAAGAAAGAAAAAAGAAAAAAGGGACCTATACATTACTGAGAATGGGGGAGAAGTCCCTTAAGGAGGTCCGTACCTCAAAAAAGAGGAGTGGGAACAAACAGTGGTATACTCCAAAAAAGTTTTATTCAAAAAGTACAAAAATGATCAGAGAACAATTACAATAGGCAACTGCAAGAGTTAAAAGACAACGTTGTCTGTTAAAATGCACACAACTGGGATCCCAACCACGCCAATTCATTCACAGCATCATCTTAAATATATCACAGGTATGATAGAGTGTGAAATGAGTCTTAGGGGGTCCTACCTAGGAAACCGCACTATGCACTTGCCGAAAAGGTGCCATGTGCCTTAGTTATGGACATCTAAGCCCACATTTGACCCAGACAATATAAATCACAAATTACCTGGATTAGGACTGTGAACAGATGCTGGATGCAGTGCAAACTCCACAGACCAAGAAGGCTGACAGGACTCTGGGATTAGTACAGATGAAAGCAATCATGGTTTAACTGCATGTTACCATTGATGTCATGCAGATGGCAAGCACTCCAACATATAGATCAGGGATATGCAATTAGCGGACCTCCAGCTGTTGCAGAACTACAAGTCCCATGAGGCATAGCAAGACTGACAGCCACAAGCATGACACCCAGAGGCAGACACATTATGGTACTTGTAGTTTTGCAACAGCTGGAGGTCCGCCAATTGCAGATCCCTGATATAGACGATAGGGATGAACCAGCGAGATATAGCGCGCAATCGAGTTTGCTCCTTCGATGCAGAATATTCATATTCTTAAAAAGTCTGCTCACATAGCGTTTTCTACCCCTCCTGCTTATAGCTTAGGAGTAATCACTTGGCTGCGATGACAGGGCTTACAAGTGTCAGTAATCCCCAGAAGGAGGGGAGGAGACTTTCAGTTCGTTGGCAGACAGAAGGGCTGCAAAAGGTGGAACACCTTGTAGCGGGCCATGCACGGGTAATCATGCATCGAGTGTATTCACTACCGCTGGAACGCCATCTGGTGGTAAAATCACTAGGCCCATGCCAGCCTGGTCAGCTGTATGCTTCATGTATCCAGTTACAAAGGTCTGCCTCCAGAGGATGTAAATGGTATTGGGCGATCAGATGGCAAAATGCCCCGGCATAGTCGGGATGGCAGGTGTGCAGGGGCACTGCACTGACGCGCTTCACCCACAGCTATTTGGGTTTTATCGGGCTCTATTCTTATCACACTTTCGCGCGAATGCAGTTTAAATTGTTGCACATCTTTTCTGAGGGGAACAGGCGCATTAAGCTTTCTATTGTAATCGGCGCATTGCTTTTAAAATGTCGCAGGCTCTATGAGGGGAACTGCGGCATTAAGCTTTCTATTGTATTTGGCACATTGCTTTTAAAATGTTGCACAGCTCTTCCACTCTAACTTTCCTATTGCTCCAACTGTCTGCGCCAGTCTTTATGAACTCCAGGGGCTGCATTTGCGATTTGTGTTTGGGGTGTTAGGAATATATTGACACTCACAGCAGATCACAGTGGTTTTGGAACATGCAATGCACATTGATCAGAGGTTTCTCGCATCATGTTCCACTGTAACCGGACCATAAGTTACTCTAAAACTTCTGTAAAGAGTTTGTAGGAAGTTACTATGCCCACACAGGAGGAGATTATGGGTTTAAAAACACAGCAGGAGGCCGCTGTTAGGAAAAGTTAAAGTGGTTGTAAAGCCACTTGTAAAGTCTCTCCAATCCCCTCTGTTAGATAATGCTATGGTTTCCCAGTGTGTGCGCGATAAAAAAAAAAAAAAAAAAAAAAAAAAAAAGCGGCTGTGTACCTTATTCCATAGTGCCGATCAGCACTCAGGTTACCACCTGACTCTCTCCTCTCCCAGGCAGACAACTACAGTGGGAGGGGCTGAGAGCTCCCGCTGACGTGATGCAGGAGGAGAAAGCCGGGCAGTCACGTGAGCGCCGATCGGCGCTACGAAATAAGGTACAGCGGCTTAAATTTTTTTATATTATATATATTATATTTTTATATACACACACACACACACACACACACACACACACACACACACACACACACACACAAATTGTGCTCATAAGTTTACATACCCTGACAGAATTTATGATTTCTTGGCAATTTTTTAGAGAATGAAAGGCAGGAGAAGCTCAATAGCGACCCCTGCCTATAGGAACAGGGAATGAAACAAAAAATAAGCAGTTGAATTATATAATGATCATCTCACAGTTATCAATAAAGATTATTTAAAAAATATTCTGGAAACTTCTAAGAGGTCAGGTAACCAGGACGACCTATAAGTAATCAGAAGAAAGTAACGGTCATCAGATCAATGGCAGCTCTGGAAGAAGAAGCACCCCTCCCTATGTCGAGGTCCTTGTTATGTGGCTGTCCCTTCTGCTGTAAGGGGATTTGTTATTTAAGGGTATATATAGTTTGAGCCGTAATAGCTGAACTATTGCTGTATATTAATGGTAAATATAGTTCGAGATTTGATTGCTGAACTATTTTGGTATGCTGGTTTAAATTAGTAAGATGGTTATATGAAAATTATTTATTGGTAAAATGGTTTTATTAAATATGCCAATAATAAAAAGGACCACGGCCATTTTTATCCATAAGTACAGTTTGTGTGTATTTATTATTTAATATGTGTTTTCAGATTCTGGTCCCATATGAATGATAACCCAAATACTTTTTTCACTCATGGTTAGTGTTTGGCCGAAGCCATTTATTATCAATCAACTGTGTTTACTCTTTAAATCATAATCACAACAGAAACTACCCAAATGACCCTGATCAAAAGTTTACATACCCCAGTTCTTAATACCGTGAATTGCCCTCTTTAAACATCAATGACAGCTTAAAGTCTTTTGTGGCATTTGTGGATGAGGATCTTTATCTTCTCAGATGGTAAAGCTGCCCATGCCTCTTGGCAAAAAGCCTCCAGTTCGTGTAAATTCGTGGGCTGTCTTGCATGAACTGCACGTTTGAGATCTCCCCAGAGTGGTTCAATGATATTGAGGTCAGGAGACTGAGATGGCCACTCCAGAACCTTCACTTTATTCTGCTGTAGCCAATGACAGGTTGACTTGGCCTTGTGTTTTGGATCATTGTCATGTTGGAATGTCCAAGTACGTCCCATGCACAGCTTCCTGGCCGATGAATGCAAATGTTCCTCCAGTATTTTTTGATAACATACTGCATTCATCTTGTCATCAATTCTGACCAATTTTCTTGTGTCTTTGTAGCTCACACATCCCCAAAACATCAGGGATCCACCTCCGTGTTTCACAGTAGGAATGGTGTACCTTTCATCATAGGCCTTGTTGACTCCTCTCCAAAATGTAGCGTTTATGGTTGTGGCCAAAAAGCTCAATTTTGGTCTCATCACTCCAAATGACTTTGTACCAGAAGGTTTGGAGGCTTGTGTCTGTGCCGTTTGGAGTATTGTAAGCAGGATACTTTGTGGCATTTGCGTAGTAATGGCTTTTTTCTGGCAACTCGACCATGCAGCCCATCTTTCTAAAAGTGCCTCCTTATTGTGCATCTTGAAACAGCCACACCACATGTTTTCAGAGAGTCCTGTATTTCACCTGAAGTTATTTGTGGGGTTTTCTTTGCATCCCAAACAATTTTCCGGGCAGTTGAGGCTGAAATTTTAGTTGGTCTACCTGACCGTGATTTGGTTTCAACAGAACCCCTCATTTTCCACTTCTTGATTAGAGTTTGAACACTGCCGATTGGCATTCTCAATTCCTTTGATATCTTTTTTTTAATTCTTTCCTGTTTTATACAGTTCAACTACCTTTTCTTGCAGATCCTTTGACAATTCTTTTGCTTTTCCCATGACTCAGAATCCAGAAAAGTCAGTGCAACACTGGATGAAAGATGCAAAGGTCAAGGGGCGTGGCCTGACGCAGCATGTGAGCGGACGTCTTTCCTAGCAGCTCCGAGATTCCTTTGAATAATCCTCTGCAATCCTCCTAGCCTGCCTCTCAAAAACGGCTAAAAACCTCACAGCTCCCTCGGGGTAGACCCTGGGCTACTTTTCCAGGGATTCTGGTAGATGGGAAGGCGTAAGGGAAGGAAACAGCCCACGGTCAGAATGAGCATCGCCACACGCTCCTGCCAAGATGGCCTCCGCCCCATTCTCATCTCTGGCATCCACCCCGGAGCCCTTTGCAGAGGACCCTGAGCCATCTCTGCCACCCTCTCCCGGGACCCCCGCCATACCAGCGCTGCCGGCCCCTGCGTCTCCTAGTGAGGATGGCCTGGAGGACGGCCCGGAACCCGAAGCCCACGCTGTTGGAGGTCCTTAAGATAATCAAGGTAAATCACTCTGATATCATGGGGAAAGTGGAGGAGCTCAAGCTAGACATTACAATAATGCGCCAGGATATGCATAAAGTGTGGGACCGGGTCTCCGAAACGAAGCGCTGCATCAGTGATCTGGAAGACACTGTGGGCCCGGTCCTTCCTGTTCTTAAAACCCAATGCACTAAAATTCGATCGTTGGAGGACAAGATGGAGGATTTAGAGAACCGTTTACGCAGGAACAACCTGCGCCTGGTGGGTCTGCCTGAGCGGGTTGAAGGTTCCGACCCGGTCGCTTTCCTGGAGAGCTGGTTTGCCCAGGAATTTGGGAAGGATTGCTTATCCCCCTGTTTTGTTCTGGAGCGGGCCCACCGGGTGCCTGGCAGACCGCTTCCTACTGGTGGCCCTCCCCGCACCATGATAATGCACCTCCTTAACTATAGAGACTGGGATGCCATCCTGCGTGCGGCCCGCATAAAAGGGAGCCTGAAGATTAACAATGCATCCGTGTCTCTTTTTCCTGATTTCTCCCCTGCTGTCCGTGCCTCGAGAGCCAAGTACCAGCATGTCAAACAAAAGTTGAGGGAGAAGACCATCCAATACCTACCTACTATTTCCTGCAACGCTGAGAGTTGTGCATCAAGGCCAGGTCACGTTTTCCAAACCCCTGCAAATGCTTTGTCCTGGTTTGAGTCCCTGCACCAACCTGGTATGTCTGACCGGGCGCCCGACACTTGATTTGTTTTTATTTTTTCCCTGTGTTCCAATTTTACTACCACTTTCTGGGATAGTACCTGGGGCAGGTACATTCAGTACATTCATGTGTCAAGAGGATGCACATCTCCACTGGATGACTATGCTGCTATAAGTTTGTTGAAACCCTTTCTTCAAAAGTAATTTTTTTTTGTTTTTTCTCTTTTATTGATCAATAACGGATCTGACTTAGTCCGCTGGCTTGTCTGTACAGGCCATGTTCCTAGTATGTACTTGCAGTTCAGGGTCAAAACCAGCCCCTTGTTTTTGGGGTCTGGCAGGGGATAATGTTGGGCTGTTGCCTGTATGTTGGGTTGAGTGATGTGTGTGTGTGTGTGTGTGTGTGTGTGTGTGTGTGGATGTGTGTTTTCTGCCTTGCCTCCACCCCTACCTATACCTTGCCTAGTTTAATGTGAATTCATATTTTGCTATTTCTTGCCTTCATTTTTAATAGTTTACTATGTCTAAGGTCAGGTGCATCGCCTGGAATGTCCGGGGGTTAAACTCCAAACAGAGAGGCCCTCTTAAATTTGATTTCCTTAAGGTGCACAATCCTCATTTATTGTGTTTACAGGAAACGCACCTTATGGGATCAAAGGTGCTGGCTTTGAAAAAATACTGGGTTATGCATGGTTATCATTCTACCTACTCTAACTATGCGAGGGGGGTGTCCGTTCTGGTACAGAAGGGCCTCCCCTTTTCCTGTGACAGGGTGGTACTGGACCTCAAGGGTCGTTATGTCTTTCTCCAATGCACGGTGCATGCCACGCTACTATTGTTGATGGTTGTATATGCTCCTCCCCTTGTCACAGCTGAAATTTTCACAGATTTAGGTGTACAGTTTTTCACTTTTCCAACACTAGCTACTCTAATAGTGGGGGACTTCAATTCGGTACTCGACCCTGACCGCTTGAAGCCTCTCCAATATATATGTAATAAAGTGTGGCGCTGTGAAAATGGTAGTGAAGACCCTACTTTTATGTGTAGCCTGTATATACACAAGGAATGTGTATATACACAATGTGATATAGTAGGAGTGACCAAGAAAACTGACCGTCGTGAACGGTAACAGAAAATGAAATCACCAAGGTGATATATAATATTTGTACTCAAAGTGAATGTGATAAAATACAAAATGTTTTGAGTGATATCAAGAAAGATCGCAACAGTGATCTATTCTATGTAGTGTGGAGTGTATATGGAATTGATATTCAAATCATAACCCATACATAGACACATAAAATACAAAATCAAAAATTGCCTATAAAAAAAACAAAATCTTATAACCAACAAGAGTGAATAGATGTGATTAAATGCTATATTAGCAATATCTCATTTAAAAGTTCATAAGTCAGAGTTCAACAGGGAACTTGCATCAACTGTAGGTGTATTTAGAAAGGTATATCAGGTGGTCTGTATGGACATACAGAGTATATGACATCACCCGGGAGTGCCCATCACCTTGGGACAGTGGGGAAGAAATGAGTACTCTCACCAGTCAGAGTGGACCCAGCTCACCGTACGGCGGTGGATCAACAACGCTTTATCCACTGTATGAACTCAAGAGGATCTGCAGAACACCTCTCCAATATGACTCTAAATTGTTTGGTCAATGGTGTGCCTCTTTTGGTTATGTTGATCTCTGGAGACACTGCCATCCTGTGGACCGGGAATACACGTGCCAATCTCGTACATACTCCTGACTTGATACACAGTATTCAGACAGTATCTCACTTACCTCTAACCATTCAGCCCTATCTGTAGATATGCTACTAGGCCAAGAGCCGGTACGGCAGGATATGTCCCACTATTGGGGGGACAATGCCGGATCCGCCTCCTTTGGCCCCACGTGGGATGCTTTCAAGGCATCGGTACGTGGGTCCTACATTTCCAACCTTGCCCAGCATCGTAAATCCTCTCAGGCTACTATTTTGGCCTTGGAGTCCTCCCTGGTGATGGCCAGGGCCCGACTTTCTGCGCTTCCCACCCCGGACTCCCATGGGGTCCTGGTGGGGGCGCATAGGGCTCTGGACCTTCATAAGGTGGAATTGACGCGCAAACAGCAGCTGTATTTGTCTGCCAGGTTACATGAACACAGTGGTAAGAATGGAAAGATGCTGGCCTATCTGGCTTTCACGGACTACTTAGATAAGACTATACTGCAAATTCAATTACCAGACGGTTCTGTCACATCAGACCCCCTGCTTATAAACCAAACGTTCAAGTCCTTTTATGAGAACCTTTACACCACCCTTTACCCCCGACCGAGCTTGAGATGCTGGGATTCTTTGAATCTCTTCAATTCCCTGTCCTGGAAAAATCACATAACCGGATCCTAGACAAGCCCTTGACAGTGGAGGAGGTCACTGAGGCCATTTGCTCGCTACGCCCTAATAAAGCCCCTGGATTGGATGGTTTGCCCGCAGAATGGTACAGAAACTATGTTGATGAACTGTCTCAGAAGCTACACTCTTTGTTTGGGCGTGCACTGCAGGAGGGTGAGCTCCCCTCCTCCATGTGTGAAGCCCTGATCGTAGTGCTCCCTAAACCTGACAAAGATAAACTGTTGTGTGGGTCTTACCGTCCAATCTCACTGCTGAATAGTGATGTTAAGGTGCTGGCTAAGATTTTAGCTCTAAGATTACAAAAAGTAATTCTCCATCTTATTCACAGGGACCAGACTGGGTTTATGCCTAGGAAGAGTACGTATGACAACATTCGCCGGCTATATCTGCACATTTATAGCGCAGCCACCGGGAAAAAAAAGCGGCCTGGTATTATCCTTGGATGTGCTCAAGGCCTTAGATACTGTTAATTGGTCCTTCCTTTGGGAAACCATGCATCGTATGGGCTTCAGCTCTCAATTCATTCAGTGGGTCTGTTTACGCTATACCAACCCTAGAGCTAGGATAAGCACAAATAAGGATGTCTCTGATGTTTTCACTTTGCAGAGGGGAACAAGGCAGGGCTGTTCACTCTGGCCATAGAGCCTCTGGCTCTGGCTGTGCGGCAGATGGCGACAGTGGGTGGCATCTGTTATGGGGTCCTCTGAAAAGATTTCCCTTTATACTGACGATGCCCTAATTTACCTGGACGGTCTCCCTAATGGGTGTTGTGGAGGAGTTTGGGAAGGTCTCTGGGTTACGGGTAGGTTGGGACAAATCAGTTGCATTCCCTATAGGCCCTACACGTGACTATACTTACCTCTCTAAGTCTAAATTGTCCATCCGACACACATTTAAATATTTGGGGATACACATTAATGCGGACTTGTCTTCCTATGAAGCTCTTAATGTTTCCCCAATTTTAACGCATATGGAGACCAGGCTACGTACTTGGGCCTCTTTACCACTTGATCTGATTGGTTGCGTGAATATTTTTAAGATGATATACTTACCCAAATTTTTATATGTTTTTCGGGCATCCCCTATTTTTTTGTTTAAAAAGCTTTTTAACAAAATCAATTCGCTCCTCTCCACCTTTCTTTGGCAGGGGTCGAACCCACGAATTGCTAGGGCCTCTCTTCAGGCTGCTAAACATGGAGGACTAGCCTGTCCTAATTTGAGACTTTATAGCAACTCAGCTAGCGTATGTTTATGACTGGTTCCTGGAGGCTCCCTCATCCTGCTCCACCGCTCTGTTGACAGCACTTGTAGGACCTGGGGACTCACTTGTTGATGGCCTACACAGGTCGGTACCTAGGAGCTGCTCCCGTAGCTCCCCGATAGAAATCAGTTGGTTAGCTTGGCATGAGGGTAACGGGGTGCTCACGAATTCGGACGGGATGTCTCCAAAAGCTTCCCTGTGGAAAAACCTCAACTTCTCTGAGCTCCTGCGTCACCCGGATTCTCTGTGGTGGACCCGACTGGGGGTCACACACACACACACACACACACACATCTCCCACATCTTTGTAAATGATACGTTTATTTCCTTTGGGGATCTAAATGCACAGTGTGGGGTGGCGGACAAATTCCTGTATAAGTACCTACTATTACGCCATGCGGTTCGGGCACAATTTAGTGGTCTGACCCAGGAGCTCACGGAATCACCTCTGGGAGGTACTCATGTCGTACCCAGATCTTGAAAAGCTGGTTACGACTATATATTCCCGCCTGCAGTCGGTTGGGGGTCAAACCCTTCCATATTGCTCAGCGGAAATGGGAGTTGGACATTCCAGGGGTGTCCGAGGAGGCATGGGAACAGGCCTCGGAGGCCTGCTTCCTCGATCTTATCGGCTCTAAACGATCAGTATGTACAATTTAAATTTATACACCAGTTACACTATACTCCTGCCAGGCTGGCCCGCATGGGTTTAAATTCTGCTGCTTCTTGTTCTAGGTGTGGCTCCGCTGAAGCTGGTTACATACATATGTTTTGGTCTTGCCCAGCTTTATCATCGTTTTGGAAGAACTTGTTTGCTTTCTTTAAGGACACCTTGAATCTACCTATTCCTCACACACCGGAGGTCGGGTTGTTGGGAGTGCTCAATGACTTTATACCTACAATTCATGCTCGAACTCTGGTACACACAATCTTATTTTATGCCAGGAAACTGGTGTTGTTGCAATGGAAAAGTGCCTCTGCTCCGGATGTCCAAATGTTGTTCCGTATGGTTAATAAGGTTATACCCATCTTTAAATGCATTTATAAAGGGCAGGGCCTGTTCCAAAAAGTTAACCAAAATCTGGCAGCCCTGGCTTGATATTGTAGATTCCTTCTGGAAGGACGCCCCGCTATCCAAGCCATAGGGCACTATGGTCATGAGTTACCGGGGTCTGTCTGTGGGTTGATGGGTGGTTGGTCACAGTGTGTCTTGGATTTGGGTGGGGGGGGTGAGTTTGGTTGCGTGTATACATGTGAGTATGAATGAGAGTACGTGCGAGTGTGAATGCAACTGTTGGCTAATTATGCTGATTAATACAAAAAGGTCAAAATGTGTGGTGCCATTGGTGATCCACTTGGATTACCCTGTCTCACTTTTTGTTACGGAGTTCCTCTGTTGAGGATCCGGGGTAAATAATGTTCTCAGGTTTATGTACAGTAGGTGCCGGCGATATTGACACCCTATGAGCTCCGTCGCGAGAGCCAGCGCCGAGCTGACTCGTCATCGGGAAAGGAAAAAATGTTCCTTTCACGATGAGCGACACGCATTGCCGATAGGCGGGGATCCGACGCGGATTCCCGCCAATACCAGGCACTGCGTTTGGTATGAATCCTGAGCGGGAACTCCACGCCAATTTTTAAAGAAAAAAACGGTGTAGGTTCCCCCTCCAGGGGCATACCAGGCCCTTGGGTCTGGTCTGGATTTGAAGGGGAACCCTACGCCGAAAAAACGGCGTGGGGGTCCCCCTCAAGATCCAAACCAGACCCTTATCCGAGCACGCAACCTGGCAGGCCGCAGGGGAAGAGGGGGGGACGAGAGCGCCCCCCCTCCCTCCTGAACTGTACTAGGCCACATGCCCTCAACATGGGGGGGTTTGGTGCTCTGGGGCAGGGGGGCGACCTGCGGCCCCCCCCCCCCCACCCCAGAGCACCCTGCCCCCATGTTGATGAGGACAGGGCCTCTTCCAGACAACCCTGGCCGTTGGTTGTCGGGGTCTGCGGGCGGGGGGCTTATTGGAATCCGGGAGCCCCCTTTAATAAGGGGGCCCCAAGATACCGGCCCCCCACCCTATGTGAATGAGTATGGGGTACATCGTACCCCTACCCATTCACCTGGTGGAAAATAAATGGAAATAAAAACACAACACAGTTTTTAAAAGTATTTTATTGCACCGCTCCGGAGGTCTTCTTCCGACTTCGGGGGTCTCCGGTGTCGTCGCCACGTTCTCCGGTTCTTTCTTCTGCCGGGCCTCCGCTAACTTCTTTCTAGCTCTTTTGCTAACGGAGGCCCGGTCTTCTCCGTCGTCTTCTTCTCCCGCTCTCCGGTTCTTCTCCCGCTCTCCGGTGTCGTCGCCGCGTTCTCCGGTTCTTTCTTCCGCCGGGCCTCCGCTAACTTCTTTTTAGCTCTTTTGCTAGCAGAGGCCCGGTCTTCTCCGTCGTCGTCTTCTTCCCTCTTCTCCTCCTCGATGTTGACTCGTCACTTCCTCTCGCAGTAATGATAAATCTTCGGTCCGCAGAGATTAATATAGGCTTCTCATGACGTCACAGTCACATGCTCCGGGGATCATGTGCCCTGGAGCATGTGACTGACGTCATGTGCCCGACGTCATGTGCCCTGGAGCATGTGACTGTGACGTCATGTGCACATGTGCCCCGGA
Source organism: Rana muscosa (assembly GCA_029206835.1). Taxonomy (NCBI): domain Eukaryota; kingdom Metazoa; phylum Chordata; class Amphibia; order Anura; family Ranidae; genus Rana; species Rana muscosa. The sequence continues at coordinate 497,258,611 of CM055121.1, forward strand.
GCATGTGACTGTGACGTCATGTGAAGCCTATATTAATCTCTGCGGACCGAAGATTTACTATTACTGCGAGAGGAAGCGACGAGTCAACATCGAGGAGGAGAAGAGGGAAGAAGACGCCGACGACGGAGAAGACCGGCTCCTCCACTAGCAAAAGAGCAACAAGAAGTTAGTGGAGGGGCCGGCAGAAGGACAACGGAGAGCCGGACGAGGCGACGGAGAAGACCGGGCCTCTGCTAGCAAAAGAGCTAAAAAGAAGTTAGCGGAGGCCCGGCGGAAGAAAGAACCGGAGAACGCGGCGACGACACCGGAGAGCGGGAGAAGAACCGGAGAGCGGGAGAAGAAGACGACGGAGAAGACCGGGCCTCCGTTAGCAAAAGAGCTAGAAAGAAGTTAGCGGAGGCCCGGCAGAAGAAAGAACCGGAGAACGTGGCGACGACACCGGAGACCCCCGAAGTCGGAAGAAGACCTCCGGAGCGGTGCAATAAAATACTTTTAAAAACTGTGTTGTGTTTTTATTTCCATTTATTTTCCACCAGGTGAATGGGTAGGGGTACGATGTACCCCATACTCATTCACATAGGGTGGGGGGGCCGGTATCTTGGGGCCCCCTTATTAAAGGGGGCTCCCGGATTCCAATAAGCCCCCCGCCCGCAGACCCCGACAACCAACGGCCAGGGTTGTCTGGAAGAGGCCCTGTCCTCATCAACATGGGGGCAGGGTGCTCTGGGGTGGGGGGGGGCCGCAGGTCGCCCCCCTGCCCCAGAGCACCAAACCCCCCCATGTTGAGGGCATGTGGCCTAGTACAGTTCAGGAGGGAGGGGAGGCGCTCTCGTCCCCCCCTCTTCCCCTGCGGCCTGCCAGGTTGCGTGCTCGGATAAGGGTCTGGTTTGGATCTTGAGGGGGACCCCCACGCCGTTTTTTCGGCGTAGGGTCCCCCTTCAAATCCAGACCAGACCCAAGGGCCTGGCATGCTCCTGGAGGGGGACCCCACGCCGTTTTTTTTCTTTAAAAATTGGCGTGGAATTCCCGCTCAGGATTCATACCAAACGCAGTGCCTGGTATTGGCGGGAATCCGCGTCGGATCCCCGCTCAATACAGTGTCGAGTCTCCTCGCCATTGCAGCGAGCGCAACACGTGTCGCCACCCTGCTGCCGACATCTCGGCACTCCTGTCGCCGAGAATCTCGGCGATGGGAGCGCGATAGAAACACAATATCGGCGGCACCTACTGTATAACTCTGATGTGCTATTATTCTGCTATACTTTATACACGAGATGTAACCGTTTATTTGTTTTCTGCTAATACAGCATTCAAGAAGGCACATAAACAGAGTTAAAAAAAAAGAAAAAAAAAAAAGAAGAAGATGCAAGGGTCTGTCAGGAGTCCAGAAACTCATTGACCTTTCATACACAGTAATTACAAGCAAACAGATCACAAGTGAGGATGGTTACCTTTAATAGCCATTCAAACCCCCTTTGTGTCAAATTGTGTACATGTTATCAGGCCAAAATCACCAGGGTATGTAAACTTTTGATCAGGGTCATTTAGGTAGTTTCTGTTATGATTTAAAAAGAGTAAACACAGTTGATTGATAATAAATGGCTTCAGCCAAACACTATCCATGAGTGAAAGAAAAGTTTTTGCGTTTTTTTTTCATATTCTCTGAAAAATTGCCAAGAAATCAAATTCTGCCAGGGTAGGTAAACTTTTGAGCACAACTGTATGTGTGTAAAAAAATTACACACTGGAGAACTTGGCATTAACAGAGGGAATTGGAGAGACTTTACACTGTTATTCTATCATCGGGAGAGGAGGATCGGGACAGAGGAGTACACAGGAGAGCTGCGGATGACGGAGGCACATAAACTGACCATGGTGTCAGGGCTCTGCAGCCATGATAAACTGTGGTCAGTTTACAGGGGGGGGGGGGGGGGGAGGTCAGACTGAGGCAGGATCAGCCAGTTATTTCAGGTGATAGAGGGGGCCAAATTACACAGCACAAGCACTGTGCTGTGTAACATGCTTTAAAAGGAACAGGATCTATTTATTTATTTTTGGGTTACATACACCAAGTTTTTTATTTTAGCACAGGTGTATTTTAAGTACTTCAATAATGGGAGCTATAATTAGGGGTTCGAAAAGTCAAAATGTTGATTTGTAGCCATTGAGTGGGACCAACGATATATATTTATACGCCATCCCAAATTACTCAACTGGTCAATATGTACATTTTACACATTGAATCCTTCTGCCTTCATTTAACAAGTGTATAAAATTTGTAGACAAGAGGAAGTGGAAATATAACAAATAATAGAACCAATATTTTATTCTCTTAAATGCACAATAAAATACCTAGAATTACACAGATTCATATAGGCAGTGCTAACTTATCTCCTTTATAAAATGGCTTGATATACCCTTTTATATACACAGACATTTAGTTTTACATCACACAGGTTTGTCATGCAACATCTTGTTTTTTGGCATTTGTTTGACAAGTTGTGCATTGCTACCTAGGTTTAGATAAGAGAACATGATCCATAGTTCCTCATACTCAGAACAATTATCTTGTCTATTATACAACTAACAAGCAAATAACCCAAATGTGTAATTGCATACAGATGTTCCCTTCAATAAAGTTTTCCATTCTGTTGTACTCAAGAGAAATAAAGACGTCATATTCAGTATTCTCATTCTAACATCTCACTAAACAAAAATACATTCCTTCCCATAGTGGGAACACAAAAACCCCTAATCTTTCTCTTGAGATTCTGCATTTGTCATGGAGGTCATTATCATTTTATATATGCATTCATGGGACTCTTAGTAAAAAAAATTTTAAACTCTTTATTTATAATTTTCTATAACACAACATACAGAAAGAAAGAAAAGGCATGAAAGAAAAATAAATATATACACACACACACACACACACACACACACACACATATATATATATATATATATACACACACATACACACATACATATATATACACACATACACACACATACACATACACACATACATACATATGAAAAATAAATAAGTAAATACATAAATAAATAAATAAATAAGAGCAGCTGCTCATGTCAATGTTCCACACATCACATATGACCTACTTAATCAACATTATAAGAATATAAATATTTTACTGTAGCTTCCGAAAATATAAAGGTAATCAATTAACCAATATTTTCATTTTCCAAGTTAGTAGGTCTCGCCCACCCCATATTGGGAACAAACTGTAGGCGAAGACCCATCAACCTGTTGCTAAATTTGTTATAACAAATGTATTATCTACTTAGCTAAGCTTGAGATAGGTAACTAAAGAACTACAAAGAACATTTTTTTTAGATATTTAGAAGCTCTAGGGTGGACCATCCAATTTTGCAATTTTTCTTTAAAGTTATCTGTGTTGTAATTTTTGTATGCCAACATCAGTTCATATTGAGCTTGAATATTCAGTCTAATTATGACATTGGTTAGGTTTGGAGTTTCAAAGGATTTCCATAGACTGGATATTGTGAGTCTGGCTGCTATCAGTGTATGGGCTACAATAGTTCTATACATTATAGGGTATATGTCTAGATTTATTCCTAGAAGGGCCATGGCAGGGGTGAGATCCAGCAAATTGCCAGTGAGATCCACTAAAAACACTGAGACAGAATTCCAGAAACTGTATATTTTTACAGCTCCATAGGGTATGATGAAGATTCCCTATTTGCTCATTGCATCTCCAACAGATCGGTGAAGCTGTGGGATATATCTTTGATAGTCTATATGGCGTCATATACCATCTGTTTAAAATTTTTTGGGAGTTATCCCAGTGATCAGTACAAGAGGAAGCCTTCCTGAATATTAAAATTGCTTTCCTCCATTGGGTACCTGTGAACGTCTCAGATAAATCTTTTTCCCACTTGAGCATATGGGGGTTTTTGTAGTCTGTGGGGTATGTGGTGAGAAGGTCATAAAATAAAGAGATACCCCTCACTTTTTGGTCTTTATTGTTTGTTAAATAATGCCAAATTGAGGCCGGAATATTTATATTGTTATGGGGAAGGAAGTTTTTTAGTCTAGAACATTTTGCTATTTTACCCATTACCAACTCTTTATAGCTGTCATGGATATGCATTAATGTCTGTCTGCCATCTTACCTTCCTCCTCATGTGTTCATCTAGAGACCAGACCTCCTTCACCTGGCTTCCTTTATAATCTCCTCCCAGCCTGACTCCACCCCAGGCCCTATCACTGAACACTATATTAACCTGTGCACTGCAAGCCTGCTTTGCTGATCAACGTGTTTGTTAGGCATTGTGTGTTTGGGTTCCTGCCTGCCGTGTGCTACGTCTGTCTCTCTGTTACGTTATTGGCTTGTCCCCGACCATCCCTGTCTGCTCGTGACCCTTGACCTTCGGCTCGTTCTTCGTTATCCTTGTCTGCTTGTGGCCCCTGACCTTCGGCTTGTTATTCGGTTCTCTCTATCGTGTGCCGCTGCTTCCCCTTATCCTACGGGGCGTGAGCTAGGAAACTCCAGGGGCCGCGACCTGGTCCCAGCCTGCAGCGTAACATCCTCACCACTAGAGGCCCTGGAGAAGACCAGCTGGGTCTTAGACTCCGCGCCCTGGGGAATCTTGGCTCTCGCTTCCGTTGGGATCCCGGTTGTGCTCCTCTGGTCCCGCTTTCCACAACCACCCAGTTTCCTACCCACAGAAGCCAGCCATAGGGTTCACTACCTCGCGGTGCACTCCTGTCCCCCTACGGTGTGCATCTGTCACCTGGCCACAGGTGACCCTGACAATAGCTTACAGGTAGTTCATTATAAATGTTGTATCCCTGTTTGACCCATTCTTTTGATGTAATGCGGATTTTGCAGTAATCTATTATTTTCACTGGTATTTGTACTGTAACATTATTGTCCCAATTTTTTGTTTTGGATAAAACGTGTTTCCATGCTATCAAGGTGGCTCTAATACTAATTAGGTTGGGGATGTTGATTTTTTTAAGTAAGTGGCTAGCCATAGAAAGTGCATACAGGTCGTATCCTAGTGTTGCCTCCCTTTCAATAGTTGCCCATAATTTATCCTCTGAAGGGGAGAACCAGTGTTTCATTTGATCTAGTAGTGAGGCGTAATAGTAACTTTTTACTTCCGGTAATCCCATTCCTCCCACTGTTTTATTGGAAGTCAGTATGGAAAATGCCACTCTAGGTTTTTTCCCATTCCAGATAAAATTTTTGAGTTTCTTATTAATTTGTGTGAAAAATTTATTGGGAATAATAGTAGGGAGGGAGCGGAAATAATATAATATTTTGGGTAGTGTTTGCATTTTAAAGGCCGCTATTCTCCCTACCCATGTGAGTTGAGTTTTTTGTATATTTTGAAGATCTTTTTGTACTATTTCTAGGAGTGTGGGGAAGTTAATTTCATACATTTTGGAGGGCGGGTAAGTAAGTTTAATCCCTAAATATGATAAAGAAGTTGTATCCCAGTTAAAACCATATTTTTCTCGCATACTTTTAATTTGGTCAGGAGATAAGTTCATTGGTAATACATTGCATTTATTTTTGTTAATTTTGTAGTAGGATATTTTGCCATAATGGTCTAGTATATTTTGTGCAGCAGGTAATGATGCGTCTGGGTTAGTTAATGATAATATGATATCGTCCGCAAATAGTCCGATTTTGTGTTCGTATTGTCCTATTTTTATACCTTTAATGTATGGGTTTATTCGTATGGATTCTGCCAAAGGTTCTATCGCTAATGAAAATATCAGGGGGGATAGAGGGCACCCTTGTCTAGTTCCGTTAGTGAGATTAAATCTTTTAGAGATTGAGCCTGATGTAGATACTCTGGCTGAAGGTTGTGTATAGAGTGACATAATAGCAGTATGTATAAATCCCTTGAATCCAAATTTTGTTAATGCCTTAGATATGTAGTCCCAGTGCATTCTATCAAATGCCTTTTCGGCGTCTATAGCTAATAGAAGGGAAGGTGTTCTTTCGTTATCTATCTGGTTAATCAGGTTTAGAATTCTTCTCGTACCATCTGGTGCTTGTCTGCCCTTAATAAATCCTACTTGGTCAGGTTTAATGAGATAGGGGGTAGTTTCTAGCAGTCTATTTGCCAATATTTTAGCGTAAATTTTCAGGTCTGTATTCAATAACGAAATGGGACGGTAGTTAATGGGGGATGTAGGGTCTTTTTCTGTTTTAGGTATTGTAATTATGATTGCCTCTAACATTTCCTTAGGAAATTGACTGGTATTTGCTACATGGTTAAATAGATTGGTTAGATATGGAACTAAAATATCCACACAGGCTTTATAATATTCTGCTGATAAACCATCACTACCTGGCGCTTTATTTATGGGTAAATGTTTGATAACATTGAAAATTTCTATTCGCGATATTGGTTCATTGAGTTTTTCAAGGGTGGTAGGGTCAATTTCAGGAAGGTTTACTGATTTCAGGAAGTCAGAAATACTCTCGGGAGTAGGTTGAAAGGTATTTTTGTCCTCCCGAAGGTTATATAGAGAAGTATAATAATCTGCCAGTGAATCTGCTATTTCTTGGGGGTTATAATGGGTATTTCCTGTTTTATGGTGTATTATTTTAGATATTTTATTATTGTTTTGTCGTTGACGTAGTAGATTTGCTAATAGTCTACCAGCTTTATTTTTCTGGGAATAATAATTTAGTTTTATTCTTTTTAGGTATCTGTCATGGTCTTCTAGCAAGGCACATCTCAGTTCTAACCTGAGTTTGGTTAATTGTTGTATCAAATTGGAATCTTTGGGGTTTTTTTTATGAATTTCTTCCACACTTGCTATATCTTTTAATAAATTATTTATAATATTTTGTTTCTTTTTTTTTTCCCTTGCTGCTACCTGTATAAGAATCCCTCTAACAAAAGCTTTATGGGTACACCATAAATTTGCAATATTCAGAGATTCACCTTTATGGATATCAAAAAATTCAGTTAAATTCCTTTTTATTACAGACAGGTTCCTCTTTTGAGATAGAATGAACGTATTGTTTCTCCATAAGGAATTATTAGGACAGGTACCTCCTGTCTGGATTTCTAGTGTAATTGGTGCATGGTCAGACCAGGTTATATTATGTATTTTGGCATCTATTACTCTTTGTAGCAGGTGTTTGTCTGTAATAAAATAGTCTATCCTGGAAAATGATTTATGAACCTGTGAAAAAAAAGTGTAGTCTCTTTCAGTTGTGTGTAGACATCTCCAGGGGTCATAGAGGTCTTCATCTTGAAGCATCTTGTTCAGTCCATATCTGGTGGAATTTTCTTTTTTGGAAGTGTCCATAATGGGATCCAGAGGTGCATTAAAGTCCCCGCAGAGAATAAGTGGTCCTTTTTGTAGTTTCCTTGCAACCGTTATTATTTTCCGTATAAATCTTTGTGGGTGTTTATTTGGAGCATATATATTTATAATTGTATAATCTGAGTTGTTAATGGTTGCTACCAGGATTATATATCTACCTTGGTTGTCCATTTTAAGGTCCAATAGTTGAAAGGTGACCGTATCTTTAATTGCAATTACAACTCCTTTTTTCTTCTTCTTATTGTTAGAAGTAAAAATTTTTGGGAACTTATGATGTGAGAATTTGGGAATTTTGTCTTTTGCAAAATGCGATTCCTGTATACACACTATATCGCTTTTGTGTTTTAGTGCGTCAGTCCAGAGAGCTCTTCTTTTATATGGGCTATTGAGACCTTTGGTGTTGATTGACAGCAGTTTAAGGCCCATATTGAAGGAATTTGGTGCTTATTAATTTTGTCTTGTCATTATGCGATAAGAATATTATCTCAATACTGTTATTCTTACTGATACCTTTCTTGTCCAGTAGATGGTGGTAATGCATCTGAAAACTTATGAAGTGAAAACGCAACAATAAAACAAACAGTTTTAACAAAAAATAAAAATAAGAAATTTGGAGTTGGTATGCAACTCCTGTGTACATTGTGAATGTACCCTTTATCCTTAGGGAGGGGGAGTAACAAGACCTCCCAGACTTAGGGCCCCCCCCTGGATTTGAATCCCTGAGAATAGGATTTGGTATATATAGTGAACTGGAAATGGAGCATTTCTGTGTAAGTGAAATATATTTTTCAGTCAAAAGTTTCCTTGGCGGCAGCGGCCAAGGTTCTTCCTTGGTTAGTATGCCTTTGGGTCATTTTCCCTGATGGGGGATTATCCGAGATGTCCTCACTGTCGGTAGGAAGTATCCCCCATAGCTGTACAGTTTTTAGACCCTCCTCCAGGGTATGTATGGAATGCATCTTGCCCTCACGTTCTATCAGTAATTTTGTGGGGAAACCCCATCTATAAAGTATTTTATGGTTTCGGAGAATTTTTGTTATCGGGTTCAAGTTCTTGCGTGCCAATAATGTAGCTTGCGATAGGTCTGAGTAAAGTTTGATTCCTGCATATGGGTCAGGTAGCGGTAAGTGGTGACGTGCATACTGCATTACTTGGTCCTTCACTTGGAAAAAATGTATTTTTGCAATTACATCTCTGGGTAAGTGCTCTGGTATATGCGAGGGCTTAGGCAATCTGTGTGCCCGATCAATTGACAGTTCATGTTGAGGGACCATTGGTAATAGTGCTGTTATCATGCCTTTTATAAATGTCTTCAATTCCTGGGGCTTAACACTTTCTGGTATACCACGAAATTTAACATTGTTCCTTCTACTTCTGTCTTCAAGGTCTGAGATCTTTAATTTTAGGTTTTTTAATTCCTCTTCCACATCAAAGTGGGCTTCAACTAGGTCATTGTGTGCCTCAGTAAAGTCGCACATCTTATTTTCTATGTAGTCTACTCTGTCACCAATTGCGTCAAAATCTCGCTTGGACTGTTGCATGAAATTAAACATATCTTGTTGCAGAGCCCCCCTTAATGACATGACTATCTCTTTAAGTGTGGAGTCTGAGACAGGCTGACCTGAGGTGGGAATGGCATGCAGTTTTTCATCAAATGGATTGTTGTATACTGTCATGTCAAAGTTATGAGGAGATTCACTTACATTCTCTTCTGAATTGTCTAATCTTCTTTTCTGAGAAGGAGGGCTGTGAATTTCAGCTTGTGAGAGAGTGCTGTTTGGAAGCTGTATTTCCATAGCCGATTTCTGCTTATTCTCCTGAAGTGCAGAGTAGCGCCTTAAATTGTGCTGAGAGGCTGAGGGACCTGCGCCATCTTGTTTTCCCTGAGTCCTGTCAGGGCTCAGGAAATCACTCAATTTAAGGGGTTTCTCCTTCTTCTTTTTGTTCCCCATCTGCACCTTATGTTCTCCGCCGCTACCGGAGCTTATCTGGGTTCTCAGGGCTGCTTTTTGTTTGCTTCTAGCCGCTCAGGGGATTCCCGTTATCCTGGAGCAGGTTACAGAGCGACCATTCTCCCTCACCTCAGGCCACGCCCCCTCGACTCTTAGTAAATTTTAATCATCCAGAAACTGTAATTTAATTAGCTGCAGGGATAGTTTGTTAGTGTAGATACCCTGCAGGCTAAGTACTACTTTTTAGCTTTCATCCAGAGCACCTTTTGAAACACTTATATTTCTGCCTATGAAGCCTCTTCTGCACTTCACTTCCTGTGTGCGCAGCAATTCAGTTACCTAAAGTTGTCAGGAAGTTCACATTTTATGGTTTACATCAGGGGTCTTCAAACTATGGCCCTCCAGGTGTTTAGGAACTACAATTCCCATCATGCCTAGTAATGTCTGTGAATGTCAGAGTTTTGCAATGCCTCATGGGATTTGTAGTTCCGCAACAGCTGGAGGGCCGTAGTTTGAGGATCCCTGGTTTACATATTCTTATAAAACGCAGTCCAAATTCCTTAAAACAAGTCATCATTGACCTATGTATCTGCATACACTGTGGAGTAATATATGCTCAAAGTTCTGAGGAAAACACACACTTTAGCTTTCCCATCCCTAGTCATTTTATTCCACCTGCCAGAAGTGAGTTGGCAGCCTGTATAATGCCGCGTACACACGATCATTTTTCCCGTCAGGAAAAATGTCTTTTTTTCTTTGAACAAGAAAAACGATCGTCTGTGGGCTTTTTGCCGTTTTTCCCCCGACGAGAAAAACGTCATTAATCACGACGAGAAAAATTAGAACATGCTCTAATTTTTCTCGTTGCGATTCCTGTCATTTTTTTCTGCTGCAGTTTTCCCATCGGGAAACACTGCCGCAGAGCCTACACACGGTCGTTTTTCTCGTCAAGAGAAAAAATGACGGGAAAAAACGGCCGTGTGTGGGGGAACAAGCCGTTCCCTCGTTTTTCCCGTCGTGATTCACGATCGTGTGTACGCGGCATAAGGCTAAGTACATCTCTCATCCTCCAAGTTACTCTGGGTGTGTTTACTGGATGCCCAAGCACTGAGCACGGCATCTTTGGAGGAATAAGCTTTGTGCATGTGTACCCACTACCTGGAAGTACTGAGTTTTTCTTGGATCAGGGCACTGGTGGGAGTGCAGTGAAGGTAAAAGCAGACACCTTACCTAGTCTGTTATGTGCAATTTTGATTTCCTTTAAAAGTTATTACAATGGCTGCAAGGACTGGGGCAGTGATAATAAATGGGGGATTTTACCTATCCTGAAATTGACTGGATCAATGGCACTGCTAGAACTGTAAAAGGGCAGAAGTGTAAAAACCTATT